>BLKR01000637.1:119301-346923 GCA_011170035.1 Teleogryllus occipitalis | reverse complement strand
TTGGGTAGGTGTGTTGAAGAAAGTGATTGTGTGGGTGGGAGGGAGGAGTATGGTTGGGGGAGAGGGTGGGAAAGGGGCAAAGTGTGGGGTGGGTAGAGGGTGCGGGAGCGGGAGCGGGACGAAGAGCGTCGTCGGCCGCTCCAATTTTCTTGAGCCGCTTCTCTCTTAATCCGAGCTCTCTTCCCGTCTGCTTTGCTTCGCCAGGAGTCGCTTTCGCGAGCTGCTTATGTTGCTCGTCGGAGGCGGATTCTGCCTCTGTGGTGGAGCCCTGAGATTCTCTCAGAAGGTTAAAACACCTTTTCCTAGGGACCGCCTGTGTTTGTAATTATTATAAGAATGTCAGGGGGGCGAGAAAGTATGCCTAAAGGAACAGCAGATGGTTTGTCCTTATAAAAACTCCCAATTTTGTGTGATGTCTCGTCGAAATTACCTAAAGAAATCTCTTGGGACTTAATTACTGGACGTATAAATATTTCTTTATATGTAAATAAAGAGCTTTGAAAAGTTTTACTGTTTTGAGCATAAAAAACGGGACACAATTGGTTACAAGATCATGAAAATACCATGAAATCTTAACTACTAAATGTTTCGATTCTATTGGCACGTATTCGTTCTATTATAGTTGTTAAATTACAATATCGAATTTAATCCTTCTGTAACACCATGGTTTTAAACAATTGACATCGATTACAGTAAAGGTACTTTAGAATCCTAGTTATAACCGATGGGCCCTAATTATGAGACTGAGCTCGTTTTTAGGAACATATACAATGTTAGCAATGTGAACGCCATAGATATAGTTGCAATAAAGTTGTGCGGGTCCTTCGTGTTGCGCCCTGGGGGTGTCGCGAAGAGACGGAAAAAGGCGGCTGGAAGTGGCACTCGATGTCTGCAGACGAACAAAAGAATATCTGAACGCGTGGGCGGGCGGCGCTGAGAGCATTCAACTGTCGATATCGGGATTCTGACGGCAGAGCGCCCTGACTCTGGCGGCGGGGCGACGAAGCTTTCGACAATGGGGCGGCGGCTCGCGTCTTCCCTGAAAGGTGCCTGCGAGGCAGGGCGGGGTGTAGATGGGGGTGGGGCTAGGTGGGGAGGAGGTATTTGTGGCCCCGCAAAAGAGACGCTTCGCCGAATTGTCATTACGGAGAAAGAGCGGGAGTGCATTACCGGATAATCGCTAATGGCTAGGTGCTTTTGCGAAATTACAACACTTGATAATATGTGTTTTTGAACTTTTAAGTAAGATCTTTTTTGTCATCTCAAATGCTTTTCTCTCTTCTCGTGTTTGCTAAGAAAACTTGCAGAAGACAGACGCTTTGATTTCCTAAAGAACTCTCTTTATTTTTGTTTCGGATTTTCGGTTCGACAAAAGAACAGACTGGAAAGGAATGTTTTCCCCCGTGTATTTTCATCACGTCCGATGTAGGCGAGCGGCTGGTCTTAGGAAGCATGAAGAATTCTCTCAAAGTTGTGAGAAGCTCATGGTATTACTAGATTCTGCTTGATGGACGATCGTATTTGGGGATTCGTAGAAAGTTGATAAGAGGAGAATAGTTTGGAATTTGACAGGTCGCACCAAACGGTTCCTTTATGTATTGATAATTTGCTTTTCTATTTGTTCTCCATTATCTGACTTGCACCTCGTGATTTGTTTTTCTTGTAAGGTCAGATTCTTGAATTTTTTAACAGTCATGACAGATATACCTAGCTATGTATATCGCATAAGGGTGACACGAACATTCACAAAAATTGACACTACGACTTTAGCCTGTAGAACTGTGATATAGTTACGTATTAAATAAGAATACAGCGTATTTAATAACCTATTCAAATAATTGTCGTCTCGGTGCACAGAGGAACTTGGCGTAAACCAAGAGATTCCAGGAGTAGGTAAAAAACCCCTCCAGTAATACAGGAGAGGATTTAAGTCCCGGTCGGTGTGATGATTTTTTGAACAAATTTAATTTTTCAAATACATTGATATTCAATAACAAGATCACAGCGAAGATTACTGTGACAGAGCATATTATCGGTTGTAATGGCCTTTCCAATAAGGTGACAGAGGGATGACTAGGGGCGGATTTTGATGGCCTAAAACATCACCAGAAATGATAACTAAAATGCTTTTAAATATTTTAGAAATGCCCTAAAAGAAAACAAAAAGAATGCAAAAAAGTTGATAAAAACCTGTTCAGAAGAAGAACTCAAGTTGTATACATAACTGATGTAATCCATGCTTTTCCTTTTATTCATTTGAATTCAGTTTGAAAACTTTTTGATTTGGGCTGGACCCGGAAATCTTTGTCTTTAGTTATTGTGAAATCCGCCGAACCGACAATGGTGCTGAAAGCGTTACAGGAATCTTATATTACATATTCACAACTGCTAACATTACTATAGTTAAGCGAAGAAATTGAATAGGTTACTCAGGAATTCTGTAAAGAGCATTTGTTATAACCTGTCAATATTATTTAAAGTTAGTCTCATTAAAATTATATTAAAATCGATGAAATCCGTGAAAATGCTTTAAAAGTGACGAAAAAGGTAAAGACTTACTAGTCAAAATCGAAGAATGAAACAAAAGTCTGATAAAAATGAGTTATTTCCTTTTGTCATAACATACAATAATCTCTATACTTAAGGCATCGTTCTGAATTGAAAAAAAATGACATTTCATTAAAACCAATCCCATAGTGATGCCAATTAAATTTAATAGAATTATGTACTGTGACATTATTCTACAAATATATTCCATCTACCTTTGATATGAGGCAACTGTAACTAATGAAACGAAGACATGTAATTACTGAGGCCAGTCCTTATTGAAAGTATTATGATACTGAACTGTGCAATTATACAACGTTCAATAAATAAATTTTAAAACAGTACTTATTGAGAGAGGTCCTGGAGGGCCGGGGTGGCTTAAAGCGTGTTTCTACTCAGCGCCTTGGTCCGAAAGGTCGCGGTTTCGAGTCCCGGCCCGACCTGTGTTGTTTATCCCTTGTCTTTTATGTATGTGTTATCGCGGAGGTTCTCACGTTTTACAGACTCCTACTAGTGTCTGGTGGAATATGCGTCCCATCGAGACATAAAGGGTAACCGGCTGTCGGCTGGATAAAAAGCCCTAGAAAAAAAATTTATTGAGAGCGTAACTTAGATGATGTGGACGGCAGCGCTGGAGAAACTCTAATTTGCGAAGGGCTTCGAAAGAATGATTGGTTGATTGTTAGTGATTCCGGGCGCGTCAATTACTGAGGTCATTAGTCCCGTAAGTATAATGCATTTTTTCCCTCGGGAGGTGGTGGTAATCTTGTCCCGCTGAATGGCGAGATCCAAGGCCGAACTACCGTTGACTAGCGGGGTTTTCCCCAACCAGGCGTCTCCCACCAGCGGGGCATCGCCCCAGCCGGGACAGGCTCTAAGCTCCCGACCGGTCTCCCGGCATGCGTGACAGTGTAGTGCATGTTAGTGAAGGTGTGTGTATGTGTGTGTGTGTGTGTGTGTATAAGGGGTGAGGATAGGAAAATGAAGAGGAAGGTGTTGTATACCAAATCAAAAGCAAAGACAATCTGTAACACAATTTATTTTATTCCACAATCTTCTAAGAATTACCCAAATACACGTATGCGAGAGTCTTGATATCAGGAAGAATGTCCATCAGCCGGGTCGTTGTAAATTGTGGTACAGTCCGAATTCCAATAATCACGATCCTAACACAAGCACGTTCACCATACAGTTTTCTTCCAGTCTCGACGGTTACGAATCTAAGTTCAGAGTGGCCGAGGCCTCCCGCACTGCGGGCCTCCGTTCGGTGTCCCCCTCCCCGCCGGGGAGGGGTAGCTGCTTTGCCCCTTCCTGTTCCCGGTCGCCGGGTGGCGACGGGGTGCGCTCGCTGCTCCCTCTATCAGCGGTGCGGGTACTTCCTAGCCCGCGACGCCGCCGACGGTATTTCTGTAGTGTCTGTTCCTACAGATACTACAGAAGGAAAGATCGCGCGCGGTCCGTGGCCCGTTTGTTAGGGTGCTGCTCCGGCATTCGCCTGGTGTTGATCGGAGAACCCACGGAACACTACCGATCAGAGTAGCCGGCCGCTAGAATTCTCACCCAGACAGCGACTGAATTCGATCTAACTGACAAGTGTCTAAAACCCTGCAACCGTTTGGACTCGAACCTAGGACGTCCCGGTGAGAGGCACTGCAGTGACATCAGTAAATATCCTGATCCATCTCTCCTGGTCCTCAAAAAAATCCGCAAAGCGTTCGCTCCTTACCCCACTCCCAATTTCACTCCGCTCGCCTCCGCTGCGGAAATCAAGATGCTCACGCTTCGGTTACCGCGCCTTTCGCTGTGACGCACTCCTCCCCCCCCCCGACTTCACCCCGGCCTCACCCACTTCGCTCCCGCCACATCTCCAACACCACGCAGCGGCTGCGTTTAGCTCCTTGCCGGTATCTCTGCAGCGACTCTCACCCGGAGGTTCCAAGGTTCGAGTCCCGTTGGCGACAGAATACTAGATAACTTATGTCGAATTCAGCCACTGTCTGAAGCAGAATTCTAGGGTCAAGCACTGATCGGTAGTTTCCTAGGTTTCTTCAGTCAATGCAGAGTGAATGCCGAGGAAGTACCGTGACAAACGGACAAAGGATAGCGCGCAATCTTTCTTTCCTCTTCCTTGTCCTAACCTCCCCCACACCAAACTTACACTTACGTACACTACACCACCATACATTCAGGAGATTAGACCTTGTCCCGGATGGGGCGATGGACTGCTGGTGTAAAACACGTGAATGGCAAATTCCCCCCAAAGTCAGCGTAAAGGATGGTCCCGGATCTCACTGTCCGGGGGGAGGGAAGAATCAACGCCACTTTCCGGAATAAAACATTCATTACAAAAACGGGACTAAAGACTATAACAATTGACCTCCCGGAAACAACAGCCCATCAATCAACAAATAGACCCCCATGTCAATACTTCCGCCATATTGCTATCATCCCTATCCCGTCTCTTTCTCTTGTCTCCCTTCCAACACCAACCTCGCAGAGAGGGACGGCACCAACTGTCTCCCACACCAACCGTGCACCCAACTCCTTTCCACCTCCATCCCCTTGCCAATTCGCTGCCTTTCCTCTCCTCCTAGGTGACGCTATGTCACGATGCCTAGAGCGCATGGTCAAAGTTATAAAACGATAGTAAAGTGTGTTTCAATGTAACCTTCGCTAAAACACGCAGACATGCCTGCGTGTTTTCTTATTATTATAATCTGCGAACTTCAGTAACTTCAAAACTTTTGATACAGGGTTCGAGGGATAAGTAATTTCTTCTCCAACAATAACACAATTATGTTTTGTATGGTCGACTTCTTATGAATGGTATGAAGAAGAAATCTTTTCCAAACTTTCCTTTTCCTATTGTACAATTGTCGGCACGAAATTACTTGGAATATCGGAATTACTTCGCTTCTGGGGAATAGGCTACTAGATGCTCATATTTGAATCCTCTTGATCGTTATTGTGATAATGTATGGTGAGAAGAACACATCAGAATCAACAAGACACCATAAGGGGATCTCTCCGAGAGGAATGGAAGTTGATTCCAAAAGATGTAATTGCATATTAATAAGGAGCAAACATTAGAGGTTGAAGGCAGTTATCATTGCCATAAGTAGTAAAATACGTTACTGAATATTAATAAATATCAATAAAATAGTCACAATTGAAGTTTATGAATGCTTTTACAGCTGATAAGCACTTTGAACTAATTGTGTGTACGACATTTTTCCGAGTTTGGCTATTTTGGTCTTCGTTGTTTTGTGGGTATAATTCTAGTATAAGTTGGACCAGAGCAAACATTGTGCACTTTGTAATTCATTATTTTAAAAATAAAAATTACTTCATATTCGTGCCTAACTTACTCCTGAACTCTACATTTCAGCATTACACGCCCGGAATTGTGCGAAAACTTTTTAATACTGCAATCCGTTGGGATTTAATTTCATATTCTACGTTTGAAATAAAATAGTCAATTTAATTGTGTTGTGAAATAATGTCTCTACTCTTTAAATTCAATTTTGGGCAGATCTCTAATAACTGCTTTAATCTGACAAACCAATCTACGTGATAGAGTTTCCCAAAAGAATTAACAGCAATTAAAAATTTTATTGAAGGTTAAAAAATGTCCCACTATGTTCATAACTACTATTAATTTATTTTTCGTTATGAAGTTTCGGTTTTCAACTAGCTGAATGTGTGTGTCGTGTTTATCAAACTGTTGAGTGTGCGTAGAGGGGGTTCTGTTGCAGTTTGTCAAAAAAATAAAACACTTGCTCGCAGCTCTGCGTAGAGCCGACCGCCCTTTGCTCCTCGCGTCGGAAGAAGCGGCCTTTCGCTCGAAGGCCGTTCTACTCCTTACATTTAATTTTGTATATATTTCAAATTGCGGTGCCAATCTGACCACCCAATCCCCATAGTAGAGATTCCCAAAAGAAATAACTAAAATAATAATGTAATGGATGGTTAAGAAATGTCCAATTTGTAGAATTCTGCTGATAAATCATACTTCTGAAAGTTTCTGTTTTCAATGCGCTGAATGGGAGTGTCGCGTTTTTCAAACTGTTGGGTTTGCGTATTGGGGTTGTGTAGCTATTTGTCAAAACACAAAACCAAACAAAAAAACACTCGCTCGCAGGCCTGCATAGCGTTGGCCGCAGTTTGCTCTTCACTTCTGGGGGAGTGATAATTTTGCTAGACGACTGTTCTACGCTTAAAATTTAATTTTGTGTAGATCTCTAGTTGCTGCATCAATTTGACCACAGTAGAGATTCGTAAAATAATTAACTAAAATAATAATGAAATGGAAATTTCAGATATTGTCTCAATTTAGAATGTAGAATTCTGCTAATAAATCATTTTTCTTCATAAAATTTCGGTTTTCAATTCGCTGAATGGGAGTGTCGCGTTTTTCAAACTGTTGAGTTTGCATTGAGGGATTGTGTAGCTGTTTGTCAGGAAAATAACACTTGCTCACAGATTTGCTAGCCGCTCTTTGCTCTTCGCGTTGGGAGGAGCGGCCTTCCCCTCGAGGGCTGTTCTACTCTTAAAATTTAATTTTGTGTAGACCTCTAGTTGCTGCATCAATCAAACCACCCAATCTTAATAGTAGAGGTTCCCAAAATAATTATCTGCAATAATAAATGTAATGGAAGGTTCAGAAATGTCCCATTTTGTAGAATTCTGCTGATAAATCCTACTTCTTCCTAAAGTTTCTGTTTTCAATCCGCTGAATGGGAGTGTCGGTTTTCCATACTGTTGAGTTTGTGTAGAGGGGTTCTGTAGCCGTTCGTCAAAAAATTCAGTGTTTGTCTGTGTGTAAGACGCACTGTTTTTCCGTTCATTAATTCGTCAAAAAGCAGGATGCGTCTTATACAACGGACGGGAATTTTTGTAACTGTTTGAATGTTTAGTATATAGCATTACAAAAATCAAAATTTTATACACTAAAAAACAGGAATTTACATTTCTACAAAATTGATTATTACAGAGGTTAAAAGTATGACAAGAAAAAGTAAAGCCGAAAATTCCGTTGGGTCAGCATAATGATGTATATGGTATGGTATAGCACATTTATGAAAAGTCACGATCTTTCCAAGCGTACAAGAAAAATATCATAAAGTCCCGGCGGAATGCGAAGATTGATTGATTGTTAGTGATTGCAGGCACGTCAACTACTGTGGTAATTGGTTCCGTAAGTGTAGTGCGCGATTTTGCTCAGAGGGTGGCGATTGTCTTCCCCCACTGGATGGCGACGATATTCGGCGCCGACCTACCGTGGGCTAGCGGGATTTTCCCCGACTTGGTATCTCCCACCAGCGGGGCACTACCCCAGCCGGGACAAGTTCTAAGCCCTCGACCGGATAAACCCGAGCCACCTCACCACGCAAATTTTGCTCCTTTTACCTACTACGGGAGAAGGCAACGAAACAGGCAATTTGGATTTAGCTCAGAGTCTTCATTTAGGCTTGAGGATCTTTTACATGCAGTTAATCTACTGACATGGAACAGCCGGTTTTACTTCCCCTCCGAAGGAAGGCGTACGAATGATTTTTTCTCCCTCAAAAATCCACGGCTTCGATCGGGTTTGAACCCGCGAACTTGGGTATAACGTACCGATACGCTAAACGTTACCGTTCCGTACCGTTCCGTACCGTTCCGTTCCGTACCGTTCCGTACCGTTCCGTACCGTTTCGTACCGTTTCGTACCGTTTTTTACCGTTTTTTACCGTTTCGTACCGTTTATTACCGTTTCGTACCGTTTCGTATCGTTTCGTATCCTTTCGTATCGTTTCGTATCGTTTCGTATCGTTTCGTACCGTTTCGTACCGCTTCGTGCCGTTTCGTACCGTTTCGTATCGTTTCGCATCGTTTCGTATCGTTTCGTATCGTTTCGTATCGTTTCGTATCGTTTCGTATCGTTTCGTATCGTTTCGTATCGTTTCGTATCGTTTCGTATCGTTTCGTATCGTTTCGTTTCGTATCGTTTCGTATCGTTTCGTACCGTTTCGTACCATTTCGTACCGTATTCCGTTCCGTTTCGTACCGTTTCGTACCGTTTCGTACCGTTTCGTACCGTTTCGTACCGTTTCGTACCGTTTCGTACCGTTTCGTACCGTTTCGTACCGTTTCGTACCGTTTCGTACCGTTTCGTGCCGTTTCGTACCGTTTCGTACCGTTTCGTATCGTTTCGTATCGTTTCGTTTCGTATCGTTTCGTACCGTTTCGTACCGTTTCGTACCGTATTCCGTTCCGTTTCGTACCTTTTCGTACCGTTTCGTACCGTTTCGTACCGTTTTGTACCGTTTCGTACCGTTTCGTACCGTTTCGTACCGTATTCCGTTCCGTTCCGTTTTCGTACCGTATTCCGTTCCGTTCCGTTTTCGTACCGTATTCCGTTCCGTTCCGTTCCCGATCATCGTCGCCGTAAATCACTACGAAGTATCGGCCGCCGTTTGCTCTCAGTGGCGAGGAGCGGCCTCCCGCTCGAGGGCTGTTGTGAGAGAGCTCCTCCACCAGAGCATCACCAGCGCCTGGGGAGGGGGGGGGGGGCAGGTCTTCGGGGCAACCGATCCTCCGCGCGGAGAGCGACGGCGAAGGAAACCCGACCCGCTGAGGGCGAGAGGGGAGGTTGGGGTGGGGGAACGGAAGTGGAGCGGGGAGGGGGGAGAGGTCGGCCGACCTCATGCTCTCGGCAATGGGCAACAGAGTGGAGGGCAACTGCCTTGGAAATTGCGTTCTACTCTGCGAGATAACGTTTCTTCTTTCACTTGTTGAGGAAATACGAGAGAGCGGTGTACGTCATAACTGGTCAATTTTATGTAATAGGTGTAATCAGAAAATTGTGTTCTTGCCGATCCGGTGGCCGAGGTCGCTAAGGCAGTACTGTCGTAGCTATCTCGGACCGAAATCCGCGGGTTCAAGTCGCGCCTCGGGCATTATTGTATTTGTTTTCGTCCTTTCATCACCATATCGTTTCGTCTTCACAGTTACCATAACGTTAACTCCAATAGTGGTCGGTAATGACCTAGATGTTGATGCAACCTTAAATAACACACACACAAAATTGTGCTGTTCATTGATTAGTTTGCGTTTTCGGACGCGTAAACTGCTAAGGCAATTAGTCCCGTAATTTAGTGCATGTTTTATCTGAGGCAGCGCCTGTATTCCTCCCCGGCTAGAACGAGAGACCCAGCGCCCGCCATCACGCTGGCTTGCGGGGTTTCCCCTTCCAGGTGTTTCCGCCAGGGGGGCACCGCCGCAACCAGAGCAACCTCTTTAAGTTACCTGACCTGTGTCCCGACATGTGTGGTAGTGTAGTGCATGTAATTATAAGTATGTGTCTAGGCAGAAAAGAGGGTACTAGAAACATGGAAAGGTCTCGCGCTGTCGGTGGCCCGTTTGTTAGAGTATTGCTCCGGCATTCGATTGGTATTGATCGGAGATACAATGGAAAACTATCGATCAGAGAAGCCGACCGCTGAACTTCTCCTCCAGGTAATGGTTGAATCCAGCATCAGCTACCTTGAGCCATCCTGTGAACTCGAAGTATAGATCCATCACGTCAACTAGGAAAGTCGATCAACTTCTCCGGTTGAAAATGTGATTTTAACGCAAATTCTGTAGCTTCCGTAAATCCATCATTTGATCGTTTTCTAATTTTGCATGGTACAGCAGAACGAAAAAGACAAAATTAAGGGCAATGTAACATAATATTTTTTTTCATCACAAAACATTTAATGAAATTGAATGGATTTTTAAGTTTTAACATTGTTCATCTTAGAGGAAAATGTCTAAAGGATCTAAAACTCTGATTACAATTACAACTTTCTGAAAGTTAATCAGTACTTCTTCATTATCAATGTAGTTTATCTTTGAAAATACATAAACCACACCAAGCTATGTTGTTCATACTACACCCGCAGATCCTGTAGTTACCCTAAATTAAATTGGTAAATCCTCGGTAAACCGATCGAAGGGGAATAAAAAAAATATTATATCCATGTATGTTTGCCCCTGGCTATTTTCAGAAAAAAAATAGTTCATGCCGAAATGTAACAGTGTACAATAGTGTACAATAATCGACGATAAATTATTATGAGATTTTCAATTTGCACTGCGTTTACATTACATTAATAATGTCATATTGAAGAGCACAGTTCTTCTTCTAACATTTTGTACTTGTTGTTATTATTATATTAATAGTAAATTAATATAATTATTGTATTAATAGCATGTTAATACTAATTCCAATTACATTAATTTCAATATTTTCTGAAATTTAAATGTACGTAGAACAATATGTGATAAATCTAAAATTATATAATTAAGTCAGACAGAATGTCACCGAGTTAGCACTTCCCGAATTGGACGAAAATATTATTTGGCTGTCATTAAAGGGAGGTCGTAGAAATATTCTCCTTTGTCGCGTTTAAGGCTGTTTTATTGCTCTCTGCCGCCATGAGTGGATATGCAGCGGGAAGCGGGTGCTAATAAAAGTGCGGGGGCTGACTTTCTCGTGTTTTGCGTGCAAGCGGCGGCGCGGGGTGGGCTGGCGCGGGAGGCTGCCTTTTCATGCATAACCGCACGTGCCATTTAAACAAGCGGCCCACGCGCCTGCGGTGGCGTTTTTTTTGTTGTATTTTTTTTGTGAAGCAGAGGGCGCGACCGCCGGCGGCAGACACTCTCACCGAGCCACGCCACGCCACGCCACGCTGTGCCACGCCACGCCACGCCACGCCACGCTGTGCCACGCCACGCCACACCACGCTGTGCCACGCCATGCCGCGTCACGAAACGCCACGCCACACCGTGCCACGCCACGTCACGCCGCGCCACGCCACGAAACGTTACGCCACACCACGCCGCGCCACACAACAAAACGCCACGCCACGCCACGCCACGCCGCGTCACGTCACTCCACGTCACTCCACGCCACGCCACGGCACGGCACGCCACGCCACGCCACGCCACGCCACGCCACGCCACGCCACGCCACGCCACGCCACGCCGTGCAACGCCACGCCACCACTGGTCACGATTCGCCACGCCTCGACACGCCACGTCACGCCAAGTCACGCCACGACTCGCCACGACTCGCAATGCCACGTCCACACACCCACACCGTCATGCCACATGCCACGTCTCGCAATCTCTGGCCCTGGTCCGCGCCGCCCCGGCTCGCTTCATGCCCACTCGCCACGTCACACACCCCGTCTGCACCACCCCGACCCCACACCGCCACGATGGTTGGTTGGTTGTTAGTGATTCCGGGCACGTCAACTACTGAGGTCATTAGTCCCGTAAGCGTAGTGTGTGATTTTTTTATCGGGAGGTGGCGGTGATCTTCCCCCGCTGAATGGCGAGGTCCGGCGCAGACCTACCGTCGACATGATTTTTTCCCAACCAGGTATCTTCCATCAGCGGGGCACCACCCCTGTCGGAACAAGCTCTAACCTCCCGACCTGTCTTCCAGCGTATGGGATAGTTTAGTCAGTACAAGTAAGTGCATGTGTAAGTAAGGTAGTGGAATGGAAGGATAGAACAAGGAATGGGAAGGAAAGATCGCACGCGGTCTGTGACACGTTTGTTAGAGTACTGCTCGGGCATTCATCTGGTATTGATCGGAGAAACCATGGCAAACTACCGATCAGAGCAGCCAAGCCGCTAAAATTCTCCTCCAGACAGCGACTGAACTCGACCTAGCTGACAAGCTAGTGTCGAAAATCCTGCCACCGTCAGGACTCGAACCTACGAGCTGCCGGTCAGAGGCACTGCAGAGACCTCAGTTGATGTCCTCAGCCACCTCTTTCGGTCCATATTTCCCTCTCCCTTTCCTCTCGCCTTCTTCCCCATTTACCCTCATCTCTCCTCACGATGCTCTCGCCAGCCTCCAGCGTGAGCACGTAGAAACAGAGAACGTTTGTGCTTGGCGTCGCGACGCAACTCGTGCCACCAACACGTGAGCGCGTGTGTGTGTTTTGTCACGTGAGAGTCCTTCGGGAGGGCGATGCGCCACATCACCCACGGCAGTCGCGCGTGACGTTTGCTACCTCTGGCTGTCGGCGTTCGCTCTGGGCGGATCCGCGTTCGGCCGAAGAAAAGTTCGGGGACGAAGGGTCGAATAATTTCTTACCGACATTTATTTGGACTGCAATTGAGTGTGACCAAATTGCATTTAATTGACATTATTATTATTATTATTATTATTATTATTATTATTATTATTATTATTATTATTACTAGTGAGAACCCGTCAAAATGTGACGGTGAGATCTGAGATAAATGTAAAATACTGTGCCCAGACTAATGTTCACAATATGTTGAATTGTTTGGATCTTCAGGTTATAACGAAGATATTCTGTGATGTGTAGTTCCCAAAATTTTGAACACGTATGGTCCATGACCAGGTGGCAATGCAAAATGGCCCACATATTCCAATAATATACGAAATGACACAAAAGAAAGAGCACTATTATACTGACGGATATTATTTCTGAAGTTTTTTGATGTGTCATCATCTATAAACAAATTTGATTACTTCTGGCATATTGCTCGAAGGTAAACTCATTTTCCCATTTAAGCAACACAGAGTAAACACGTTTGCAGAATTTCTCTCGCATGGAAAGTACAAAGCAGAACAAAACTGACATTTTCTGCGCTGACTTTCTCATTATCTGCGTCCAGTTAATGTACGTTTCTGTCTTTTGGGGCGCTTGGGCAACGATACGGAATTCGACATAACCTGTGAACAACTTCACTACTTCAGTGCAACCCACTGTCCGAATGTTCTCTATAAAATACATCACAAAAGAAAATACATGCAAACTGTCAACGCCACAATGCAATTATTACACTGAAACAAAACCGTGACGTATTGTAAACAAATCTCAACAATCAAAACAAAATATCAAGCAGCGCCACCATGAAGCAACGTGGACTCACATCCAGAGAGTATACTAAGTGCTCACATCTAGCGTTTCATATAACCGATTTTGAAACAGCCACCCTTTGGAAGAAAACAATTGACTACTGATAAGCGTACTATTAAAGAATGATTTAATTAATTAATTTACACCGTAAATGTTGGTGAATCAACACAAACAATATCTGATAACACATCTAGGGATGACATTCTTTCATTTAAAGGAAAAATTACTACAATCGGTTCAGTAGAAGCTCTAAACGAAGCCATGGCAGAATACCTTATTTTTTAAAATATATAGATTATTATTATTATTATTATTATTATTATTATTATTATTATTATTATTATTATTATTATTAGCAGTACAGTACAAAAGGAGGATGCAATAATCATACTATCGCTAATATTAAGTATTATAGCAATTATTTCTGCTCTACCATGACGTAGAATGTTGATGATACTTAAAATCAATACAAAATACATAAACATTGGCTAAATTATATTTTAAAAAAGGTAATGATTGCGTTCACTACACTTCACTGCACTACAATTCTCTGCTTTCCTTTAAATTACACTGACCAGCACTTCATCGCACTTCACTTTTCGGCACTTAGTTACTCATTTAATATCTATTACTCTCAACTTGTTCTAATTTATTTCTAAAACTTCGGACACTTAGAGGAATAGCTTAGAATGTTGCTGCGGGTAAACTGTTCCAATTTCTAATTGTTCTATTACAAAATGAAAATTTCCAAGATCTGAGTTCTGTTTTCTTGCTCGAATTTTGTGAGTGTGATCGCTTCGGCCGAAATAATTTGGATTTTCCAGTCTATTTTGAATTTCCTTCCAAGCTGGTCGACCTACGTACGATTTAAAAAGTGCAAAAGCCTAACCCTTGTTCTTCTCGTTTCTAGAGGTTTCTATTGTGCCAAACAATAGTGATAACGCGCACTCTGTGCTTGCTGCGTCCGATATTCATCTATTAATTATTATGTATACGTGTGGAAGGGCAAATGTAAGATCTGCATGCTGGCAGCTATTTTTCATATGAGATGTTTTTTTATGAAATAAGTGACGAGTTTGATACAGGACAGAGAAATTTGTAAAAGAAACTTCATATTTGAGGAGCAAACATTCAAATCATGACACGTCCACTTCACGTTTTTTCAATAAAAAATAAAAAAAATATAACACAAAATTTACACTTTTCCACACCTTCTGGAACTCAACAAATAGAGGACTACTTAATATGTTGCAACACATCTCACGTTTTTTCCTGAAAATAAAATTATAGGTAAAAACAACAAAAGAAGTCAATTTTTTCCAAATGGGCATGTCACCTTTTGAATGTTTGCTTCTCATTTCTATTTCTCTCCCTCTCTCTCCCTCCCTCTCTCTCATATACTTATCTCTCTCTCCCTCTCTCATATATATATATATATATATATATATATATATATATATATATATCATTGACCCCCTGAATATTTCTTGGACAGTCTTGAAGTTAGATACGGACCGCATTAGGAATCTGTAGTCTAAGCCATGCTGAAAGGCTCAATCCAGCCGAATAATTCAAATTTATTTGATACTCTTCTGCCAACACGGAAGTTCGGAAGAAGTAACTTCTTCTCGGTGATCGAATTCAGGGCATTGGCTCCTTGAGGTATTGCTTTTCCAGGAAGATCCACAACAAGGTTCCCTTACTTCAAGGATCACTCCCAAGTCCTTGCTTGTGAATAGTCAAAAAAGAATCCAATTTCAAGACCTACCTACTATATAATTTGTTAGATTTCTTCTTTGACAGTGACTAAAATTAAAGTAGAAAGATAGAAGGCTGATACATGGACGGCAAGGTCTCATAAATGCAGCTGGGCAGACTAAAAAGCGAAATAAAAGAAAGTTAAGTACACGGAGACCCAGCGTAAGCATCAAAGGGTATAATAATTGTACAGATAGCAACTATGTGTGTCGACCCGTGGTGTAGTGATCCTCTTTTTCTCCTAGGTACCGTGAGGGAAAAGGGAACCAGGGAAGGGGGAGGCGAGGAATCGGTAAGGAGGGCGATGGCTGGAGAAAGGAGGGGCGGCGTCGTACAGCCACGGCAGCGTCAGCTTGGGGCTTCCGCGTCTTTCGGGTAAAGCCACTCCCTCCCTCCCTTCCTCCCTCCCTCCGTCCCTCACTCCGTCCCTCCCTCACTCCGTCCCTCCCTCACTCCTACCGTCCCTCCCACTCACCCTCCCTCTCTCCTCTCACCCTCCCTCCCTCCCCTCGCCCTCCCCCTCCCACCGTCCCTCCCTCCATCCCCCACCGTCCCTCCCTCCTTCACCGTCCCTCCCTCCCACCGTTTCTCACTACCTCCCAAGGTCCATCCCTTCCTCCCATCCAATCTCTCTCCCTCCTTCCGTCCCTCCCTCCGTCGTGCTCGAAGCGACTTCCCTCGCCTCGCGTGACCTGTCCTGTCGCTCTCTCTCTCCGTCCCTCCCTCCATCGTCCCTCCTACCCTCTCTGCCGTCCCCACTCCCTATCTCCCATCGTTCCTCCCTACACTCCCACCGTTCCTTCCTACCTCCACCGTTTCTCCCTACCTCCGCCATTCCTCCTACCTCTCCCGTCCTCCCTACCTCCCACCGTTCCTTCCTACCTCCCACCGTTCCTTCCTACCTCCCACCGTTCCTCCCTACCTCCCGCCATTCCTCCCTACCTCCCACCGTTCCTCCCTACCTCCCGCCATTCCTCCCTACCTCCCACCGTTCCTCCCTACCTCCCACCGTTCCTCCCTAACTCCCACCGTTTCTCCCTACCTCCCACAGTTCCTCCCTCCATCCCTCCCTGCGTTGTGCTCGTAGTGACTTCCCCCGCCTCGCGTGACCGTCCCTCTCCCTCTCCCTCCCTCAGTCGCCCCGTCCCTCCGCGCTGCGACTAATCATCGGGAGGAGCGAGGCCGCAGGTCGCCGCATTTTTTATGCGGCCGGCGCACGCGGGAATGTTCCATTTGTCAGAGCACCCTCATGTCCCGACGCCGCCCTCATTCCGTGGCAATTTTCCCTATCGAACGCCGCCTAGGGACATCGGGGAGGGAACCGGGCAAGAAAGCGACTCGCGTAATTCCGGAAGTGCTTGGCGAACTAATATTTGGTCCAATGGGAAACGCTGTCTTAAGTAGGGATACGCGGGACATCATCTCAAACAAAGAATAACTTAATATTACTTATTTATTTCATTATACTATTTTCATTTTAACATTAGGCAGGAGACTTTATACAAAGGAAGAGATGTTAGATATAAGAATTATAGATAAAGAAATTCAGACAAGAATATTATCATCACTCATTACTTTATTCTGGGAAATTGCTTTTAAAATGTAAACTTTACAATGTGATCGTACGCATACTTTCACTGTACGAATCTTCCAATGCTCTCCAAACTTTGTAAGAAGGAGCATACCTCATTGTTTGTTACTAGAATTTGAATCGCATTTGAGAAAATATTCATTTTCATATTACTTTTAATGACTTTTGAACCAGAAGATTACCGCATATTTCTATGTTATTTGGGTTCATTGATTTTTATTTTTAATTTATTATTATTTCAAAGACTTTGTGCACGTCCAAACTTTCTCACTCTGTCACTCGGTGCATCTGTCTGCTTTCGGATTGTGAAATCATCCTCCCTGTTAACATGAATAAAAAAAATCTGCACCCCAGGAGACTCTGTCTGCTGTGCAGCCACTTGGCTTTGTACGCGATTGCGTTTGCTTTCACATCCCTCGCTCGTAATAGAACACACAGAGCAGCCAGGGGGTTCATCATGTGCGGGATACTTTGATTTGCTCGCCCCCACACTCGCCCTGCTCCTCTCTTCGCCCAATTCCACCGCACCTCAACCACAGTTCGGCTCGCCTCACCCATGCTCCCACCCCTCCCGCCCAACCGCCACCCCGCCCCACCGCGTCCCTCCCCGGTCGACTCTTCACCGTCCGTCCACTCCATCCCCTCCTCTCCCCCCACCTTCCTGCCCTTCCCCGCCCTGTCCTACCGCGCACACCTCTTCGTCCCGGCCCGCAGTGCGCTTTTAAGAGTTATGATCCGGCTTCGGAAGGCCATATATTTGCCACCTCGCGGGCTCTGAGGGCGCGATTAGGGGGCTGTGGGGAGGGGGCGGGGCGGGGCTCGCTTCACAAATTCTGCGGCGGCCATCAGTCACCCGATGTCTCTCCCCTCCTCTCCTCCCCCGCCTTGTGCGGGGCCCCCACGTTCCGCGACTTCCAGGCTTTCCCTGCACGAAATGAAATGAAGCTGGATGAATAACGCGCTTCGAAAATGTGTACAACGTCAGCTCCTCATACAATACGCCTCGATATTTTTTCTGAAAATATTGACGAAAACGATTGACATGCGAAAAAATGACAAAATGATCTGCAAAAATGGTTTTTGGACTGCTCCCGTGGTGTCAAGATATTTCGTGAATACAACCCACAGGTATGAATAATAACACCTACGTTCTAGGACACATAAGCCCGGAGACGAAGAAAATGCGAGAAAGGAAAACAACTTTAAACACCCTAGCTAATGAAACGATGTTTGAAATTTCGATTAAAAACGTATATAATTTTTCTAATCGAATTAAGCATATTTAAACGAAGTAAAGATATATGCGGGAAGAGGATTCAAGCCTTAACCTTGATTGGGGACAGTGTAAAATTAACACAAAATGACGCTTTGTTGTAAAATGTGTTCTGCTAATTTCATCCTCAACCCACTTGATGATTTTAGTAGAAAAAATGATTTGCTTATTGATAGTATTAATATTATATTTTTCTAACAGCACATTTTCGAAATTTTCTGGAAAACAACAGCAACATTTTCTTAATGTTTTGCTTGAATACAAGAAGATGCATAATGGTATAATTCCAGTTTTCATTAAAACCTCTGAAATTTTGAAACTTTAAATTTATTGTGAACCTGTCTTGCTTTTCCAATTTAAAAGGAAGATATTTCTTTCTCAACCCAATTTCTTTCTCAATTGTAGAGCTAAGAATGATTTCAGGAACATTTTTAATTCTTTTAAAATATTTTTTTCAAAGGAGTCGTTAAGCAATAACACTAGGAGATGAAAAAGTTTTACCTTGCCGCGCATTCCCGCTAGCTATAGTATATTGTTCACAAGATTTTGAACCTACGACCAATGAGGTAAAGAGCGAGTAATTTCGTACGCTTTCTGGAAAGAGAAGTCCCATGATGGCCGTAATGCGGCGTCCAGCGATGGCAATCCTGCCATTATGGACTAACGGCCGTGTCCTTCGGTTGGCACTTGTCGGTTTTCCCGCCTGAGGTGACGCACGAATCAATAAACGCGTCGCCTTGTCGCGTCGCGTCGCGTCGCATCGCGTCGCATCGCGTCGCTCTTGCCGCCGAAGGGGCAGTCATTCACCCTTTGACGCCCAGCCAAGAACTGGCGCCTCTCCCGCTCTTCATCCTTCATCCTTCACCCTTCACCCATCGCCTTTCGCCCTTCACCCTTGACCCTTCATGCCTCGTTCTGATACGTGAGCGCACACCAGAAAACGTGGGGCATCGTGGTTCCATAACACGTCACATAGAGGCAGGCTGTCTACCTGAAAATAAAAAACAAGAATATTTCGTCTATTTAAAAAAAAAATAAAGTCGCATCAACGACAAGGTTATTAGTATCTGCAACTATACGTGATATACTATAATCTATACAGGATTTAAATTAAATAGTGATGGGTCTATTTTGATTTCCCTCGTGTAATTGATTTTTATATGCTATTAGAGATCAAATAACTTTTTTAAAACAATCTGTATTTGTTTATAAATAATTTCTTGATAAATAATGTAGGTTTTTACTTCAGATATTCTATATCCACAACAAGTTGATTATTATGATAATCCTTTTTTTTAAATTAAACACAAATGCAAGTTCAAAGAATTTAACTGGAATGGTAAAGGGACTGTGAAGACTAAAGTGTCAGGATTTGGTTATTTGAGAAAAAATATTTTTTAAACAGTTTATTCTGTACATTGCAGTTCATTTAACCGAAACTTTTAGAGGCACATTAACTATTCCACTTTATTCTCGGGAGCAGCTCAAGGGTTGCATGCTCCAAAAACAGTTATATTATTATCTTGTAAGGTTTATGTTTATGATGTTTGACATGCATGAATGTGCTGAAAATTCACAATTGGGGAAAATGCATCTGAAGTTCCCTCTCTAAGGGCTTGACAGTTGACACTCGAAAACAGTTGACGCTTCGAAAGAATTATTTGCTAAAACAATAATACAGTAGAAAGAAATGGTTTAAAGCATTTAAAAGAGAATAAAACAGAGCATGTGTCTCAATAAAAATTTAAACAGACGAAACATGATTTTTCATAATTTTGAGGTAGACAGCTCCAATTAAATTCTGATATTGTCGTTTATTCAAAGAAGCAATAATAGCAGAAATAAAAATGAATGGAAAACATTTCATGTGTCGATGATAATATATATTTTGGGGCCGGCCATTTTCTTCCTCATAAGACGGTAAATATCAGGAGAAGAATGACATGTGTCAATAGCAAGTATACGTTCCTTCGCTACAGTTTTTAAAACGATTTTCCTCTTACCTTCAAGAGGTGAGCAAGCTTACGTTGCAAAGGGGTGGTGGAGAAATAGGTTTCTGAAAGTTTCTCTGAGAGATTTATCCATAACAGGCTTGTAATAAAAAAACCGGCACAAAGAATTTGGACAGAGGTCTCGGTTTAGGAAGGGGCTGTTGCCAAATCGGATCCGAAAAAACCAAAGGAACAACAGAGTGAAACCAAGAAGCTGAGAGGACGTCCACCAACCGGTCGGTACGACGTTCCGAGACGAACTGCGGACTAGAACTGCTCAGGGCAGAAATATTTGAAGAAGGATGGGAGAAGCTTTTGCTCCAAGGTAATTGGGCAGTCTGAACAATAATTATTTTTAATACAACGGGAGAAAAAGCAAACAAATTGGTTAACAAACTGTTCGTCAGTTACAGAAGCAGACGTGTTTAGAGGTATTTTACCTCATCTTCAGTGCATCAAAGTAACATGGTCAACATAAATCGTGGTGTGCTCCGTGTCATTTTGTGCGTTCCGAGTTTAATAGTTACTTGTGCACCAAGAACGTTATAAGGATTCTAATGATCGACCGGCGACTAAAAACCCTCGGGCTTTTAGTCGCTGGTCGGTAAAGTTTACTCGCGGTGACAAAAAAGTCTTCGACCTTTTTGTCACCGCGCGATCATTAGAACCAGTTGACGCCCGGGGTAAATACAGTATTTTATTTTTTACCTAACGTTATTGTTAATATGATAATATAATATGATTTTAATGATTAATATAATAACTTTAATAGTTAATAATTTGATAATTAACTAAATGTTTATTCGACCGGTATGTCTTTGCATATTTCCCTCCATAAGAGTACATGTGGTATCTTCAACTGTTTTCATATTTTCCTCGTAACACAATTCTCTCGATCCAGGTACGTTATGTAATGTACATCGAGCTCAATTTCGACATCAATAATAAGCAATAACGTATCAGTAAAAAATGAAAAATAAAAAAATTAGTCAGTCATACAACTAAAGGAAGATCTAGAAAGCTGAAACACTCGTCCCGAAGAAGGCCTCCTTTGTTCTCCATAATAGTTCACCTTCATGCGTTGGTAATTGAAAATGTGATGAGAAACAATTTTACATGGTCGAAACTAGCGGTACTACAGACTGGCACAGACTTTCTCGTATTATTTATTTTCTAAACTCTTTAGTTGGATCTAGTTTTTTGGGTTTGCTCCTCTTCCATCTGACACTATTCAGCGCCTATAATAATTTTTTTTCACAATTTCTCAGTTTTTCGATTCTCTGTTAGTTGCATTGACATATGACTTGGCGAATATTGCAGAAGAGTAAAACTAATCTTACTGAAAAAAATGGAGAAAATTTTGAGAAAATGTCGTTTAAGAGTTTCTGAAAATGCGAAATTTTGTGCTAATTTTGACAGAAATTTTTCAGTTTTCAAGAAACTTCAAAAGAAAACGTTTGAAGCACGTGGACTAAGAAGTGGAATAGTGCATACAAACGCCCGTAATGTAAATATTAACTACGCGAGAGACATTTTAAAAATACATTTGTATATTTTTTGAAAAATGAAAAGCATACATCAAAATGACGTTTACCATGATATTTGATGATTTATCAGTATATGTATAAAAATATTTTTTTTAATTGTTAGCAGTTTTTCAGAAAATATTTTTTGTAATATTGGTCATATGTCACTCAAAATTGCACGACACTCCACCAGAGACCACGACTACCTACACCATCGTGCCCCCCCCCCCTGCGCGGTTGTTGGTGGATTGTCTGAAGGACGTTGAAGAGAATGGTGTAGGTCTCATGTTGATTGAAAACCCTGATTTTTCGAAAACCGATTGCCGTTAATGCTCGCTTCTAGTAATGCGTCTTCCAGACTCAAAATAAATCACTCGTCGCAACGTTGTCACGTGACAATTATTAGCCGGCATGAACTCGACATTTTCCTTTAGTTACGGCATTAATTTCATAAAAAGCTAGATTAATTGTCGGATATTAATATCGTGTTTACTTTATTTGTTAAAGTTTTCAACACTTATTGCTTAGAGTCTCTAATACATGAGCCACATTTTTTAATAGATTCATGTCATCTTGTTAATCATCAAACATTCTCAGTACTTTTTGCCCTGAATTTACTTTTTAGTATTCATATTTTCCGTTTAGGGGTGTATATTTTTTCTATAAGTTTGAGGGTAGCCTAACTGAAAAACAACATGACGTAGGTGTGAATATATGGATAATGAGAAGAAATCGCAGCTATTAGAAGTACAGCAGGAGTCAATAGAGTCTTGTCTATCTGAGAGACGCCATGTCATAGGCACGTTTGCCCACGTTTCTGTCGACTTACAGTTGTCTTTACATTCGCCTTGAAGAGGACTGAAGGACGGAAACGCTAAAACGCTGATCAGTCGGCCCAGATCGCGATTTCATTCGAATATAACTATCGCCCACTGTAAAATAATTAAAATGGAATATCACAAAGATAATTTTAAAAAGAGTTATCTCTTTCAACTCTCAGGCAAGTTGTAACTGCCGAAAGATAAAAATTTGACTTTAAAAATACAGTCTTTTTCTCGTTGCGTTACTTCATTTCTCATTCAAAGGATTTTACCCCGAGACGTTACAGCGATATTACTGGATTTTTCGCGAATCCAAGAGGGAGATTTAATGAGACAAGCCACGTCGCGAAACTGCACGATAATTTTCGGGCGACGCGTCACGTCGCAATAATCCGGAGACGATGCGTCGAGGGGGTGGGGGGGAGGGAGGGGGTTGGTGACGGCCTTCGCAGCTGTCGCGGGCTGTCGCGGCGCAGGAGATTCCTTTAATGAGGGCTCCTTCCAGGCGGCCGACACTAAAAAAGTGGACTGCCCTCCTCACCGTGACAGCCCGGCCTCTTCTTCAACCCTTGCTCTGCTCTTCTCGCTGCTCCTTATCCGCCGATGAAGGACACCTCTCGCCTCCATCGTTTCGACCACTCACACTTTTTGTAATGACCTCTCGCTCCTGCTCGATTGGTTTAGTGTTTGCGGGCAGGTTAGCGGCTAAGGTCATTGGCCCGGTAAGTGTAGCGTGTGTTTTATCATGGGAAATGGCGGTGATCTTCCCCGCTGGATGGTGAGATCTGGCGCCGTACCCGTCAGTTTGTGCGGTTTTCCCTAATTTATGCCCTGAGCAACCTAAGCCACTTCTCATCGATTTTATTCCTCTCTTATTTTTGTTTTTTTTTATCTAGGGCTTTTACCCAGCCGACAGCCGGTTACCCTTTACGCCCCGATGGGACGCATATTCGACCATACACTAAACACCAACACACTTGCGGGTTCCTTTGATCTGGGGTCAGCAAAACGCGAGGCCCTCCGCGACAACACATACATACAAAGTCAAGGGACAAACAGACATGCCCAAGGCGGAACTCGAACCTGCGACCCTTTGGACCGAAGCACTGAGTCGGTACTCGCTCTTAACCACCTCTGCCATCCAGGTCGGCATTTTTGTTTTACTTATGATATAAGCAATAATGGTTTACTTGACACGTATTCATTAAAATGTAAACAAATATAAAACTGAAAATATTTGTAGTATTTCATTGCCTGTGTAATTTTGATAAAATACGTCTTCATAAAATAAAAAATTCACGTCTACATAAAATAAAATCTTCACGTGTTTCGGCAACGGGACTACCTTGGATCTATTGTACCGTTTAACGTAGTACAGCTCTCAGATATTACTGGCATTTTATGTCTACCCATAATGGCTTAGGTGATTCAAGGCAACAAATGATGTCACTGCAGTACATCTGATGGGGGGCTTCCTAGGGTTTGAATCTCGAAGGTGGCACGATTTTTAAAACTAGCCACATAGCTAGGTCGATATCAACCGCTCTGTGGAAGGAAATTCTACCTGTCTGCTACTCTCAACGGAAGTTGGTGATTCCTCCGAATAATATCAGACGAATGCCGGAGCAGTACCCTAACAAACGGTCACGGACCGCGTGCGATATTTCCTTCCCTTTCTTTGTCATTTCCTCGCCCCTTACACTCCTTACGCACACTTACACTTACATGCACTACACTATTAAGGTAAGATCCCGGAAGGTGGAATACATTCCCAATGTGAAATCTCGAATTATCGGACTTGCAATGAGCTGACATCTGATGACAAACTTTGATAATTGCTTGAAAGAGACTCCTGATTGAACGTAGGAAAAGGTTTTTTGAATTGAAGCTCTGAGTGAAGTGAAAGAGCATGTTTTCTTCAGAGCGTCAACAAAAATATCGGAGCAGTAATCAAGAGAATTGTTGTTAGTCGTGTGTCGTGAATATTAGAATACATTATCTATATGATAAATGTTATTTGAGTATCTAAGAAAATATACTACTTTATTAAAATTTGAACCAATTATATTAAAAATAATAATCGTAAACAACGTAGTTTTCTATCAAATTGTTCTTTTTCTACGTTCACTAGTATTGGATATGAAGAAAACTCGGATAACGCCGGGTACTTGGCTACTGTATGATAATAATTATATAAATAATATTCATGCGAGTTATGACGAAAATATTTGTACACGATTAACTGAGATTTAACTCCTATGAAATAGATTTTCAGGGGTTATTGCGGAGAGTGGAAGACTGTTGATTGGCCCTTTGCTTTTCTGCTCAGTGTCAAAACCCCCGCCGCCCCCGCCGCCCCCGCCGCCCCCGCCGCCCCCGCCGCCCCCCGCCGCCGCCCGCCGCCCCCCGCCGCCCCCGCCGCCGCCCCGCCGCCCCGCCGCCCGCCGCCCGCCGCCCCCGCCGCCCCCGCCGCCCCCGCCGCCCCCGCCGCCACCACCACCGTCGCCGCCACCGCCGCCCTCGCCGCCCCTCCACCGCCACCGCTACTCGCTCTGATCTTCGCGTGGACTTTCCGAGCGCCTCCCGCTCTTTGTTTGTCTCTGAGAGACGAAGCAGCCAAATTGATTTCGGGCTTTCAAACAAGAAAGTCGTGGGAATCTTCTTTCCAGGATTCGCCAGACTCGTGTGTTTGACATACTCGTGAAAACTTTCCATATCGAATGTCTGTTCCTGTCAGTTTAGATGTTCAGATTGATGCAGAAATTTGAGGGAAGTGAGCGTTGGAGGCGAAGATTTTAGTACTACTCTCAATATTTTGTAAGTGAATCGAGACCCTTGTCAACGACATGTATTTTGAATCTTACAAGAAATAATGTGAAAAAGATTCTAAGTTCATTTGAATATGTATCTTTGGGGAAAAGGGAAATAAAATTGTCAGTTTCAAAATATTTCGTTGCTTCAGTGGTGAAGGATCCGAGCCCACAAAATTATAAAACTTTGTTTATTACCATTAACGGAGTGTCGACACAAATATTACGTTGGCTGAATGTCGTGAAAACGACAATTTTTAATACATTTAGATAAAAAATATAATTTATAACATTACGTCGTATAGTTTCTATTGGGAATAAACAAAAATTTTAAAGTTTTGTGATTAGTATCCTTCGCCATTAAGGAACAATTTACATGAATACATTTTTACCTGCGAGTATGAAATAATTGTCGAGATTCCAGAGGAACCGGGAAGTTACTGTGACCTAAGAAATCCAAGAATAAAAAACAATCCTCTTCACTACGCCCTGACCCAGTCTAAAACGACGTAGTCGAGAAAGACAAAGAGCCAAAAATAGTAACTAGTCTTAGAAACCCTGCAAAATATTAGCAAGTCTTCTCCAAGGAACACCACTCTCACCCACACGATTCAACATATACACAGCTGACATACTCACTACAATTCACACACAATTCGTCGACGTTACCGCAATCTAAAAGTCCAGCCACTCACTTAGACCATTAGACCATTACTGACATGATAGGTTACCTAAATAAAGTAGACAACAGGTCAACACTGTGAAAAATCCAACTTAACCCAACTAAACCAACTGCTAAAGTATTATCTCTTAGACCGTTTGTCCACCTACCGCCATTGCACATAAATAAACACACAATTCCATGGACACCACAAAACCAAACAGTAAAATACCAATGAACTTCCACACAATACTCAGATGGAAAACACGCACAACACTAAAACAACAACATACAAAATAAAAATCGCTCAACTAAAACCCCTTATCAACTTCAAAAGCTGTCTATCCCTAACAAATACCGTCACACTTTACAAAGCAATAGTGAGACTATTAATGCTGTGCGCATGTCCCATCTGGACCAACCCATCTATTTTCAACATCAATAACCTTCATATTGCACAAAATGGATTCCTCAGATTAGCAACACATGTCCCATGGTTCATCTCAAACGCCCAACTTCATAAAGAACTGAATATATCACCAATCATCAAACATATCCCCCACTTTGCCAATCTTTATTCCAGCCTAAATACAATAAACCGAGCAGTCTATTACAACTTGGTCTCTTTAAATGACTTCTCAACTAGAATCAAAAAGAGATTTCCCTTCGAAGCCTTCTTAAACATGTTTTTCATTAATTGTTCAAAGTAGGGGCTCTTGTAGTTTCCTATACCACCAGCAATGTAGTTTAATGTGAAGTTTTAGTATAAGTTATAATGTAAGTCATTAAAAGCAAATGAAAGAATACTATGTTACTGAACTGTGTAATTTTTAAACATTCAATAAATAAATTTAAAAAAATGTCTTAAGAACTTTCAAATAGACGGTTATAGTTTACAAAAGGAGACGTGATTGTATGTCACTATCAGTCATTCTATGTGTTTCCTTAATGGACACAATTGCGGATACCAATTTATTATTGTGAAATATAGAGATGCTTATATACATGTACGAATATTTTTTGCACGTGATTAAAATGGAACTTCAATCACAATTTTTCTTCACCAAAGTTACAGTTTGTTCCCGTCGAGGCAAAAAGTTTTAATTTAATTCCGTTAGGATTAAAGTAACTGCACAATGTAAACAAAGATCGTGCGGAATTGCGCTCGGGATAATGTGAAAAAAAACAATTTATTTATAAATCTAACAAAGCACTAGGCATTTTCCGGAGCAATTATTTTGTTTTTGAAATCGGGTTAAATCTAATGTTCGATTATCATTTCAACAGTACTTTCATGGCAGAGTAATCATTAAATTTCTTTTATGAGGGGGGATTAAAAAGTCTGGTAAAAAACAAAGCAAAATTCTTTTTTGCAAATCAATTTATTTTCAACATAATCTTTTTGTAGTTGAATACATTTGTACCAGCGATTTTCCAGTTTTAGTTTATTTCCTTACAAAAAAAGATTGTGTCCAACTCTGCGAAGTACTCATTTACAGAACGCATTACCTCTTCATTTAACGAAAACTTTTTTCCTTCAAGCCAAATTTTAAGGTTAGGGAATTAGAAAAAATCACTTGGAGCTAAATCTGGGGAATAGGGTGGATGAGGAACAATTTCGAAGTCCAGCTCTTGCTGGACTATCGCAACAACTGACATCTGAGCAGGTGCATTATCCTGGTAGAGAAGTACATTTTTGCGCACCTTTCTTGGCCGCTTCTGCTTCAACGCACTACGGAGGCGGTCCAATAATGTGGCAAAATGAGTGCCAGTCACTATCATTCCTTTCTGTAAATAGTCAATCATGATGATTGTCTATGACTCACATAAAACCGTTGCCTTCACTTTTCCAACGGACAAAACTGTTTTAGCTTTCTTTGGGGCTTTTTCACTCTCGCAAACCCACTGATTCAACTACCGTTTTGTCTCGGGCGTGTTTACATGTTTACATGTTTCGTCTACAGTCGCAAAACGACGCCAGACATTCTTTGAATTGCGCTGCACCTGCTCTAAACACGACCTTTTTTTAAAAAGAATTAAGGTCGCATGAACATCTAGGTCATTAGCGACCACTATTGGAGTTAAAGTTATGGTTACTGTGAAGATGAAACGATATGGTGATGATGGGGGTGAAAGGACGAACACAAATACAACCATGCCCGAGGCGGTACTCGAACCCGCGACCCTTCGGTCCGAGATTGCTACAACACTGCTGCCTTAGCGATCTCGGTCACCGGATCGGTAAACACGATTTTGAAATGTCCATTCTGAGCCAACAGTTGCGACAAACATCGAGCACTCAGCTTCTTCGTTTGCAGAATCTTATGTAGTATATTCCATACCCATGAAATATTCACAATCCCAGAAATCTCACGCACTTTGTCCCGGCGGTCTGCCATTACGATATCGTGGATTTTATCCACAATTTTTTGGGAACTCCCCTCAATCGGGCGCCCCAATCGTTCTGCATCTTCAGTGCTCGTACGGCCACGTTAAAATCCAGTAATTCAGTAATAGTGTTAAGTACTGGTGCAGAGTGCCCATGAACTTCTTTTAGCTCTCATTGTATCTGGATCACAGTCCATTTCTTTAAATAGAAATGATTTATCACCGCACGAAGCTTTTTTCCATCTTTGCACTCTTTGTTACTACCGTCAATTAAGTTGGACGCCAACAAACAGCTGGACATTGCATTTGTTTGTAAATTTTAACAGAGCCGTTTCGAGAATCACTCTTAGCAACAATGACGCCAGATAGTAAAATTTCTCTCATTTTTATGAAAATTTATAAGACTTATCAATGCACCTAGGAATTTGCTTTTCTGTTTTGTTGTTGTTGGTGGTGAAATGCCCAATAATTTGTCTTTTCTGCTGTTATTTTTAAAACTGTTTTGGTAAACATCTCATCACTAAAATTTCTTTTTTTGTAAGTACCAATTCCTCGCCACTCCTTGTTATTTTTAAATTTGAATCCATATTTTGTAGTATTTTCATTCTCGTGTGTATGCGTTATCGTGAATGTCAGGAATTTCATTTCTACGTCGCGTGTAGCGCCTAACACGAAGCAAGGTGCCTTTCCTCAGCCTATCCTCGGAGGAGGTGCCATAAATTCGAGCAATTGACACGCGCGCCCGGTTCGCAATCAGCGGATGCTGCTGCCGCCGCCGCCGCCCCATTCTCCGCTCTCTCCAACCCTCCCCGCTTCCCCCGCTGCCAGCCCCTTCCCTTCCAGCCACCCAGTGCCCCTCAACCTGCCGCAGCGTCCTCCGCTGCTCCTCCTCCTCCTCCTCCTCCTCCTCCTCTGCCCCCCCCCAACGCCCTCCTCTTCCACCCCTCCTCGCCTCCTCTACCGCCACTCCCCCACCCACCTCCCGACACAACCGACCTCCGCTTCACCCTGCTAATTTCCCGCCACATAAGCACTGCTTTCCCCTCTACCCTCTCCGCCCTCCCACCTTCTCTCCCAGTGCGCCCTTTAGCGACGAGAAGGGCGTGGACGGGAGCGGCGTGAGGCGGGGTGGGGAGAGGTGGGCGGGGAGAGGCGGGGCGGGTGGCGGAGCGGGGCGCGGTGAGACGGGACGGGACGGCACGGCACGGCACGGCACGGGACGGGGCAGAGCAGAGCGGCGCGGGGCGGGGGCGGGTGGCGAAGGGCGGGGCGGGGCAGGGAGTCGTAATGACGTGCATAATGCATAGGCCTAAACAAAGGAGGCATGGTCTCCTGAATGCACGGGAGGACGAGCTGTCGCAGATTAGACATCGCATCGCCCATTTCATTTGCATTTGCTTGCGCCCCAAAACATCGCGATCTGCTTAACGCATGCATTGTTGAGCGTTCCTGCTGGCGAAATGGAAATTATCAATATAAAAGGGGATATATGGAAGGATGTACTCGAAGATTAAACATATGGTGTAGTGAAGGAGAATTCTAGCGGCCGGCTACTCTGATTGCTTCTTTTCTGTTATCTCTTATCAATACCAAGCGAATGTCAGAGAAGAGCCCTAACAAACGCGCGATATTTCCTTCCTCTTCCTTACCATATTCTCACCACTTACTTACACGCACTCACTACGTTGCCACATACGCTGAGAGATCAGTGAGGAGCTTAGAGCTTGTGCCGCCTGGGGCGCTGCCCCGATTGGGGGAGATTCCTGGTGAGGGAAACCTCCCTCTCAAAACGACATGTCCCCCTCAGCGCTGGATCTCACTCTCCAGTGGGGAGGAACACCGCCACCACCCGGGATATACATTCACTACACTAACGGTACTAATGATCATAAGAGTCGGCGTACCCGGAAATTAATCGATTGAACAATTAATTAATCCTTTGTTCGTTGGTTTTCTTAATAATCGTATAACATGTGCTAGAGACAGGAAACTCCAGAGCCCAAAATACTATCTCGAAGGTGAATTTTAGACTATTTATAAGCGTACTCACCATGACTGATGACGGACAAATTTTCACTTAAACGTTTTGAGATAAAAGTTAAAGTTGTAATGAAATATTCTCTGTAATAGCTTCAGTTGAAGAGTGTTCATAGAGCAAGTCAGCGTATTTAGAACAATGTGGTGCACAAGGCAAATATTTTCTAAAGACCATAAGGGAAGGAAAATGAAATGATCATATTTAATCAAAACTGATTAAATTAATCATACGCCACTGGGAAATTAAATTTGCTTTCATTCACCTTCTACGTAATGTTATATGGCGCTCATGTTACCGCCAATATCACAAATTAATGCAAAGCTTGACTTTGTTTTGGTTCAGTTTGATTTGGCCATTTTAGTATGCACTTGCTGTGATAATGAAATTCTAGTTATGTCAACTTCAACATACTGAAACTTCAATCTAATTAAGAGGCAGATTATAAAGATGTAACATTGTTTACAATTCAGTTATTCAACGTAGTTTTGCGACTATCTTACGCAAAAATAATACTATTCACTCATGATATAAATATGAGGGAATAACTAGTTTAACTTCAGGCGGTAAATATACTCACCTGATATATTGTAGAGAAGGGATTTGTTCAATTTCTATTTAACATTGAGAAATAATAGCTCGGCATTCATAAATGGATTGTTGGAGATGTATATAGCAATTAGATAAATTTTCTCTATGAAGTGGATCGTTATGCAAGCTAGTATGTGAGATGTTATGAAGTGCAATTTAAGGGCTGCGTTTCAAGCAGTTCGGTGAAGAGATGTTTTTGTAAGAAAATATAAGTAACTGATGTAAGTCGTATGTAAGTTTTAGTATAATAGTATAATGTTACTTCTAGCTTTTTGGAGCGTTCAGCCCTTCTGTGATTTGATGTCTGTCTCAGGGTTGGTAATCATACATCATCAGATTTTGGTATCGGGAAGTCTTTTCATATTTTCGCAATTTTTAAAATAAGTTTGATATTATTAGCGACAAACAATATAAATGAGAACAGATACCTGATCACACCAAACCCTTTCTCTAGGCTGGTTTTTATTTCGTGATCCCGTCTTAACCCTAGATTACAAAGGCGTCGACTGTCAGACGACGCAAGTAGTGCCGAAATCTTAGTTAGTTAATGCCTTATTTACGTGGCGAGACTCGGGCCATCAGGCCTGCTCTTCCGTCTAACCACGCAAATTTCGCTACGCTCCTTTCACCACCTAGCGGAGAAAGGAGGTATTATCTAGAGCGACGAAACAGGTGGATCTCAATTTTGCTCAGAGGCTTCTTTTAGGCTTGAGGACCTTTTAACATGTAGTAAATCTACTACATGGGACAGCCGGCTTTACTTCCCCTCCGAAGAAAGGCGTACGAACGATTCTTTCGCACTTAAAAATCCACGGCTTCGATCGGGTTTGAACCAGCAAACTCGGGTACAACAGTGCAGTACCCTGACCGTTATGCCACCGAATCCACCGAAATCTTCTCCCATCTTCACTCCCCATTTTTGAAACTCTAGGTACCTTCACTGTTTGACTAGCTAGTGAAATACATAACGATATGGGCATGCTTGTTTCCGGTATACGCCATTTTAAAACACGTCGTCCAATAGACTACGCCTTTGTAGTTTACATCAGTAATATTTTTGGTGCTTTATTGGCTAATATTGTAAATAATGAATAAAAACTAGTCTTGTAACATTTTCTTTGTTCTGAACATTTAGTAAACATAAAGGGGCGATGGCGATCATAACAAAGGTCGCATGTCGATCCGGTGGTCGAGATCGCTTATGCAGTAGTGTCGTAGCGATCTCGGACCAAAGGGTCGAGGGTTTGAGTTCCGCGTCTGGCATGGTTGTACGTATTTGGTTCGTCACTTTACACCTTATCATCACCATATCGTTTCATCTTCATAGTTACCATACCGTTGACTCCAATAGTGGTCGCTAATGACCTAGATGTTGATGCGAACTTAAATTACCAAAAAATAGAAAAGGGTCGCATGAGGAGGTACTGCGGATCTTCTCAAAAGTCATCCATGTATGGGTAGCACCAAGCGTCTGCTGTGAGAATCAAGTTTAGGTGTATCGATAAAACCCTTTACTTTGTATTTTACAACGGGATATAGTCCATGTTCAATCTATTAAATTTAGTGTTTCATTGTAAACATGCGTTTTTCCTTATTTGTAAGTAAAGGAATCTGTCAGACTACGCTTTTGTAATAATGATGGATATAGGGAGCCTTTGTGATCTAGGGTAAATGACGTCGGCTAGGTCGAAAGACTGGGGCTTATGTTAAAAGAGCGTCGCCTTTCGTATTATACGGAATATCCCAGAATAAATTTTGCAGACTTCTAAATATTGTAAAGGAACCGATAATTATCGCTTTTTATAATAAACAAATAGTTGGAAAATACATGTAATAGATACATACGAGGGCTGCGGCATAAATTATGGCAACTATTTTTTTTGTGAGAATGCGAGCATGAGTGGAAAGTACGAAATATGTAAATGAAAGGACAACGTATGAACTAAGTGTGTGGACATTCAACGGAACACCCAAATTGCGTTTCTTATTTAAGGTAATTCAAATAAAAGTACTCATTTCATGTCCCAAAGCATTTTAGCACATACAAAATTTACAGCATTTTACAACATTACCAAAGCATTGCAAACCCGTATAAAAAGGCATTCTAGACAGATGCTCTATTATCTCACATGTTACATTGGTCCTCGCACTCAGTCTACGTCACATGCGTTGCAGATCACTGATAGCTACGCGTCCTCGCAGAAACTCTTTTACCCATCTCGCGACTGCCCGGTTTAGAGGGGCATTATTTCGATAAGCGTCCACTAATTTCCACATTCTCGGGCATTTCTCCCATGGAGAACGCCTGTCTTGGAGAATGAACGCTGCTAGAAACATCCATCTCGCACTGCGGCAGACACCTTATTTTACATTGCTCTCTGTGCTAATAGATACACTCAAGTAGCCCCCTGTTGTTGTGTACACACATCAGAACAGCATGGCTTTCACGCGACAAATAAAATTTTGTTCCGTTAACGTTTCTTTAAAAAAATACTTGCCGTGACTTCTGCTCCAACCCTCTTATAGAAATTCGCTCCTGGTTGATGTAAAATCTCGCATGTACAGGTATTCGGCAGGTACATGAAATGCAATCTTCTTGGGGGCGTCAGAACGTCATTTGCCGAACACATGTGCACTAAGAGTTGCCGAGACATAAGGGGAAAAGTCATGTGCAACTTTGTTACATGAAATTACCCACTACACAAAAAAATTATGTATGTTTTACTGATACGTTCCTTCTTGTTATTGCTGTCGATACGGAGTTCGATATACACAGTGTTACTTACCTGGATCGAGAGGATCGTGGTTTCGAGAGAAATATGAAGACAGTTGAATGATGCTACATGTTCTCTTACGGAGGAAATTATGAATGGGAATTATGAGAGGAAATTATGGAAGGAAATTATGGGAGGGAATTATGGCAGGAAATTTTGGAGGGAATTATGAAGTTACCCGAATCAAGTTAACATCTAGTAAATAAATAAATAAATAAATCTGAAGCAATAATATTAGTTAAAAAAATTATGTTTGTACTACGGTCGTTAACTGGTTCTATTGATCTCGAGCGACACAAAACCCTCGGGCCAAAGGGCCTTGGACTTTAGTCGCCACTCGATCATTAGAACCCTTATATAGCTCTTGGTGCATAAATAACTATTCTGACCCTTGTACGTGCTCTAGAAGTTTTTAACGTTTATTCAGAATCACCTGCATATCTATAAATTGTAGTATATGAGCTTTATCTATATATGTCAAACTGACACCCTGAGATTTTACCAATTGTAAATATCGTTTGTTAATTTTTAAATTTCAAACAATGAACCTTATTGAATTTTTTTATCTACAGAAATATATACTGGAATATTTTATCTACAGAAATATATAAATAATATAGCCCTCTAAAAATACCTTTTGGAACAACTAGGAAACGAAACGTAGGAAAAATTGATGTAATTAACATATTGGTTTGACCGCGACAAAGCAATCTCAAAGCAGAGAATGAAATTTGTATCAAGAAGCCGGAAAAAATTTCAATGAAAAGGAAATGGAGATTATTGAGTTTTCTGACCAGGCCACGAGAGTACAGGAATAATGAAAAAATTAAATTATATGCTCTTTGAACGGCGCTCTCTCTTTCATTGCTGAGCCTGAGTTCATGTGGAAAGGAAACCCACGGTTCCATGATACCCCACCGCCTATTGCGGTCGAGCCAATCGTTTTCCAATCATATCATGTAGTCAATGACATATTAATATCTGGGATCGATTCATTCTCAATTTAACTCGGATTGTTTCGCATTGATTCAAAACATTTCAAATAATCCCCAGTTGTTCTGTAAAAATATTTAATTCATGCACATTTCGGTTCGCAAACAGAAGAGGAATTGTAGAAAAATGATATCTGAACGAATGAAAAATATTACTGAACGCTGTTCCGAAGGCATGCGTTCTTCTATTTTTCCTCTTTCATCCATTATAGCTAAGTAAACAGTTAATTATTTGTTCAGACAAGACGATCAGTAGGGATTGCAAAAATAGTTTTCCTTCTGTTCACGTAGTTTTATTATCAGTACAATTGACGCATATTGCAATAATTAATTTTAATTCAATTCCCTTGATAACGAATATAATTAAATACGTTCCTACATTAAATATTCTGATATTTTATTATAACTTCCATACTTTTGTTTCTGTTGTAGTCATGGATAAAATAAAGTATTGCATTGAGGAGTAAAAACTCACGCTGGGATTAAACTGCCATATGGCAGAAGTTCCTGCGTCCCCGAGATTATGTTATAAAGTTAGAGCAACTGGATAAACATAGAAAATTATTTCAAATATTATTACTTAGAGTTTAAGAATAAAATATAGTTGGGATAGAAATGTCGCCTAGGGTTACTTTTATTAACCCAATGATAAACGTAGAAAATTACTTCAAAGAAATCGACAGCCAGAAAGAGGGAGAGAAAAAAGAAATACAAATCTCCTGTTAGTAAAATATATATTTTTTATTTATTACACACGTTGTTTCGTTTTTCATTTTTTTCTCCCTGCCCAAATATAGTCGGCTATTCTAGAGAGCCGTGCAGCCTCTGTATCTTCTTGAGTATTCCCTGGCATTGACCGTTGCTGGAGGTACTGAGCGGAAAACCTCCCGTCATTGCCAGGGAGCTCCTTAGTTACACTTAGTAATGATTATATTAGTTTGTTAATGCCTTGTTTTACGTGGTGAGACTCAGGCCCGCTCTTCCGTCTCGAATTTTGCTATGCTCCTTTCACCATTTAACGGACAAAGAAAGTATTATGTTTGACGACGAAACAGGCGAATTTAATTTATTTTTTACATGCACTAAACCTACTATATGGGATCTGGCTTTACTTTTCTTCCGAAAGAAGATGTACGAAAGAATTTTTCGCCCATAAAAATTCACGGTTTCGATCGAGTTTGAACCCGCAATCTTGGGTACAACAGTCCGATACGCTAACCGTTACCACCGAATCCGCTCAGTATTATTATATATTATTATATTAGTATATTTATATCGAGTAATTATTAAATCATATAAAACGAACAGAAAGAATACATCTAAATTTATAGAAATTTTACAGAAGGAATGTGCAGAAAGTTTACAGAAAGAATACACCTAATTTATATTTACCGCTCAATTTAATCTGTTAGTTTAGCAGATTGATGAATAGCAGAGGCCCTTACAGAAATAATTATTTTTTTATTGTAACTGACAGAAGTCCTCTGACTAGGATTTTTCTGGGACTCATTGGTTGTTGTGGAGGTTTCCTGAAACAAAGAAAAACGGATTAGCACAGTATTAAGATTTTGTATTAAGATTTAAGATACAAACGTTAGTGTGGATCAAAGGCAAGATCATTTTGATGTGTGATCACGAGACAGTGGGATGGGCTCAAAAAATATTTGTATGTTTTCTTTACAATAAATAAACAAGGTACTATCCGCATTTCAAGGAAAACTTAACACTCATTCTAAAAATTACAATTTTTTAACAATAACATTCTTTGCTTTACACGAAAAGAACACAAGGAAGAAATTTGTAACTCTGCGAGAAAATAATGTTTTAAAAATTGCCTACATTTAACGCAAAATTGTGCAAAAACTACTAAAATATTTGAAAAATTGTAATGGCATTATTTCATGATCAGTCTTTAAAAAACAGATTCGATTAAGAGAAAAATCTCTATCTTCAATATTGTAATTATAGGAAGAGGCCGAAAAAAATCGAACTATGCAATTTTCGAACATTCAGAGATTTCAACGAAAATGAGACCAGCACCATTTTTGAGCGCTCCCTACTTTTAAACAAACTTTAATAAATAATTCGGAGCCCTTGTTGTGAAAATTTTGATAATGCTGAGGCTACATGTGAAATACATCCAAAAATTAAAATAGTTGTTTCAAACTCCCATAGCATCGACTTTATTTTGAATCATTTTTGGAAAATCAAATTTAAAGTAATCGTCGGTTTAGGCAATAGCGTTGACCACAGAGGACCAGATGGATGGATAGTTTTAACGTCAATCGATTTTTCGGTAACAAGAAAACATAAAACTTGGATTCTAACTACACAACGTGTTAGAAGTAATTTACTACATATAGGAATAAGATTTATCAACTTTTTCGTTAACGGTGCAGATAATAAGAGTTTTCCGTCGAAAAATCACCGATTTCCGACACGGCATTATAATGATAATTTCTCTTTACTTGGCATGTACGTAGTAAGGTGAGAAAGTAAAATGCTACGCGTAAATACATACACATCTTTGTTTTTATTAAAGTACGGGTGCTCGTTCATAAACATGTACGTTCAGGGAGGTGGGGATTTCGTCATCCAAGGCTCTGTAAGACTGCCCAAAATTCACTGAGCGAGATGCCGTTCTATGCCGAATGGACTGGGCATGATCGAGGTCTTAATTAGCACCCTTGAGTTGCGCTTTTTGGAAGTTTCCTATTGATTCTTTTGAAGGACTGGCTGCGGAAAAAATTCGAAGGAAGTTTAAATCCGAAAGATGAACATTCGTGAGTACAGAAAATTGTTCTCCATTTCTCGATTTTACACTGTTTCTCTTCTATTATAGTGACTCTAAGGAGACAGAAGTAAGTCTAGAAGGGGATATTCTTTGAACTAATTGCTTTGAAAATCAATGCAGTGCTAATGAGGCAGCAATACGATTCTTTGTTCCCGAAGAAAGAACTTGGTTCTGGCTATATTATATACAAATGGAAGTAGTCTTAAACTTTTTTGGGAATAATTAATAAGGAGTTGTAGAGAAGAACTACGGAAAATATTTAATAATTATTTAATTATGGATTATAAAATGATAATGAATTCATTTTGGAATTGATCGTAATAAATGCAATTTTCTGAATATGGTATTGAATTTAGGGCATAAGAAAGAACAATGAGTGGGGGAACCTGAATCATGAAGATGCCAGAGATAGGTCGTTGTGGTGGTTGAAATGCGGGATGAGCTAGGAGTTGGAGGAACACCTCTTAATGATCAATTAAAGAGATCCATAAAAAAGAGGCTGGCGTGATTCGGTGCTCTCTACATCTCGTGAGAATATTACTGGCGAAAAGAAAACTTCCTCGAGACAAGTGCCTCTGATACGCTCGGGAGGTCATTAACTATTTTGGGAACATCCGCCTTTGGTCGCACTGTACACAATACGTTAACGTGTCGGTTCGGTTCGATGCTGGTCTGTCTTTTTGCACTTCTCGATTCTATGAATTCATAAAACGTTGTTCTTCGATTTTATTTTAATTAAAATAGTCCTCTCTTCAGTCGCAATGTGTACGCTCATATATTCGACTCGCAACTACAAGGAAAGGTTTCTGAACCAAGAGACATAAGAAAGGTTTGTCCATCGTACTGCGCAGATCTCGATGTCGGTATTTTGTTTTAAAACCCGAAATGATTCTTCTGTTTCTTAAGTATTTAAGATTCATCCTTGCCCCTGTAACTGTCGTTTACAGCACCCACTGTACAGTGCGAGAGGAAGGCCATTGCAGCATGCGGGGAGCAGAGCTGCTCGCCCAGCGATCGATGGCTGTCGTGTTCGCACAGCTGCACGTCCTCTGATCGACTCCCGCCTCGCCCCGTCCGCCATCCTCGCTCCCTTCCGTTGACCAACCCGCCCTCATTTTTCTCATCCCCGTCTCATCAGTCCGCCCTTCAGTTTCCCTTCTCTCGCCCCTCCCTCCGCCCACCATCAATCCATTCTCCTCCCGGCACCTCCCCTCACCACACTCCTCTCTAATCCACACCCCTCTCCACACCACACTCTCCGCACCCACACCATCCGCGCTTCACACCCTCCCCGCCTCTAAACATTCTCTCTTCAGACATTCCCCGCTCTTTTCCATCTCCTTCCTTTCTTTCCTCCGCGCCCCCATTTGTGATAGTTGATTGATCGTTAGCGATTCCGGGCGCGTCAACTTTCAAGGTCATTAGTCCCGTACGTTTAGTGCGTGTTTTTCAACGGGAGGTGGCGGTGATCTTCCCCCTTTGGATGGTGAGATCCGGCGCCAACCTACCGTCGACTAGCGGGGTTTTCCCCTGACTAGTATCTCCCACCAGCGGGGCACCGGCCCAGCCGGGGCAAGTTCTGAATCCCCGACCGGTCTCGCGGCATGTGTGGTAGTGTAGTGCATGTTAGTGTAAGTGTGCGTGAAATGGGTGAGGGTAGGAGAAGGAAGAGGAAGGAAAGATTGCGTGCGGTCCATTCGTTAAGGTACTGATCCGGTATTCGCTTGATGTTGATCGGAGAAACCACGGAAAACTACCGATTAGAACAGCCGGCCGATAGAATTCTCCTCCAGACGGCGACTGTATTCGACCGATCTGAACTAAATTCAAAAATCCTGCAACCGTCGGGACTCGAAGCAAGGACCTCCCGGCTAGAGTCACTGCAGTGTCATCAGTTGATGCACTGAGCCACTTCCCCGGTGCCCCATTTGTTCCCTATCGCATTTCGTTCCAACCAATTTCCTCCCCATGCTTATCATGCCTTTCATGCCTATCCCCTTTCATTCCCTGTTTCAACCCCGCTCCGTTTCATCCCCACTCCTTTTCAACCGCGTTCAATCTCATCCATTCCATCCTGTCCCTCGTCCAGTTCTCTCCGCCCCTCTCCTCGCGTCCCTCTCTGTGAACTCGTTATCTCACCATTCCTCCCTTGCCCTACTCCCTTCCCATCCCTCCTCGCTTCATCTTTCCCTTCCGCTTCCGTCCGGCAGCGCTTATTCTCTCGGGGGCAGAAACACCGCCGAGTGCGAACAGATTGACTTCGCCCTTGTTCAACGGGAGGCACCAGAAGCATGTCTCTCACAACCAAAGAACACAGAAATTTGTTCTTTCTGCCATTCCTCTGTGAATTATACTCTATTTCAAATTATTTAAAACTAATAAATCATTCACTAAGTAGTGGAATGTCATCTATTATGTAAAAGTATGTGTGTGTGTGTCAATCAATATATATAGATTGATTGATTGATTTTTTCGTGTTTCCGGGCGCGTCAACTGCTTTGGTCATAAGTCCCGTTAGTGAAGTGTGTGTTTTTTCTCGGGAGATGGCGGTGATCTTCCCCCGCTGGATGGCGAGATCCGGCGCCGACCAACCGTCGGCTAGTGGGGTTTTCCCCTAACCAGGACTCTCCCACCAGCGGGGCACCGCCCCAGTCGGGACAAGCTCTAAGTTCCCGACCGATCTCGCGGAATATGTGGTAGTGTAGTGCATGTTAGTGTAAGTGTGTGTGTAAGGGGAGAGGATAGGACAAGAACGGAAAGATCGCTCGCGGTCCGTGGCCCGTTTGTTAGGGTACTGCTCCGGCATTCGCATGGTGTTGATCGGAGAAACCACGGAAAACTATCGATCAGAGCAGCCGGGATCTAGATTTCTCATCCAGACAGCGACTGAATTCGACCTAGCTGAAAAGCTAGTGTCGAAAATCCTGCCGCCGTCAGGACACGAACCTGGGACCTCCCGGTCAGAGACGCTGCAGTGACATCAGTTGATGCACTGAGCTACCGCTCCTGGTATATATATATATATATATATATATATATATATATAAAGTCGTGTTAGTTACACTATTTATAACTCAAGAACGGCTGAACCGATTTGGCTGAAAATTGGTGAGCAGGATGCTTAGAGCCAGGAGACGGACATAGGATACTGTTTATCCCGTTCGACAGCGTTCCTGTGTGAGAACGCACGTTTTTGCACGTTTTCGCACGTTTTAGCGTGATTTCGCATGTTGCCTGTTGTAACCCATTGTTGTAACGCCGCACTGATAACAGAAGGCGATAATGATTGCCGCCTTTCGTTCGCCGTTATATCTATATATAGTCGTGTTAGTTACACTATTTATAACTCAAGAACGGCTGTACTGATTTGGTGAGCAGGAAGCTTAGAGCCAGGAGACGGACATAGGATACTGTTTATCCCGTTCGACAGCGTTCCTGTGTGAGAACGCACGTTTTTGCATGTTTTCGCACGTTTTCGCGTGATTTCGCGGGTTTTCGTATGTTTGGGCGGAACGGAGTTCTCAGTTAAGGCGGAACAGAGTTCGCCGGGTCAGCTAGTGTATATATATATATATATATATATATATATATATATATATATATATATATATATATATATATATTAGTGTGTGAATGATAAACACGAATACTTCGACGAATACTTTTAATCAGTCGTGAGTAAAATCTTAGAGGATAGATTCTGATTGAAAATATTAACCCCAAAATGTATGGTATTGTTTCACAAAATGTGGTTTGCATTTTCTGAATGCTACCCGTAAACTTGATGCGTTGCTTTCCGCAATGCATCAAGTTTAGGGGTAGGTCTGGCAAAGAGGGGGTAGCCGGGGGTGCAGTGGCTAGCGGCACGTGACGTGGGGTGGGCAGATCGGGGCGAACTGTTTAGTAGACGGTGTAATGTCGTGGACTCTCTCATCCCTTTATGAGAGACGGTCCTGCCTGACGACCATGACAATAGATTACCATGGCGCGTATCAACATATGAAAGTTATTAGAATCATCTGTTTTTCCGAAAACGACACGCGGATGATATATGCTCATATATGCTCTGTACAAATATTAAGCTATCCGTGTATATTATGTACAAGATAATTGTACATATTTGAGAATCCTGTCGACTTTACTCATCACGACGCTACAACGGTTGTCTAGATAAATGCTTGGGCTACAACGAATTACTTTAGTTAATTACGTCCAAACGATGATTTAAAAAAATATATTTCCTTAGTAAGGTGACAGGTGATCTAAGCTTATCTGGCATGAGTACGGCATGTTCGGTTAAAAAGTAAGTTATTCTGGAAGGAAGAATGATGTAGTCAAATACTACAATACGGTACACAAAATACAACACGGTATAAAACACGTATTGCAGATTATTATGCACATATCTTGGTTTTAATAATTTCAGCGGATACGTTATATAATTGCCTTTGTGCGCCAATAAAAGAAAAACACATCTTTAATAAATTGTGTTATTGTTGTAATAGCAAATGAGTTTTGAATATTTCGATTATCACGATGCCTAGAACAAATACAATGGTTTAAAACGTTCTGTATGTAAAATATAAATTTAATACATAATGGATGAATTGCCTGGGAATTGAATTACAAAGTAAACACGGTTTTGTGCGAAAATTGTAATTATTGAATAATGTGAGCTGAGTCCTAATTTGAAAGTACCATAAGTGACGAACAAACATATTTGTAACGTGCTTTTTAACTGATGACTATTGGTACCGTACACCTTACCCCAACGATGTGTAGCGTCTGAGATCAGACCGTTGTCCCTGATGTCTTTATGACTGGAAAGTCTTATGGATCGAGTCCCGACGGTGGCGGGTTTTCGACACCAGCTTAATTATTGGTACTTCTGCTATTTCGAGAAAACTTCTAGCTTCGGTTGCTGTAGTATATTTCCTTTGTTTATACGAGCATGGGGGTATGCGGTGAGTGGGTGTGTTGGAGGGGGAGGGGAAAGGCGGGGCGGGAAGGTATCGAGTGTGGCTGGGCGAGATGGAGAAAGGAGGCGCAGGGCGGGGCGGTGTAACATGGGGTGGGGTGAGGCGGGTCGGCGAGGAGTGGGATGATGGGCGGGAAGGATAACTGGACGGAGAGGGAAGGGAGCGAGGCGGGTGAAGGCAACCGAGTGTGGCTGGGCGAGATGGAGAAAGGAGGCGAAGGGCGGGCGGTGTAACATGGGGTGAGGCGGGTGGGAGGAGCGATGATGGGGGAAGGATAACTGGATGGAGAGGGAAGGAGCGAGGCGGGGCGGAAGGTACCGAGTGTGGCTGGGCGAGATGGAGAAAGGAGGCGAAGGGCGGGCGGTGTAACATGGGGTGGGGTGAGGCGGGTCGGCGAGGAGTGGGATGATGGGCGAAAGGATAACTGGATGGAGAGGGAAGGGAGCGAGGCGGGGTGGGAAGGGGGGAAGCCAGGGTTGTGAGGGGCAAGGCGACTTGGGGAAAGGCAAGGAGGGGTGGGGCAATGAGAGGCTTGAGCGGGGAGGAGTAAGGCGATGCGGAGCGGAGAGGGTTATATGGGGATGGGAGGGAGATGCTGGGCAGGAAGGGGCGATACGGGGCTGGAAGAGACGGGGTAGGGAGGAGCAAGGCGGGGTGGGGAGAGGCAAGGCGGGGTGGGAGAGGGGCGGGGTGGAACGATGAGGGGCGGGAAGGATAGGGCGATGACCGAATGGAGAGGGAAGGGGGCGAGGCGGGGTAGGAAGGATGAGCGAATGAGGAGGGGAGGGTCGAGGCGGGGTTGAAAGGGGGGAAGCCGGGATGGATGAGACGGGGTAGGGAGGGGCAAGGCGAGGCGAGGCAAGGCAAGGCGTGGTGGGAGAGGGGCGGAGTGGGGCGATGAGAGGCTTGGGCAGGGAGGGGCGATGTGGGCAGGAAGGGATGGGGCACTGAGTGGATGTGTCGGGTGGGGAGGGGGAGCCGGGGCGGGAAGGGGCGGGAGTCCGGGCTAGACGAGACAGGGAAGGACCGGGCAATGCGATTTGGGGACTGGCGAGGCGGGAGGGGGGCGGATTAGAGGCTTGGCGGGGGAGGGGGTGAAGCGGGGCGGAAGGGAAAAAGGCGATGGGCAGATGGGGAGGGCTGGGGAGGGGCGAGGCGGGAAGGGGCGAGTCCGGGCTGGACGAGACAGCGAAGGAACGGGCACGCGAGTTGGGGAGAGGCGAGGCGGAGGGGGAGCGATTAGTGGCTTCGCGGGCAAGGAGGTGAAGCGGGGCGGGAAGGGAGCGGCGATGGGCAGATGGGGAGGGAGGGAGGGGCGAGTCCGGGCTGGACGAGACGGTGAAGAAGGAACGGACAATGCAAGATGGGGAGAGGCGAGGCGGAGGGGGGCGATTAGTGGCTTGGGCGGGGAGGGGAGGGGAGGGATGAAACGGGGCGGGAAGGGAAAAGGCGATGGGCAGATGGGGAGGGGTGGGCAGGGGCGAGTCCGCGCTGGGCGAGACGGGCAAGGGAGGGGCGGGGCTGTACGCCGAGGGGCATGGGGTGTCGGGTGCGCTGGTAGCACTATGCGGCAGCGGTGCGCGGGCGAGGGCCCGCCAGGGGGGGGGGCGACGCGGCGGGGCCGGGGGCCGTGAGGTCGTCGGGGGCGAGGACGTGACGGCGGACGCCACATGGCGCCCCGGGGCACGGACCGGCGATTAACCATCCTCGCGGGGCGGCTCCCCTCCCCTCCCCCATAGTGACCCCTTTGCTCCGCCGCTCTTTCGCCGCACACGAATCGCCTCGCCTTGCACCACACGCGCGGGTTGGCGCAGCTGAATGCCAAAGCCATTTCGGCATTAGAAGAACACCATAGGGGACATGGGGGAGGTCAACTTCTAACCCCACCAATAATTTAAAAAAATTGAAGGAAAATTCTGCGTATTTAAAATATAATTCAAAATATATTAAAAAAATTCTTACTTTTTGCTAGTTTGTGTTTTAGTTTTTTTTAGATATAACGAGGGATATACCGGGAGCAGTCCGTCCGTACCGGGTTCAGTCCATCAACTGATGTCACTGCAACTGATGCCACTGCATCTAACCAGGAAGTCCTAGATTCGAGTCCCGACGGTGGCAGGATTTTCGACTCTAGGTTTTCAGCAAGGTCGAATCCAGTCGCTGTCTGGAGGAGAATTCCAGCGGCCGGCTGCTCTGATTGGTAGTTTTCCGTGGTTTCTCCGATCAACACCAGGCGAATGCCGGAGCAGTATCCTAACAAACGGGCCACAGACCGCGCGTGATCTTTCCTTCCTCATCCTTGTCCTATCCTGACCCCTTACACACACACTCACTAACATGCGTTACACTACCATATATTCCGGGAGATCGGTCGAGGACTTAGAACTTGTCCCGGCTGGGGCGCTGCCCCGCTGGTGGGAGATACCTGGCTGGGGAAAACCTTTCTAGTCGACGGTAGGTCGGAACCGGATATCGTCATCCAGTGGGGGGAGATCTCCCGATGAAAAACATGCACTACACTAATGGGACTAATGACCTCGGTTGTTGACGCGTTCAGAATCACTAACAATCAATCAATCAATCAATAAATCAACCAACAAGGGATATACATATTTAAAATTTTTCTGTCCTTACAAACCTGTCTGCGAGGACACAGTCGACCACGTGGCGGTTTCCAGCATTCCTGGAGGAAACTATTCGGCTGGAGAGTTGTTCGCTAAGATCGTTAGTTCAACAAGAAGCGTGGAAGTCGGGCTGAAGGCAGTAGTGCTGAAGTAAACGCGTACGTTGCGTCCGAGGTTTAAATGCCGATTAGCCTGGTCGAACCCACCACCCTTCAATGGCATGATTGGCTTTCCCGGCCTTCATTCTTCCCCTTTCCCATGATATCTTGCGATTACATTGGCTAAGGAAGGTCAGGGCAGCAATTGATGTCTATGCAGTGTTTCTGACTGGGAGGTACTAGGTTACGACTCCCGAAGTTGGCAAGATTTAAGAGCCTAGCATCATAGCTGGGTCCAATTCAGCCAATTGTGTAGAGAGGAATTCTAGTGATCAGATGCTCTGATGGTAGTTTTCCACCGTCTCTGCGATCAACATCGGGCGAATTTTGGAGCAGTGCCTTATGACAGGGGCCTCGGACCATGCGCGATCTTGCCTTACCATTCTAACTGCCTGAGACGGTGCCCCGCCAGCCGGACATATCTGGTTGAAGGAAACACCGCTAGACGTGGTGTAGATCGGTGACGGATCTCTATATCCAGCGGGGCAAGTTATTAGTCACCTCTCGATCGAAAATAACGTCTTGCAGTTACGGGACTCATGACCGTAGCAGTTGTCGCACTCGGAAACACGAAACGATATATAAACGGTGAAAGGACTAAGGGCTACTTGAGCGTGATGTTCGGGGACCGCGAGGGACTCCTCATGGGAAAGTAAGTGAAATGTAATGACCTGGCGTCCAAAGAAGTTCCTTGGCGCACATAGTAGACGGCTGGGAAGAGGGTTGGGCAAAACAGGAAGAAATTGCAAAGGAAAGTAAAGGAAAATTCATTTAAATTTATCACCGAACGATCAAAATTCATCTCTAAACTCCATATGTCAACACAATTTATGAAAGGGAATATAAATTTATCGAAACTAGGAGTGCTTTCTTCAAACATGGTGAGTGTATACTGCGGAATTAATAGATCAATGTCCATGATTATGAATTCATTAATGTCATTATTACTCCGCTGATTTTAAATAAACTTTCGTTATCTAAATTCAGTCAATCTTCTATCAATCTTCAACTTTCTTCAAATTTTTTGAACCAACTATTTACAATTTGACCGATTTATGAAAGCTGATTTTTTTCTTTTAAATCGGCTCCTTATAGTTAGTCAGCTACAAATCAGTAAGGGCTGTACATACTTAATAAGCAGTACATCCTTAACTAACATTACAATATAGTTAGCAACAGTTAGATTTAATTAATATAAGTGTGGTTTCTGGTGGCTTATATTTTTAGGGAAGTTAAACACTGACATGCAATTTATGAAGTTTCTACCCCAAGTGTGTAATAACTTGGCGCATCCTCGACGTTGAACTTTTAAAGCTGAAACACATTATTAAGTGCATATGGAATTTCCCCATAATCTTGCTAATGAATCTCCTACCCACGCTCTCGCGAACAAAAATATGCGAGATTTAGAAGTAATTTTCGCTTAGCATGAATATTTTGCACGCATTTTTATCTACAGCACCGACTGGCAATATTGCAAAACGCGGAAAGTGTTTCGGACGTTTAAATCCTTCGCCGCATTAAGAATCGCCTCCATGCTTCTTATCGTTATCGCTGAAGAGAGTAGGAATGGGAGTGGTCGGTGGTGTGGGTGTTGAAATAAACTGCACAATATTCGCTTCGCTTCGCGCGCACATTAATAGTTCCTCTTGCGAGGGTGGAGCGAACAGGTAGCAGCACCTCCGCTATTGCGCCTCCCCGCGGGCTGTTTTATGGGCGCAATTTAATGCGCCCTAATTCTGCGCGTGTGATTTGTTGGCTCCGCGGCCCTCGAGGCGCTGCGCCGACCCGCCGCCTCCGCGGCGCACAGTCTTCTGCGCAGCCGCTTCGCCCACAGCTCCGGAGCCGCGTACTATCTGCGCGCGTTTCCTTGAGCTTTTTCTAGCTTGCGTTTGCTATTATACGCGCACGTTTTTTTTGAGCTTGCGTTTTGATATTATGTGCTAACGTTTTCTTGAGCTTGCGTTTTGCTATTATACGCGCATGTTTTTTTGAGCTTGCGTTTTGCTATTATATGCATACATTTTCTTGAGCTTGCGTTTTGCTATAATACGCGCACGTTTTTTTGGGCTTGCGTTTGGCTATTATACGCGCACGTTTTCTTGGGCTTGCGTTTTGCTATTATACGCGCACGTTTTCTTGAGCTTGCGTTTGCTATTATATGCTAACGTTTTCTTGAGCTTGCGTTTTGCTATAATACGCGCACGTTTTCTTGAGCTTGCGTTTGCTATTAAACGCGCACGTTTCCTTGAGCGTGCGTTTTGCTATGATATGCGCACGTTTTGTTGAGCTTGCGTTGTGCTATTATACGCGCACGTTTTCTTGAGCTTGCGTTTTGCTATTATAGGCGCATGTTTTTTTGAGCTTGCGTTTTGCTATTATATGCGTACATTTTCTTGAGCTTGCGTTTTGCGCACGTTTTCTTCAGCTTGCGTTTTGCTATAATATGCGCACGTTTTCTTCAGCTTGTGTTTTGCTATTAAACGAGCACGTTTTCTTGAGCTTGCGTTTTGCTATTACACGCGTACGTTTTCTTGAGCTCACGTTTTGCTATTATACGCGCACGTTTTTTTGAGCTTGCGTTTTGCTATTATATGCTAACCTTTTCTTGAGCTTTTGTTTTGCTATTATGCGCGCACGTTTTCTTGAGCTTGCGTTTTGCTATTATATGCTAACCTTTTCTTGAGCTTTTGTTTTGCTATTATACGCGCACGTTTTCTTGAGCTTGCGTTTTGCTATTATACGCGCACGTTTTCTTCAGCTTGCGTTTTGCTATTATACGCTCACGTTTTATTGAGCTTGCGTTTTACTATTGTACACGCAGGTTTTCATGAGGTTGCGTTTTACTATTATACGCGTGTGTTTTATTGAGCTTGCGTTTTGCTTTAATACGCGCATGCTTTCTTGAGCTCCGGTACAGTGGCATTGGCCGCTGCCTCTCCGGTATTATTGGCTGGGAAGTCCTTGGGTCGACCGAAAAATGTGGCTCAGGCATCATTGAATGTTACTGCAGTGCATATACCGGGAGATCCTAGGGTTCCAGCCCCGACGGAGGTAGGATTTTGAACAAGGCTAGGTCGAGTTATATTGAGAGCTAGATTGCTAGGTCCAGATCAGCCGCAGTCTGGAGAGGAATTCTAGAGGCCGGCTGCTCGGATCGGTAGTTTTCTGTGGTTCCTCCGATAAGTAGCAGAGCAATGCTGGAGCAGTACCCTGACAAACAGGCCATAGACCGTGCGCGATCTCTCCTTTCTCTTCCTTGACCTATCCTCTCTCTTTCTCTCTCTCTCTCTCTCTCTCTCTCTTTTCTCTTTCTCTCTATATCTACCCATCTATCTCATAAAGGGAGTTTGATTGATATACATGTAAATTTGTATTAAGGAAAAGATAGCTGTGAATAGTTTGTAAGAATTAATAACTAGAAAGCATATTGTATTTTGAAATAAATCTTATCTCTTCCTATTTGGGGTCGTCCATAAATTACGTAACGCTAAAGGAGGAGGGTTGAGACCGCGTGACGCTGCGTTACATATGGGTAGGGAACATTAGTTACATTACAATACGCAACGTTTTTATTTATTTTTTAAATATTCAACATTTGCAGAAATAATTGGGTGAATTCGGCTTGTTGTCAGAAATTGTCTCGTCTACGGAACCTTCCTTCACTCATACATTTTCTCCAATCTTACAGTTAGAAGCGGTCAGCGTCACCAATTAATTCTAACTTTAATTGTCATAAATTCTGATGTATATAACACAAAGATCATTAATAAAAATGGTTCTTACTGATAAATAATATATCTCAACTTACTGTAAATGGGGAGAGTTGTCACAAACGTTACGTAATTATTTAGTACGAGGTGTTCAAGCGTGCGTTACAGGTGTTTTACAAGGGGGAGAGGGGGTATTCAATATACTGCAAATTTGCTTTACGTAATTTATGAACGATCCCTCAACAGGTTGACGTTGGAAGTCGACTAGATAACGCAAGATATGTGATATTTCAAGCATTTTCTGCTATTCACGTTTGTTGTATTGATTTAAAGAATGAAAATTAGATTCTACGCTCGTTTCCTTGAATTAACATTTCGCAAAACACGAGAGGTTATTTCATACCCCTACTATCAATTCAAGTGAATTTACCAGTACATTAGGTGCAAAATGTCGCATTTTTTATGCGAAACAATAAAATCGCCTCCTTCTGCACCCATTTTTGGAGGTCGACTTCACTCATTTAAAACGGTCACAAAGAAAAAAATACCAGCAACAAAAGACACATAAACCATATTTCTTCCATCTGCACGCCGTTATACAAATTCGTCGACGAGGGGCTTCTCGGAACCTAGGCCGGTTAGTGCCGCGCATCGACAGCCAGTCCAATTAAATCCATTGCGGGAGCGATTCCCATTCTGCCGGGACCATCTATTGGTCGTTTGCCTTGAGGCTTCGGCCTGGCTGCACAATGGTCATAGTTCCGCTGCCAGATCAATCGCATCACGACCGACGTGCGGTCGCTCCAACGTGTTTACATAGGGCAATATAGTGAATAACGAGCATGGGAATGGAATAATTGATAGAATGCGTGGGTGAGGTTAGGGGGGGGAGGGGCAGCAGATGAAACCTCATGTGCGATCGCTGTGTTCGTTACGAATTCCGCGTACAGTCGTCGATATTTGAACCCCGATACCCCTGAATTAGGTAGCTGGAGCTTGTCTGTGGGGAAAATAAAACTTTCACCGTACAGCTCAGTGGTTTGAGTGAGAACCGAATCCTGTGCGATTAGCACGGTGTAAAGCTCAGTTTCTCCGTCGTCCTTTGTTTCTCTCCTTGCTCACGGCTTCGCCAATGGAAGGTAATGGATATCGATGGCGGCTCAAAGCGGGGAAAGTCCAGAGCAGATGACAAATGTATGACACTGATACTATTGAGCATCGTCAAAAGGAAGCAATTCTTCATATCTCTGAAATAAAGGGTACGTTTCATCAATAATAATTACCTTCAGATTACACAGAACAATGTTATAAGCATGTAAAAATGTAAGGAATTCAATACGAAAAGAATCACATACGTAATGCCCGTAATGTAGTAAAAATGATAATCAATCGTAACACCAACGTTTCTGGGTCGGCTCGTGATAAGAGGTGAGCGCAGTGTTGGTTAGCTTCAGTTGATTTGATTTTTTTTTGTGTTTCTGGGCGTGACAACAGGGGCACGACGTTCATTAATCGTGCAATGCACATGTTCAACACGACAGATGGCGGTTTTCTTGCCCTGCTGGTCGGCTAGTTTCGACTCCGAACTACGAACTACAAATCAGCTCGGGGTTTTACCTATCCAGATATCTCCTACCACTAGGGCATTGCCTCAGCGGGGGCAAACTATGGAAGTTCCAGACATGTGTGGTAGTGAGGCATGCATGCGAGCATGTATGTGTGTGTGTGTGTGTGTAAGTAAGGGATGAGAATGGGATAAAGAAGAGGTAGGAAAGACCTTGAGCGGTCCGTGGCTCGTTTGGTTGGGTACTACTCCGGTATTCTCCTGGTGTTGATCAGAGAATCTACGGAAAACTTCCCATTAGAGCAGCCAGTCGCTACAATTCTCCTCCAGACACTGCTGAATTCGCCTGCTATGTAGCTTGTGTCGAAAATCCTGCTACAGTGGAGACTAGAACCCTATACAGTACCAGCAGCGTTTAAGCGATTCTGACAGTTCGATGCGCTGTTACCACACATTACGACGCACATGTCACCACCTACATGACAGATAAATGAAATCTGAGAACAATAGCACTTATTGTAAAGCAACGACACGTCCTGATATCATATTCATAACTTTCGCAGAAGCCGAAACTTGGCGACTTCGTGCAAGCCAGATGAATGGCAACGCTGAACCCTGGGTGTGAGAAAGTAAACAAATCCTCGCAAGATGATTGATTCAGAGCAGATCACATGACGTACCACAGCACGTGGTGAGAGAACGGTCCGAATCGCTTGTACGCTGCCGGTACTGTAGGAACTGCCGGTTAGAGGCACTGCATGCCATCATTCGATGCCCTGAGCCACCTCTGCGGTCGTTAGGCCCTTCAAAAGCGCGCTAATTGCATAGTTTCGTTTGACTGTGATGTAGCAGGAATCCACGCCCCATTGGTAGGGGAAGATTCCCCCTCGCCTGAGAGACAAATTGACCCGATTTGCATACTTTCTTGCGACGAAAACTTCCGGAATTTTTGCGAACGCCTTGTTTGTGTTCGTAATTGCTGTTCGTAATTGCTTTGGTGGTGGCAGTGCCGTAGAGCTCATGCGCGCGTTTGCTAAAAATTTCGAAATTGTTCGTCAAAATTAAGCATGGTTTTGGTCTTAAAGTTTGTTTACTAGATGATATTGCTCTAACTACCATGCAACGAATCACAGAGTTTTACTATGACTTTAGTGACTGGTAGCACGAACTACAACTGCCATGTTTTTGTCTTTCCAACAGTGTACGTTAGTTAATTAGTTTCTGGATAATACTTCAAACAGTGTATTCTAAAAGTTCCTTCACAGGCAAACTTCTATGTTGTGCGTTCATACAGTACGTATAAACGTAATGACTCGAAAACCTCGTGTGACCTCAGCTACATGGATTTCCTAGTCTACAAAGTGGAAAAGCTAATCGATTTATTACTGTAAATATTCTCTGAGTGTAGCGTGTACAGAAATTTGGCACCTTGCGACTTTTGGCATAATGAAAGACTTGCGGGGTGAATATTGGATCTAGGCAGTACTGAAAATAACTAGATCTCAGAGAATTCAGAGATCGAGTTCACAGAGAGCGAAAACAGCGCAATTTTTATATTCGAGAAAGAAAGAAACATACATTTCTAATAACTATCCATGTTTTTGAAAAATTGTATATGACATTATTTAAAGATCTAATTTTGAAGAACATTTTTCATTCAGGAATATCTTACCTTTAATTTCTTAGCTGTAGGAAGACGCCGAAAAATATTTGAACATTTGCAATTTTTGGACATGCTGAAACTTTAACCTGCATCATTGTTGGGCTCTAATAGAGAAGAAAATGTAAAAATATGTGCGGGTTTTTGACTAAATTTTAAAGTTGTTGTTAAGTTTTCAAGTAAAATATCCCCAAATTTTGCAGAGTATCGAATTTTGCCAAATCATTATTTGAGGGATTTTAATTTGTATCAGATCGTTCGAATGGTAGACACGTTATTGTTGTCCACGGGTGGAAGAAGTTTTTTTCCATAAAAAACGTTTTGTTATCAAGGATCCATACAATATTTAATAATATGTGGATTCTGACAACTCAACATATTAGAGAAAGTAATTTACTAAATAAAGGAGTACCATTTATTCACTTTTTAAATATACAGCACTCAACTTTCCGAAAACGTCACTTTCCACAGCAGCATTACAATACATTCTCTTTACTACGTAAGTACGTAAATGGCGAAAAACTAAAAATGTAACATTTGCAAGAAATAGACGAAACATCACTAGGCACTTTTAAGAGAAGTCTCCACTTAGAAACCTTTTCTAGCTTTGTATTCACTCACTCCCTCACTTGTCGCTAACACGCATTTCTCAACATTTTAGGAACTTTACCATCGTCATTGATGGTAACGTCGTTCAAACGGCGTTCATAGGAAACTGGCCAAGAGTACATACAATTCATACAGGGTGTTGAAATTTAAGACAAAAAGATGTGCTCGTGCCCAAACGGTTGAAAACATTGTATTTCGCTTTAGCAAATCGTGTAGATTTCGTTCATACGAGTGTAAACTGCAAACCAAAAATTTCCTGATTTTAAGAAAAAATATACGCTGCATCATTTCTCCATTTTTCTAATGAAGTTTTTGTTATATTAATAACACGACTAGTAGTGCCCGTGCGAATAATTCGCACGGAGTTCAATATTTTTAAAATTCCCTTAATTACAATTTTCTTTTATTTATACTGGAATTTCATTTTTTTTATGTATAAAATTTTTAGCCACTGCATCTAATTCAATATTGTAATTTAAGAGTTTTATCACAGCAGAATGTACTAATTTTCTTTAACTCAAATTCTCTGTAGGACACTAACAAATCAAAATGTATGAATAATGGGACTTGATATAATTAATTCTTCCCAAATACAATAATTTAAGAATAAATCAATTCAAAATATCAATAACATTCATGATAATGTTGACCAACACGATCAAGAACAGGACAAAATATCAATAACCTTTATTATTGAAAATTACAATCCATGTTCAAAAATCTATCACTAAAAATAAACTATAAAAACCAACAAACAAACAAAATTGCCACAATAAATAAATAAAGCCTTTCTTGCTCGCGAGTGAATATAACTTACCACTTTCATTGAATTGGTCCTTCCCTTCAAGAATGGATATGAACACATTTATTAATAACCTTGCTTGTGAAAATGCTAAATAAATGTGGAACAGGCATAGGTAAATAAATACTAATTTGAGAAGAAAATAAATAAAATTTAATACACAAATAAAAATAAAATTTATACACTATAAAATGTACACACTATAAAATTAACATCATTAAATTTAATAAACAAATAAAATTTCAGGTCACTTCCCTCAATGTAATATTTTGAGTGAATAACTTGCCATTTTCTTTGAATTGGTCCTTCAACAACAGAAATGAACACATTTCGAAACGACCTTGCTCGTGAAAATGCTACATATAGCTGGCCAAGTGAGAAAACAGGCGTAGGTAAATAAATACCAACTCGCTCAAGTGTCTGTCCTTGTGACTTGTTAATAGTCATAGTGAAGACAATTCTTAGCGGGAATTATTTTCTACACAACATAAATGGAAGGCTTAAATCAGAAGGACATAACTGAATTCTGGGTATTAAAACGGTCTTCCCTGAATCAATAACTACTGCAGAAATACAGAGGTCATGCAATGCCTTCACAATCATGCGCGTTCCATTTACCAAACCTTCTCTAACATTTAAATTTCTTATTAACATCACAATTGTGTTAATTTTCAGTGTAAGAATATGAGGTGGGAGACCTGATGGAGTTAAACTATTCAAGAATTCAAGAGGATATAACTGGGCAGAGGAGTGATCTTCACTTTCAACACAGTCAATACTATAATATGTTTTAGAAGGACCTTCCACCAAATTTTCAACAATGTCTTTATTAATTTCTGAACAATAGTCATTTTTGTGCACAGTATTGCAACATTTGTTAGAGCGTCAATATTTGTTTCATTAATTTTGTTGGTAAGAAATACATTGCTTATTAAGTCATCGTAATTGCATATACACTGTGAAGGTATTTCCACCAATTCATCTTGTAAGTGGTGAGATGCCAATGTTCCAGTTCCTAATTTTAATAACCACTCACTAAATTCTTGATCAGCAGCTGCTCTAATATTTTCTGTAAGTTTTCTTTTTTTAATGAACTTCCAAAATAAACAATTTTTTACACAGTTTTCAACAATGGATAAACGGGCACCACGTCTAATAACTGGAAGGGTCCGTCTAAAATCTCCTCCAAACAGAATAACTTTCCCACCAAACAACAAATCACATTTCATGATATTCTGTAATAATTTATTACAGACAATTAGAGCATTTTTGGAAACCACTGATATTTCATCCCAAATAATTAGTGATGCTTTTTGTAAAACCTTTGCTTCCACAGAATCTTCTCTGATTTTGGCCACAGATGATTCATGAATAGGAACTGGTAATTTAAAAAGAGAATGCGCAGTCATACCACCCTCCAATGTAGTAAACTGAAATTGTCACGAACTGCCAAACGATAGCAATAGTACCGCAGTTGTGTTGTTGAATTCCTAACTGCAGTTCTATATATATCAACATGCTGAATGCCTGGCTGCCATCCTGAATCACCACAGGGAAACAGGAGTGGATAGCTCATAGGGTCAACATGAGGATTCATGTTCGATATAATGGAAATTCTCTCTGAGCTTTTTGATCTTACTACGAAGTCAAATTTTCCTGGTTCCTCCCCCTCATCAAACATAAAGGCTGCAGCTATTTCCTCCGATACTGGAATATTGTACCGACGCTTATCAAATGAATTTTCCAAGGAGAATTTTAGCTCCATATTTTGAACATGATCCGTAATGTCCTTCATGTGTTGAAAAAGCTGAGCATAAGGATTTATATGGAGAATAATTTCCTGTAAATTCTGCATAATATATCTATCACAAAAACGATTTTCATGCCTATCTATACGTTTTTTTACGGCTTCACTTGCATCTAAAATGAATAAACCTGCATATGATGGCTGAATGTTATTTTCTGGAATCAAAGGCCCAACAGCATGATATATCTGTCCATGAATTTTTAGACAATAAGGCCCCGACCCTCATAAATGAACAGCATTTAACTGAACAGATGCAAAAGCCAGAACATTATTATACTGCCGTATGTTTTCAAGATAATTTCTTGTTGTCGAATCATTTGCTTCGATTAGCTCTCTAAGAAACTGAGGCACGGCAATTGGTGGTAATTTTATTTTCCCCTTATGGCAACATATAGAAGTATTCTGCTCACCTCGGAAAAGTTTTGCAGAACAATGACAACATCTATAGTACATTCCACCAACACTGAACAATGGAACTTCACTGTCAGATTTATATATTCTGGCAGCATCATAACTAAGTGCGGTCTCTGCTTGCACTTCTATTGCGACGGATGCCATGCGTTTCATCTGCTTGAACTTGCATGTTCATTTGACAGAGCCCGCCTTTCCCGTTTTCTTCTGTCTTCTCTTTCCAGTGTAAGAGGTCTTTTACGTGGCATATTTGTCCTAAATAAAAAAAACATCTATGAACATTGAGGATTTAATGTTAATAGAACTAAAATGTAATTCTTAAAATCATAATACATAGTGCTATTTAATTTGCAGAATTTTATCTTGAATATATTTAATAATCAGAACATATATCTCTAAACTAACCTTTATTTCAAGTCCCTCTGCGCTATTTAAATGCACCAAGATGTAGGCAGAATGAAGGTTGAACCTATCAAAACAAAATATGGGAAATAAAATTGTTGCAAAAATGCATGCTTATATTATAAATAACCGCAAAATAGAGTGAAAACAGTTAATTTAGGTCTGAAGAATAACAAATACAAATATATTAGAAAGAATTTGAAGAGAAAAAGAAACTTTTAAAAGAAATAGAATCTTAAGAAAAAATTTTTAAGAGATTATCTAACATTACAAAAATAACTTTTAGTCCTAAAAAATAAATAAAAAGACATTCATGAACATTGAGGATTTAATGTTACTGGAACTAAAATTTAATACTTAAAATCTTAATACATGCAAATAACAGGAATTTCGAAATTCTTATGGGCCAAGATACAAACGACTGTGGCACTCGTTAGTGTAAAAAAAGATAAAAGTGAGCCATACAAACAATGTAATCTACTGCACATCTTGGAGTATGTTGGCATAATGCAATTGACTTGCAATGTAATTGGATATTACTAACCTTTAACCACTGGTAAACCGCACTGCACGCACATGAAACTATGCTATTCTGCTGCACCAAGATGGATGTAGAATTAAGCCATGTGCTCGTAAAAATATCTTGTACCTACCAATTCAAAATATCAAATATAAGACACTAATATAAAAATTGCACAGAACTTATCTCTGCGTGCGATGTAATCGGATACAATATACTAACCTTCGCTGTTAGCCAAATTCGCTGCCACTTCTCTGTAACTAAATTCGCTGTTCAACCGCACCGAACCGCACACGAACACCAAATGTATTGGCGCTTTCAAAATTCGCTTTCAGCAGTTACAGGTTCGCCAACTTAAATTTTGCGAAGAACGTTGAGTTCTTGTAACAGTTATTTTTTTGTGAATACCTTATTACACTTGGTTGTCAGTCTGTAACTCAGTAAACTTTTTTACATTCACAACTTTCATTGTTCAATTTGTTTATATTTGGCCATGCGCTCGGAGACATGGCGTTATAATAATGATATGCCGCAGGTTTCCCAACTCATATTTTGCGCAGGACGTTGTGTTATTGTTTTAATAATTTTTTTGTAAATAACTTTTTAAGAATTACGAAAATGCAAAACTGATTACAATTGCGGAAATAGAAAATTTTTTTACACCGATAAACACCCTGATCATACGAATACATCTAGTGGTTATCTATATCTCAGATCACCATTTTACTGTATTAATTATATGGATAATACAGTATTGGAAACAGCGTTTATTCCTAGATTTTCAAAATATTGTTTGTGTTCAATTAGTGTTTAATTTGTTGTACAGTTTATATTGACTAAACTTTTCTTTAAAGACCATTTCTCTTAATGGCCAATTTCTCTAGAAGCGTCAGTGGTCGCTCAGCGGAAATTCCCCGAAATTTGTTCTCATTAATATGGGAGATCGTGGAGGTAAACAGACGAGAAACGTTAGATTTCCCGGGAGTCCCCTCTTTCGCGCCGTGCGTTTAACATGACGGCGGCGACTGGGACTCGCGGGGGCTAAAAGGAGCAAAAGCAAGCAATGGACTAAACCCTCGTTACTCGAAAGACTGACCACTTGTCACAGAGAAAAAAGAGAACTGTTAGGTTTTGGAGCGGAAACTTACAGGTAAGGGTTTGGAACTAATTAAATATTTCGTATAAAATGAAATGGTTCATATTGTTAATAGTTGTGTGGTTTGTAGCAGATAATTATCGTTTCTCAATCATTTCTTAAAATTAATTTTGCCTTAATATGAAGAACGTTTGTTTTTCCGATAGAATGAAATTGATAAAGTTAATCATAAAATCATGTAGCTAGAATAGTAATTTATAAAGTCGAATAATAAAATTATATATTACAAACTGATTGCTTCGTATGTTGGCGACTCTCATACCATTTGCAATATATTTGTTGCTTTCAAATCAAACTTCACAAAATTTATGTTACGAATGACAGCATTATGTAATTTGATCATTAACAAGCTCCATATAGTTCGATAATGTAAGATGGTTAGACTCTTTGTAGTCGTACAGAGATATGTTCATGGCTACACATATCATGATGCTTGTTGATTAGTAATTTAAAATATTTAGGTTCTAAATCTCTAAATGTGTGTGCGGCTAATGATCAAAACACACGCCATTACAAAGTAAATGGTTTCATGGGTTTCATTTAACGTTTGACGTGTCCATTTCCAGAACATCGCGAGGAAGTCGTTGTTTCTAAAAAATATTCATTTATTTCTAAAAAATATTCAATTTTCATATCACATTCACTCACAGTGTCCCACATATTTTCCTACCGGGCTCAGTAGCTCAGTGCCGGTAGCTCAGTGCATCAACTGATGTCATTGCAGCGCCTCTAACCGGGAGGTCCTAGGTTCGAGTCCTGACGGCGGCAGGATTTTCGACACAAGCTTTTGTCGAATTCAGTCGCTGTCTGGAGGAGAATTCTAGCAGTCGGCTGCTCTGATCGGTAGTTTTCCGTCGTTTCTTCGATCAACACCAGACGAATGCCAGAGTAGTACCCTAACGAACGAGCCACGGACCGCGCGCGATCTTTCCTTCCTAAGAAGCACTACACAACCACATATTCCGGGAGACCGGCCGGGAGGTTATAGCTTGTCCCGGCTGGGGCGGTGCCCCGCTGATGGGAGAGTCCTGGTTAGGGGGAAACCGCACTTGCCGACGGTAGGTCGGCGCCGGATCTTGCCATTCAGCGGGGGAATCTCCGCCATCACCCGAGAAAAAACATGCACTACACTTAAGAGACTAATGACCAAAGCAGTTGTCGCGCCCGGAAACACGAAAAACTCAATGTTCAATGTGGTCAACAAATATTTTTCTGACTACGTTTGTCAAAGGAAAGTCGTTGACCTCTGAGTACACTGGCGCTTCGCATTAGCAAACTCCCAACACACCACTCGTAGCAAGACTGTGGTCATTTTCTTCTCGAACAAGTGGAACTCGAAGACGTACATAACAATATGTAAGACCTGTAAAGAAGTCTTACTAGTTTATGCGGTTATTCTCTTTAGAAAATATAAACTAGTCGTGCCAGAACGCGAGACATTTGTTCACAAAAGGACGACGAAGGCAGGAAAAAGTTGAGAAGTTGGCGGCGTCCGCCGCAGTGTGTTTTTGTGGGGCGCGGGTGACCCATTTTGGCGCAGCGGGAGAGGGATGGTGTGGGGGTGGGTGGGGTGGGATGTGGTGGGGGGAAGCTCCGCATTAGCCTCCCTGAGAACTCGAGTTGCGGTGGTGCTGGCGGAGGACTCCTTGGGTGTGCTGCCCTAACGGGCGGGCGGGCGCTGTAACTTAAAAATTAACAAAGTCGGCTCGGCTGCTGCGCGCGGAGATAAAGTTTCCATTAAGGAGGCGCCTCCCGGGGAAGGGCTCGTCTGCGGGGACATATTTATTCGGCCCCGCCCCCCTCCACCCTCGTGGCCCGGCATGGCCCCCTGGTGGCCCCCGCGGGCAGACGCAGAGGGCTGTGGCCTGAGGAAGCCACGCGAAAGCGTCTTCGCACTCGGGAAGGTTTCGCTTCCTAAGTTGCAAGCACTTATTTTTCAAATAGTTACACGAATTGGTGGTATAAATGTCTGAATATGATGATAATAATAATGATAATAATAATAATAATAATAATAATAATAATAATAATTGTAGTAATAATGAAAACGTTAATAATAACAACAAACAACAACCACAACTTGGCTTAACTCTCAGGTCATTCAAAAGACTGCGAAGTGAAAGGTATTGCTTTATTGAGAACAGTCCACATTTTGCGCAAAGTATTGAAGAGGCACCGTCAGTCCTTAGATCTGTTCATAAGGATGCTGGTTGCAACCCGGAGTAGATTTTATATTCAACCGACTCCTAACATCTTTAGTCGTGAATTAGAGGAATAATAATAAAAATAGTAATAATAAAAATAGTAATAATAATAATAATAATAATAATAATAAAAATAATAAAAATATACAGTAAACCCTCGTTAACACAAACTTGCTTAACACGAACAAAACATCGGTTCCTTGAAATTCGGGTTAATGAGGATTTGCTGTAATGATACAATATTATAATATATAATGATATAACCTAATTTATGTATGTACGTACTTAGGCATCAGAACTCTTTACGAACTAAGATCCGCCCGCGGCGTCCCGGCCTTGCGGTCATGGGTTGAGGGGTACTTGTGGTTAGCACATAGCGATCCCTACACCGTATCTCTGGTCTTCTCAACCTCAGAAGCGAGCTTTTTCATGGTCACGCAGCAACGGTTAGTGGGACATTGCATGGAAAACGCACAGTTAAATTTTGCCTCGACCGGTAATCGAACCCGGTGTATGGCAGGGAACCATACTCACCGCTGTATGCAACTGCACTCGACTGTACGCTACTGAAACTCACTACACGCTCCGTACTGAGTGAACTGCCTGGCGCTGGCTGGTCCTTTGTATAGCCGGCGCAACGCTGTTGTAGACTCGCCCCTCACCTGGAAGCCGACGGCGCGTGTCCAGGCCTTGCCACTGCTACTAGCAGCCCACAGCGCGCGCGTTGTCCATAGCGCGCGGGCGCGCGGCAGGTTCAAACGACCGCCGTACACAACATTTGCCATTTATAAAAACACATGGAGACACAGCCCTGTATCTGACCGCGAGGTCCTAGGTTCGAGTCCGGACGGCGGCAGAATTTTCGACACTAGCTTTTCAGCTAGGTCGAATTCACTCGCTGTCTGGAGGAGAATTCTAGCGGCCGGCTGCTCCGATCGGTAGTTTTCCGTGGTTTCTCCGATCAACACCAGGCGAATGCCGGAGCAGTACCCTACCAAACGGGACACGGACCGCGCGCGATCTGTCCTTCCTCTTCCTTGTCCTATCCTCTCCCCTTACACACACACTTACACTAACATGCACTACACTACCACATATTGCGGGAGACCGGTCGGGAGCTTAGAGCTTGTCCCGGCTGGGGCGGTGCCCCGCTAGTGGGAGAGTCCTAGTTAGGGGAAACCCCACTAGCCGACGGTAGGTTGGTGCCGGATCTCGCCATCCAGCGGGGGAAGATCATCGCCATCTCCCGAGAACAAACATGCACTACACTAGGAACTAATGACCAAAGCAGTTGACGCGTCCGGAAACATGAAAAATCCATCAATCAATCAATCACAGCCCTGTAAGTCTGCTTCTGCTGAATGTACAATTACTCCTCTGGCCTGAATTGGGCGAGGTTAAAAAAGCGTTTAGAAAAGGGTGCTGCAGCGCGAGATGCTTCGTGTTGGGGTGCCGTTTGATGACTCTCCAAGGCAGGGGAAAACGTCGAGAGGAGATTGTCCACACATACTGTGCTGTGGACTTTCCCACTTACATAATTTTCATAGTCGTACAAATTCCAGTTATACTTATTATTGGAATAATATAAGTAAATTAAAATGTTCAACCTGTATTATATTGACATTAATTAAAAAAATTACATAATTTGGAAAATTTAGTGAAGATCGAAATATGAGGAAACTAGCTCCGTTATTGTTCACCCTTCCCCGAATAACTCCAAAGCAAAAGTGACACGGGAATGTCTTAAATGTATAGGAGCGCCCGAGATTGAAAAAAAAACAAACATTTCTTTCAAAGATTTCGCACATGCATCCTCTAGGTGTTCCAGTGATATCAAACTGTCATTAATCTTTTTAGTTGACAGTATAGGTTTTACAATACCAACGATTTAGTGTAAGATTATTTGATGCTTTTTTATTAATGTGGTAACGAATGTTCATGACAGATTGTTGCTCGCAATCGGAGAACATTTCAATCGCGCTATAAAAAGTTTGTGTAGTGCGAAAGGACGCGCCTACGTTAAAAAAACCAACAACTTCGTCATCTCTGTATTGTGAACGTGATTTGTTCGTGCAGCATTGTTGATCCTCTCTTTCGAATTTCAACCGATTGTGTGAAACGTGAAAATATGTGAAATTCAATATTATTGGTAAATTTGATTTAACGTCTGTCTAAAAATTGTGGGAGGGTACTTTAATAAATACACATCCACAACCGTCGCGCGGAATAGGTGCGGGGTCATTGCAGTTATCAAAACGAGCACACCCGCGCGGAACAAAAGTTCGCCCAGCGTCCGATTGCAGCGCTGACAGCAAAGTTTGGACGCGACGGGTAATATTTTGTATGAAACGTCTCTTTAAAGTGATGAAATTGAACAGGTTTCAAATATTTTTATATGAATAATGCTCTTGCTAGTAGGTAAATATGTTCAACGCATTTTTGGGCAGAATTACTGAGATTTGGGTTGTATCTTTTCGAAATGTGTTGATTCCTGTCGTCAAACAAATGTTCGTCGACAGGACCTAGAAAGTGTTTGTCGTCGAACATCGAACAAACGTTTTTTCGGACAACGTTGAGACAATGGAGGGGGAAGGAAAAAAACTGTTTCACAGTTAATTTCAAGCATTAATTTATGGTGTTAAAGATCAAGGAAAAATCTGTTGTTAGTGTGAACAATTCCAATATTAGAAACATATTTAAAACATGAATAATAAGAGTGCATTTATGAATTCATTCAAGAATCAACGTCTCCTTTTTTGTTCCAGGTGAGTGCCGAAACCAAGTGACTTGGATAAAGCAATTGGCAGCCTAAGAGAAACATCCATTCGAAAACTGTAGGTATTCAGAGTTTTCTATTCTGACAAGAGTGACGAAATGAGTAGTTCATTTTAGGCTTTCAAAAGGCGTTGAAGTATGTTGATCACTCTTGTTTACTACTCTTAAAAACTTAATTTTGCATTTCACTTACTTATGACTAAATATATATGATTTAATAGCATTCACGGGCCGATTTGGATGGCCGAGGCGGCTAAGACCGTGCACCGACTCAGCGCTTGGGTCCGAAGGGTCGCGGGTTCGAGTCCCGTCTTTGGCATTCCTTGTTTGTTCCTTGTCTCTTATGTATGTGTTGTTTTGGTAGGACTCGCGGTTTGCTGACTCCAGATCAGAGGAGCCGGCAACGTGTGTTGATGTCTAGTGTATGGTGAAAGATGCGTCCCATCGGGACGTAAAGGATAACAGACTTTCGCTGGAAATAGCCCCAGAGAAAAAGACATTCACGAACCCACTTAGACTGCTCCATTTTTACCTTTTAGTATCGGGGTTGAAATCCAGGTTGATCCATGTGGAATTTGAGATGGGCAAAGTAGGGATGCTTTAAGTTTTGTGGTGGTCCTACCGTTTGTCCTCCGTTTGTTTGTGACGCGTGCGAAATACTTTTTCGTGTTGATTATAAAAAGTTAATTTATGCTTACTGCAATTTATATCGTGTTCGTACTTCAGCTTTCTTGTAAAACTTTTCTTTAAACGAAAAGTGAGAGAGAAGAAATACAGATGTAATGTAGGGTGTGAACCATGGTGTATGGATCGTAAGACGTGTTATATATGACGTGAGAAGTGGAATGTGAGACGTGATATTAGTGATGTGGATCGTAAGTCGTTTTATGTAATTCGTGAGTAGGCGAGCAATGAGTTGTGGTTTGTGGGACGAGTGACGTGGTTTGTGGAATGTTCAACGCCAAGCTACAGACACTGATCCATCTCTTGATGGCAACATGGACCAGACGTCCTTCTAGTTCCGGTTTATGATATCTAAAATGCAATCACGAGTGGTTAAATTTGTGGCCAAAACATGAAGTTTTTATAACTTTGTTAATTTGTTGTTTTAAAATTCATTCCAGTACTAGACTCTTCTATCCATTCTCCATGAAAATAGCTCCAGCCGAGTAACAGTGTCGAAAAGGTCTTGCTGAACTGCGAATTCGTACCATCACTTATTCTTGCGCACCCTGGTCCTCCATTACCAGAAATATAACGTGAAAATTTCGATTTTTTTTTCAAGTAGAGAAATTTCTTAAGAGCTTGTTCGCTGGTTGGTAGATGTGTTGTCAAGATTTGGCCATCATATTCTGTCCTTCTTCAGGACAAATGCACTTGACAACGCTGGCAACAGTGACAAGGTCCATTGCATGGAGTTTCCCAGATACCAAAACTCCGCTTACTCTGCCTGCACACATCTCTGTTTATGCTTATTGTAGTTTATAGATACTTAATATATGCGGATTGCTTACCATTTTTTTTAAAATACCGTTCGTCCACCACGTAATCTCGTTCGTAAAAACTACGTGTCCACCTCATTTAGCTTCTCAAGCTACTTACATTTTACCTACCTCGTTGGTCACGTCCATCAAAATCCCTTATTGTGGCTGACAAGAACTTAGCGAGGCCCGGCTCGACTATTGACTGCCACTCCCATTCACTTCGCGCGCGGAAATAAACCAACGGAGCAAAAAGCAACCTTTAGAATTTGGCCGCGCGCGCGGAACTAGGCCGCGGGATTAGCAGGGCCATCCCATCTGCGCGCGCATTGTGCTGACTGCGATCGCCAGCGGCCGTTAGCCATTGAGAGCGGCGCGCGTTTGATTTATCCGCACGAGCACAAGCGCGTTTCGCCATCGCGGGCCGCCTCGTTTCAGTACGCCCGCCCCCGCCACGCCACGAGCAACTCCCAGTGCCGCCTCACCCATACCCGTCATGCCCCTCTTATTCGGTGCCATCTCGCACTGATCCGCCCCGCCTGCCCTGCGCTATCACGACCTGCCCTTCTCCGACCCGCTTCATCACGTCCCGCCCTATCCCGTCCCGTCCCGTACCGTCCCGTCCCGTCCCGTCCCGTCCCGTCCCGTGCCGTCTCGTTCCTCCCCGACCAGCTCGGTCCCGCCCCTATCCCGCCTCCTCCCGCCCCACCTTCCCCGACCCGTCCCGACCCGACCCGTCCCGACCCGTCCCGACCCGTCCCGACCCGTCCCGACCCGTCCCGACCCGTCCCGACCCGTCCCGACCCGTCCCGACCCGTCCCGACCCGTCCCGACCCGTCCCGACCCGTCCCGACCCGTCCCGACCCGTCCCGACCCGTCCCGACCCGTCCCGACCCGTCCCGACCCCACTTTACCCCGCCACGCCATGCCCTACCCCGCTCCAATGCAGTCATTCGGCCGCGCGGCGCCGACGCCCCGTCCGCCACCTCCCACAATGGCAGGGCGCCGCCCCGACGCCGCGTCGTCAGTCGTCCTCGCTTGACTTGCATGAGGCTCCACACCGCTCAGCTCCGGCGATGGCGGCCGCGACCGCGCGCAGGGGTGGAGTTTGTTGCCGCTAAGGGCGTGGCAGGCCGTTCGCGATTCCAGCGGTGGATACGTGGGAACTACCAGAAGACCACGAGTGGGGGTGGTGGCGATGGCAGAGGAGACGGAGTCTTGCGAAGATAACAGTGATCAATGATGAGGGGGCTGATATTAGCTGAAAGTAAATGATATCAGAACAGGAAGAAGGTAAAGAAGGAAGGGTAGAGATAACTGGGCGGTGCGCAATTGACAATGGGCCGTTGTTGGATACCAGTAGGTAGAGAGCCGTTGCAAGACGGGACGTTGGCGGACGGGATGTTGTTGGACAAGACGGTGGCGGACGGAACGGGATATTGGAGGAAGGGATGGAACGGGACGCTGGAGGAGGGGACGGAATGTTGGAGGGCGGGATATTGGCGGACGAGACGGGAAGTCACGAGACGGGACGTCACGGGAAGGGACGGGACGTGACGTGACGGGACGGGACGGGACAGGACGTTGGAGGGCGGGACAGGACGTTGGCGAATAAGACGAGAAGGAACGGGATGTTGGAGGTGGGGATGGGACGGGCGGCGTTGAAGGACAAGATGGGACGCGTTGAAGGTCGGAACATTGGCAGACGGGACGGGACGTCGGCAGACAGGACGTGACGTTGGCAGACGGGACGTGACGTTGGCAGACGGGACGTGACGTTGGTAGACGGGACGGGACGTTGGCAGACGGGACGGGACGTCGGCAGACGGGATGGGACGTCGGCAGACAGGACGTGACGTTAGCAGACGGGATGGGACCTTAGCAGACGGGACGGGACATTGGCAGACGGGATGGGACGCTGGCAGACGGGACGGGGCGTTGGAAGACAGGACGTGACGTTGGCAGACGGGACGGGGCGTTGGAAGACAGGACGTGACGTTGGCAGACGGGACAGGACGTTGGCAGAAGGGACGGGACGTTGCAGACGGGACGGGAGGTTGGCAGACGGGACGGGACGTCGGCAGACGGGACGGGACGTTGGCAGACTGGACGGGACGTTAGCAGACGGGACGGGACGTTGGCAGACGGGATGGGGCGCTGGCAGATGGGACGGGACGTTGGAAGACAGGACGTGACGTTGGCAGACGGGACGGGGCGTTGGAAGACAGGACGTGACGTTAGCAGACGGGACAGGACGTTGGCAGAAGGGACAAGACGTTGGCAGACGGGACAGGACGTTGCCAGACGGGATGGGACGCTGGCAGACGGGACGGGACGTTGGCAAACGGGACGGGACGTTGGCAGACGGGACAGGACGTTGGCAGACGGGACGGGACGTCGGCAGACGGGACGGGACGTCGGCAGACAGGACGTGACGTTGGCAGACGGGACGGGACGTTAGCAGACGGGACGGGAGGTTGGCAGACGGGACGGGAGGTTGGCAGACGGGACGGGACGTTGGCAGACGGGACGGGAGGTTGGCAGACGGAACGGGACGTCGGCAGACGGGACGTGACGTTGGCAGACGGGGCGGGACGTTAGCAGACGGGACGGGACGTTGGCAGACGGGACGGGACGTTGGCACACGGGACGGGACGTCGGCAGACGGGACGGGACGTCGGCAGACGGGATGGGACGTCGGCAGACGGGACGTGACGTTGGCAGACGGGACGGGACCTTAGCAGACGGGACGGGAAGTTGGCAGACGGGATGGGACGCTCGCAGACGGGACGGGGCGTTGGACGACAGGACGTGACGTTGGCAGACGGGACGGGGCGTTGGAAGACAGGACGTGACGTTGGCAGACGGGACAGGACGTTGGCAGACGGGACGGGACGTTGCAGACGGGACGGGACGTTGCAGACGGGACGGGAGGTTGGCGGACGGGACGGGACGTTGGCAGACGGCATGGGACGCTGGCAGATGGGACGGGGCGTTGGAAGACTGGACGTGACGTTGGCAGACGGGACAGGACGTTGGCAGACGGGACGGGAGGTTGGCAGATGGGACGGGACGTCGGCAGACAGGACGTGACGTTGGCAGACGGGACGGGACCTTAGCAGACGGGACGGGACGTTGGCAGACGGGATGGGACGCTGGCAGACGGGACGGGACGTTGGCAAACGGGACGGGACGTTGGCAGACGGGACAGGACGTTGGCAGACGGGACGTCGGCAGACGGGACGGGACGTCGGCAGACAGGACGTGACGTTGGCAGACGGGACGTGACGTTGGCAGACGGGACGGGACGTTGGCAGACGGGACGGGACGTTGGCAGAATGGGCGGGACTTTGGCAGACGGGACGTGGAGGTGGGCGAGCAGAAAGGGAAAACCCTTTGTACTGGCGAGCCGTTGGGAATGGTAAGGATGCGAGGGTGCTGGCCGACGCTTAGTCGTGCGCCTCGCCTTGGCGCGGGGCCTGGCGCTGCTGTCAGAACGATGCTGCCTGCCGCCTCGTAGCTGTAGCGCTTCTTTGCTTTGTACGGCCGCTCGCTTTGTTCTGTTCCATCTCGTCCGAGGACGAAAGCGACGTTCAACATTCTTCTATGCTACCGTTGTAATTGCAACTCGGACGTCGCTCACGTTTCCCTCTTATGTTCTGTGTACTTTTCTATTTGTGAAACTACGTTGTGCCACTAATGTTTCTTTCTTCTTTTTTTTCTGCTTGTGTTTCAAACACAGTTTCTTTCATTTTATAATTGTTCTGAAAAAACAACAACATAGTTTTCTTTGGTTTTCAACATCCCCATTCTCTGCAATAATTGTTACATAAGTCTCAATTCTCTTGGAACCTCGCCTGATTGGTGTTTTAATGGCTCATTTTGCAAGGCGTTGTTTTGATTTGATGGTTTCACAACAGTTTTGAAATACTGGGTTACGAAAGCAGCATCTAGTTTATTACATCAATTACTAGGTTTTGGGATGTCACTTTCGGCAGTCTTACTGGGTGGTGAATGCTGGTATAGTCACTATTCTTAGGCCGTCGCTTGGAGGCAAATCAGATAGGGTCCCTCCAAGGATCCTCGAATATCCACAGGCAATTATGACTACACTTTTCCCTTCCAAAGTTGCTGCTATCCTTTAATACTGCTGCTATTTCATGAAGTTATTAGTCGCGTGTAGTAATAGTGATTCTTATTTAATATTTCTAGTAACTACTTGTATATTGCAACATCTAGCTGAATCCTTGTGATTACATTGCACAAGAGAAAGGACTGTGGGAAAGTAATAACAGAAAAGTTCAACATATACATGATACTGAAAATGAAAATCTCGGTCGGAATGTTGTTCCATGTTGTTCATTACTTGTTTTCTATGACTAACGAAATTAGGGAGATTTACAATTTCTGACACCAAATAATCAATATTCACTGTCAACACAGAATTAAATATTTCTCTGAAACTGTAATTGAACTACTTTTTATTTACCTAGATTTTGATATGTATGTTGTAGTGGAGTATCGTACGAAACTCTAACATCCCCCTTCATTTAAAAATGTAAAACTTTATGTATTACCATAAACGTTGAATTCTGTTGTAAAACAATTACCAGGCATTACGATTACACGTATATACACTCACTAATATTTGTATTGAAAACAGTCGAACTGAAATTTGAAAAAATGCAATCTTTGCTTAGTGCAGTTGTGTTTTAGTTGTGTAATAGATGATGGTGTAATAGTGTAGTAGTGTACTAGTTGTGTTTTCATATTTTTTGAGTATTTTTAACTCACTGAGGTTTGAAAATCGGCAGATGAAACATCCGATGATTTAACCTCTTAAATTTATTGTTAAAAATGTTTGACTTTCTGAATTGTTAATAAGAAAATTTTAATAATTTTGTTTTTAACAATGTATTATTCACAATATTTTTATAAATCTTATTTCTTTATAAATAAATTGAGAGTGTCTGTCTACGAATGCTTTTTTGCTGCTTTTTACGTCTAATGCTTATTTAGATGATACAAAAAGCATTTCAATTATTTTTACGATTTTTGCCTGTCTCGTCTGTCCGCCCGTCTGTCCGGGATAGTCTCTGCAATGACTGACTATTTCATTTTGATTTTTTTTTCTTGTATGAAATATAATTGCTTCTTTTTAATACAGATCTCTAGTTTTATTCCAGCCTTAATGAATTTTGTAAACCATTCAAATCTAGAGAAACGTTTTATTGCGCATGAGATTTCGTAAAACGTATCCTTATCTCCCTGTGCTGCCCTTTAGAGCACAATTTTAAGTGTGTAAAGCACAATTAGAGCTTAATTGCACCGCAAGCACCAATAAATTCACAAGTCTCTCTCATCTCTTAGTTGAAGATTCTTTTTTGCCGAATCTACAAATAATTCCGGAACATATTATATTCTTTATTATATTTCAAATTCAAAACAAAATAATAATGTAAAGAAATACAATAATTTGTAGTTATATTTTTCTGAATTTGTTGAAAAAATATGTTATTAGACATTTTTATTGAATTGCAGCAGTTATCGTACATTAATTTATATTCTTAAATGAAATTCTGAAAACAATTGGAAAACCACACTGTATGCACCGGAGATTGCGTAGTCCTGTAAATGGCAGAACGTAGAACTAAGGGATTTTCCGCAGAGGCTGCACAGTGGGTTTCCGAACACCTTCCAATGCGCAGGACGGTCTGCACCGCAGGCCATCGTCCTTTCCCAGCATTTTCTCGTCGCCTCTTGTTCATCGTCCCTTCCAACGTGAATTAATATCAATATAGACTCCTCTCTTTATCCGTCGATCACACTTGACGCATCATGTTGTCACACTCAAACGACTTGACCACGTCGCGTAGATTTTTAACAGCCAGGCATTACACGTCTGTACCTGTTCTTTCGTCATCCTTGATATTACCACGTTTATTTTAACTCAACATGATCACATACACTTCCTCCAACGTTTGAACGTTACCATCTTAGCTACATGAAATGAATGTCTTAGATGTGGCAATTCTTTTCACTGAATTTTTCATAAAACCGAATCGTCCCTTTAATTCTGCAGAGCATGGACCTATCAACAACTACAGTGCGCCAAGGAAGTCTTATCCGCAGTGACACCTTGCTGGCGAGAGAGCTATAGCAACAGAAATTATGTTGGTAGCACTAGCTGCGGCTTGAAACGAAAGGAAACTTAAATTAATCAGGTTTCACTGAGTAAACTAAACATTACAATGAAACGATGCTTCCAATCAAATTAAAATATATATATATATTTGTTTGCAGACGTTTCGACCTACGTTATGAGGTCCTCTTAAGTGTCTGAAAATTCAATTATCAACCAACAAAAAGTATTAATAGTTATAAAATGTGAACAGTCCCCGTCTCACTGTTTATATTTTATAACTATTAATATTTTTGTAATACATTATGTAATTCATTATTGGAACTGATTGGTTGATAATTGACTTTTCAGACAGAAGAGGACCTCACAATATAGGTCGAAACGCCTGCAAACAAATATATATTTTAATTTTACTGGCATCATCGTTTCATTGTAAAACGTAAATTGCGTACTCACAATAGTTAAAATATATACTGGAAGTGATGAACCCTTCAATGGTTGCCACCAACATAAACGCAATTTATAATAGGTCGTGGTTTGACTTCGTGCGGAAAAACTTTCCGGGCGCACGTTATATCGGTCACTGTGTGATACTGAAAGAATTTCGTGGCTGGGGCAAGGCTCATCCCTCCATTCCCTTTGTTTCATTCCGCTCACTGGGTGAGCCTGGCCTCATTCCGCGCAGCTGCCTCTGCTGCTCACCGCTTCATCCTGAGCCCTCTGTGCTCCGTCTTTCCCGCCCCGAGCGAATCCGCCCTCCCCCCACCCCCTCCACCGCGACCCATCTCGCGCGGAGTAATTGGACTGTTTTGGAAGTCTCTCCCAATTAGCGGCTTAGTAGAGCCATCGCCGCGCGTTGCTGCCACGTCGGAGACGCCGCCTGGCGCCGTAGACCGGAGCCCCAGCCCGGCGTTCTAGGTCGGATTCCGATACAGGCAATGCAAATTGATTTTATTGCAGCGAGGAGCGATGGCCGATTGTTATAATTTAGCTAAAAGCAGAATGTTTGCCAAATCGAGTTTCGACGTGTAGAGTCTTCCATCTTGTCTGAAGTTGACTGGCGATAAATTGCCAACAAAATAATTTGCGTAACTTCAGTTGTCTTATATTTAAAATGAAATTAATCTCAAAGAATTTGTGAGTCTCAAAAATTCAAACATTTCAGTTCTTTTTTCAGCATTATAGTGGCGATAAGTTCTTTAAAAAAAGATTTTATCACAATCTACAGGGATAGAATAATACGTTTTGAACATTTCTCACATTTTGTAAAGCAAAATGTCTCATTCCTTTTAAGATACGAGTACATACTTGACTATTTTGAAAGTAGATAAATAATTTTAAATAATTGTAATATGTAAATTTATTTAAAAAGTAATTCATCAAGAATGTAGATTTATATGGTTGACAAACTTTGAAAGAGACAACATCATACTCATGCTACTTGTTTCAACTACTTGTTCTAATTGGAAACTTACCATAGTCATAAGAAACTTTGTGTACTACTTGTAAAGCGAAATTTGTAGTTGCTTTCTGAGGTGAAAAATTGCCAATTGAATGTGTGAAAATTATTTTTTTAAAATTTGATGAGACTTTTTACTTAGACCCAACTCAGTTCAAGTTGTGCTTGGTTCTTCCGAGTTCATCTTCTGAATACCGAACTTTGGACCGTACAGCGGTGCGAGGGCCGGGAGTGAGAGCGGAGGATGGTAGCTGAGAAGAGGCTGCGCTTTTACTGTTGCACACTTAGGTTGGGTTGACGGCGAGGAGTGCTGCAGACGGGAGAGTAGGTTGATCGTGTCAAAAAAGATGGTAGTCGTGGGAGACTAGAGATCTGAGTGAGCTGAAGGCAGGTAGTTTTTGGCATTTAAAACCTATTGATAAATAAAACGCGCGTAGAATGCGTTCTATGATGGTTGATTTAAAAACATTTATAAGTATGTGTGGTTAATTTAGTATACCAAAAAATCGCAAAATTAATCTGACCAATTTGACTGACTTTGCTCGCATTTTTTTAAGTTAACGGCGAGGCTTCCGACTTCATCTAGCGCGAGTCCAGCCAATTCGTATTTTCGACGCATTATGAAATTAGAGGTATGGATTGTCTTGACTCCCTTCTCCCTCGTAACTTGTACCAAGTATTTCTGCTTTAATTATCTGCATCCATTCCACGCTTGTTTAATTTATTCACGTGGCTTAGATGTTTGCCAGAAATACTCGCGAGCGGGAGAAGGCGAGAACTGGGTCATCAAGGAAACGTGCGAAATAGTAGAATGTGGGTGAATGTAGTGATGTGAAATCGAGCCGTTGTGATGTGAAGCTTCAGGCGGGGACGTGTGTAAGAGTAACTCTGGTTGAGTGCGAGCAGAAAACGAGAATCAGGACCTGGACAACGGAGGGTGAAACCGGCCGCTACGTGGATACCTGCGTGTTGAGATCAGAAAACATGGGAGGGTGGAAAGCATAGCCGAGGGCTGCCGAGGATGGTTCAAGAGGCAAACGGTGTAGCATGTAAGAGGCGGGAGGCAGATGGGGGAGGCAGAGGAAAGGGTGAGAATACAAGCGGCGATCGCCTCAGGAGCGGAGGCGGCATTTGGATCGCCCCGCCCTACCCTGTTCTGCCCCGCTTCGCTCCGTCCCGCTCTACCTAGATCCGCCTTCCCTCGGTCCGCCTCGCCCCGTCCCGCCTTCACCGCCCCGCCTTTTCCCGTCTCTCCTTCCCTGCCCCGCCTTTTCCCGTCCCGCCTTCCCCGCCCCGCCTTGATCCGTCCCGCATGGCCCCGTCCCACGCATCGCCTTGCACCGTCCCACCTTGCCCCGTTCAGCCTTGCAACGCTTGCCCTTGCCCTCGTCCCGCCCCTCCCCCCTTGCCCCGCCCTGTCCCGCCTCGCTCTTACCCCGCACGGTACCGCCCGCTCCATTTCCCAATGCTACCCACCCCACCTCTCCCCTAACACGTCCCGTCGCTTCCGGTCCATCCCCGTCCCTCTGACCCGAACGTCCTGTCCCCTTCCGCCCCGCCCCATTCCGTCACCGTCCCGGCGGGACCTTTCCCATCTCGTTCCCACCGTCCCTTTCTGTCCCGTCCTGCCCCCGTCCTGTCCCCGTCCTGCCCCCGTCCTGCTCCGTCATGCCCCGTCCCGCCCTTTCCCTCCCCGGGCTTTCTCGCCCCGTTCTTGTCCGTTAGTTTGGTTGGCCGCGCGGCATAGAATAACCTGGAGGCGGCGCGGGTGGCGGCTGCGCAACGGAGGCGGACAGGATCAAGGCGGCGGCGGATGCGGCAGCTGGGCGCGGCAATCCGTGAATGTTTCATGCGCCGCCGCTTCGTTTCTGAGACGGAGCGCCGCCTCCAAAGCGCGCCGAAGGGATTGGCGCCGGCGGGGGATGGGGAGCGAGGCGCTGGGCGAGGGATCGCAAACACTCCTCCGCAGAACTCACCTTGGCCTGGAAAACAGCTTTAGGAAACTTCGTGGAGGGGGCAGGGGCTGGGTCGGGATTGAAAAAAAATTAGGATGGTAGATGTCTTTATATATGTTTTAGGAAATTGGTACAAGGATCTCTGGTTATAAAATCAGAATTGTTCCTGCAAAACTGACCGCGCACTGTTTAAGAAAATGTGTGATGTACTCATTAGGGATTACGGAGCTACTTAAAATTGGTAACTTAATTGTATCTTAATAATATATTAACTGTAAAAATTATGTTCAATGGTGTATGTTTACATACGATACGAAGAAAAATAATTATGGTGATTATTTGGAAAATTAAAAACACATAATTGGATGGTTAGACGTTCAATGAATAAATTTGAGCAGGGAAGGTACCAAATGCCCGCAACTTCAGCATGAAGTAGCTTTTGATAGAGTCCCTTGTAGCTGTGTCTTCATGTCTTAAAGACATTCCACTAAGTGGGTGTTTCAATTATGTTGTCAGGTCCGAATCACTTACAGAAATGGCTGGAAAGATGGGGAAATCATGGATTCATTCCATTTCCACGAAAGAAGATTCTGTGTAGACTCTCATTTGCGACTGAGACTTTTTTTTTTTCAAGGAAAATCAAACACAGTTGTGTGATCTTGCATTTATGGTTTCGCTTCAAATATGTAGTGCCTCGTATCATATGTCCTACACATTTAATTTCAAGAAACCTAAAAACTTGAAGAATTGCCGATATATATAATCAATTGTGCTCTCACATTGCCCCCGTTTGCCGAGCTCGGGTAAGAAGGAAAATGGATATTATTTTTAAATGTATGTGGAACGCGACTACACTCGGAGTACTTTCCTTTAAATCAAAACAAATTTACTTGTACTATTGCAGTTGCTACTGCTAGCTTAATTATATTTCATGTACATTTAATATACATCTTGTACAAACCTTCAGAGAGAAGTGCCTAACATGTGAAAGGTCAAGACGGTGGTGCACTTAGAAACTTCGGAAGCGCCGGCAACTGGCGGTGAAGTATCGAGCGCACCGCAAAATACGCAGTCGGACCTACTGGACCGCACAAAGGGTTACGAAGCTGCTATTGTTCTACGTTTTGCTAACCACAGCGGAGAGTAAATGCGTGTGTCGAAGGTCATTTTGCATCGAAATACGAGTGGTTTTACAGCTTTATTTTGAGTAATGCGCTGTTATAGAAAGACAATGGAAAATAAACAAATCTATTTTTAGCATCCTACTATTCAAAAAAACAGGATTCATTGTAAAGTATATAAATACCATGCACTAGTGGAAAATTTTTTTTAACGTGAATGAAACAATGCAATTTGTTTTCAACTTCCAATATAAATGACGTAATTTTATTTTTAACAATAGGCTTACAGCCATGGCTGTTATATCACCAAAATTTAATTTGTTGTTTCAATATCATTGATTTATAATATATGTAAAACTTATAAATGATTTTCAATATAGGCGATGGACATTTTAATAAAAAATAGACTGCAAGTTGAGAATTTGATGATGATTAGAAATGATGTTACCTCGTACCTTGTACGAAAGAAATTTCGCCCTCGTTTGTTAATATTGTTTAACTACAAAACGACCAGAACAGATATAAGTTATTCCACATTACTCCATGCAAATATCGAGGTGATTGAAACTTGTAAAGATTTATACTGAGCCAAAACAGTTATTAGAGTTATCGGTCATTTAAAAATAACAGTAAACACACTTCAATAACTTTATTCACATGTAATACAAATGCAAGTAAACATGGGATTCTTAACAATGCAATTTTCAAGTTTTAACAACCTATTTGCAAACCTGAAGATGTTTTAAAAACATTTATATTATTAATAGAAGTTTATTAAATAGAAAAGAAAAAGTGTAAAATGAATTTAAAAAACTGACGCACAAACCTAAAAACTTTTTATAGTTAAATATTTTGTAAAATCATACACCATCTTTCGTAAAAACAAATTGATTTATTTCGATTTGAGTTGATAGTCCTATCAAAAGCAAGTAATTTTTTTACCTTTTTCCGTCATTTTTATTGCATTTTTACTGATTTCATTGTTTTTAATACCATTTTAATGGTACTTGCTTCAAACAGTATTTCAGAAATTCAACGTATGTTCTTCACAAAATTCCTGAGTAACCTTCTCGATTTTTCGCTTATATATTGTATTGTCAATCGTGGTTAGTGCTACGTAATCTAAGGTTCCTGTGACTCCTTTCTGCCCATTTTCTGGTTCGGTTGATTTCGAAATGAATAAAGCCTGAGGTTTTGTGACGAAGAGCAGTCCAAACCAAAAGTTTGCAAGCTGAGTTCATTTGATCGAAAGGAAGAAGCCTCAATTACATCAGTAACATATCCAACAGCTTGCGTTGTTTATCAAAACTGGTTTTGATCACACTTTTACGTAAATTTTCTTTGCTTTTATGGCATTTTAAAAACATGTTCAGAGCATTTTATTGATCATTTTTGGCAATGTTTTAGGTCATTAAAATTCGCCTCCTAGTTTCCTGCGCTCTAGACTGTTGCCATCCCAGCTCTCAAGACCCTTGCTGAGTCGTTGGTAGTGACCATGTTTATAAAAGAAATCAGAATCGATTTTATTCTATTTTCCAGACCGATTGAAAGCATGCAAACAATCAAAATACAACAAAGAAGGAAATACGCTCGTTAAATCCTTAACAGGTGACTCTTGACCCTCTCGTTCTATTACATTCAAGACTTCACAACTGTTCATTATGAAACGATAATGTAATGATGGTATTAATACATGAGTGAGAAGTGATATCACGATACGGGGGACGAAGGAGCTGGTACCGTAAACTACATACGAGTAAATTAGTATCCATTACATCGTAATAGGATATGGATCACGGGATCGGTCAATTAATGAAACACATTAGTTTGCCAACGTTTCGGAATATTTAATTCCTTAATCAGGGCTACAAAAACACAATCACATGGAATAAAGACAGCTTTTCTGAACAATAACATTAGAAATCACACAAAATATGGCATAGAAAAGCTGCCTTTATTCCATGTGATTGTGTTTTTTGTAGCCCTGATGAAGGAATTAAATATTCCGAAACGTTGGCAAACTAATGTGTTTCATTAATTGACCGATCCCGTGATCCATATTCTACTACTTATTAACGGTCGTGATTTTTACAATGATCCATTACATCGATTTTCATACAGTACTTCTACGCTTAATAATAGCTATTATATATTAAACATTGAACCGTTACGGGGCAGTTGCCATTGTATGTTCAGTAAACGCCACTTAGTGGACATTCACCTACGTCTCACGGGTGGCACGGGTTAAGCATAAACACAGCCCGACTTCAAACGAGCGGTACACGGGTCTTGTAAGGATTCTATTGATTAACGAAATGTCGTCAAAGTTCAGTATCTGTTCTTGGTATTTCTTATCAGCTTAACAAATGATTAAGTCCTCATAGGAGACTCCGTAATTCTGATTTTCTTCTCTTTTGGAAACAGGAGAGAGCCCGTCATACTTATCGCCATCTCTGCACAATCTCTCGCCAAAGTAATTCGAGCAAACAACAAAACATTCAATAGGATTATTTGCAAAGATTCTTTAATTTTCAACCATGAAAATCTCTCTGATTTGTCAAACACCTGGATTACAATGAAGATGTATCATCATTATGCAACGAGCCGCAGCCATCTAATAAGAGAATTACACACTAGGAGTAGAAAGAATTCATTTAATCGAATCTATTATTTAAATTTTTTACTTTACTTAAAATTGTGTGAAGTAAATTAAAATTGTGTAGCACATATGGAAAACGTGGAGCATGGTTCGAAATACAACGAACTAAATTCGATTGACCTAAAAAGTAAGGGAACGCAAACAATAAAACATTTCAAGCTTCCTTCTTTTTTCTTCTGTTCCCAATAAACCCCGTCCTTCGTTGAAAGCATCACCTGCATTCAAATATTCAGTATATAATTGCGTTTATTCGTTGCATTCCCAACGAAGCCATTTGGCCGTGCGGCCAGTGGGAGGGCGCGTCGCGGCCAAATGCGCGCGGGGACGCGGCTCGGCTGTGTGCGGCGCGGTGGCCGGGTCAAGGCCGCCTCCGGGCAGCGCCGGGCGACCGCAGCCGGCACCGCCCACGCCGCCCACTAGCTCGCGCGCTGGGAGATGGGGCGGAGGCAGAGAGATGGCGCGGGCTACAATGCTCTCGTTTCTTATCGCAGTGGGAATTTGTGAGTTGCGGAGGGGGCAGTTTGTGGCGCGGGGGTGGAGGATTACGGTGGAGGCGAGGATGTTGGTGGGAATGAGGATGCCTGTGGGGGCGAGGATGTCAGTAGGGTGGAGGATGTCGGTATGGGCGAGGATGTCGATGTGAGCGAAAATGTCAGTATGGGTGAGAATGTCGGTGTGGGCGAGGATGTCGGTGTGGGCGTGGATGTTGGTGTGGGCGAGGATGTCGATGGGGACGAGGATGTCGGTGGGGGCGAGGATGTCGGTGGGGGTGAGGTGGGGCGAGGATGTCAGTACGGACGATGTTGGGAGGGGGGAGGATGTCGGTGGAAGCGAGGATGTCGATAGGGGAAGGGAGTCGGTGGGGGGAGAATGTCGGTGGGGGCAAAAATGTCATGGGGGCGAGGATGTCGGTGGAGTGAGAATGTTGATGGGGCGAGGATGTCGGTACCGCTGGGAATACATTGCACATAACGAAGAACTGTAGAAAAGTTATAACTCAAAAGTAAAACATATGCACTATACGGCAAATTAAATCCCCCAAAAATATGGTCTCATGTTGTTGATGTTGTCCAAAACTGAAGAATTGAGAGATATTTACAAAGTTTGGAACAATACATTCACGACTTTGTGAATACAGAGTTAAACGTGTTTCTTAAAATGTATTGATATTGATTCAGTGGTGAGTTGTAGTTGACATTCACTTAATTGAAATTATTGAAGGCGTTGTCATTGTCAACAATATTATTTATTTTAGAAATAGCAGCTTTCGATGGCTTAGCCATCATCATCAGTTTTCTGCTGTCTAAGAGCCACAAAAAAAAATTTGTGGCTCCCAGACAGCAGAAAACTGATGATGATGGCTAAGCCATCGAAAGCTGCTATTTCTAAAATAAATAATATTGTTGACAATGACAACGCCTTCAATAATTTCTTAAAATGTAATTGAAATATATATTTACATAGTTTTGTTCATGTGAGTAGTGGTGGACTATTGTAAGATCTTTTTCCTTTAAAAACTGTTTTAAACGGTCTTGAAAATGACGTAATAACCAATTGATCGCACATAAGCATTCATACTATTAATTTTACGATTTTATTGCAATTTATTTTATACTATGAAACCGGTTTCATTAGCAAGTGACATCACAAGTGACAACACACATAGGGCCAACTATCATTCATTAAAAATAATCACGAAGTGTGATTCAGTAGATAGCTCAAAATGCTTTCTAAACGAAAAACTTTAGTGTTCTAAATATAAAGAAATTCTTCCAGCCATGAGTTTGTGAATATTTATCGCCGGGAGTTGTGCATATTCAAAATATTAACGGGAGTCTACATCCTTTCAAAAGGGAATACTATAAAACTGAGTTAAGTGCGTACAAGTACGAAATTCAAATTCGTGAGGGCCGTCGTTGAGACGATTACAGTAGCAATGAGCACGGCGCAGCTTCAACGGTACTGGCTATGATTTTAACGGAAATGGCGGTATTGACTGCGGTCTAACCGGTGAAGCGGCAGGGGCAGCGCTACCGAAGTTGTGGAGGTTATGGTTTGCGGTGGCTGTGACAGGGGCGGAGGTGGGGTGGGGATAGGGTGGCGCAGGGTGGTGGTGGGGACGGGGACGGCGTTGGCGGCAGCTGCCGGTCGCCTGGCCAATTAACAGGGGAGCGGCCCCGCGGCCGCCGCGATAAGTTAGTTAGCGGGGCTTCCGCCGGGGCGCGCCGCCGCTGCCGCCGCCGCCGGCTGGTAATGAAGACGGACCGCGCCGCCTAACGACCGGAAGCCGCCCGGGAGCGTGCGCCGAGTGCTCGACAGCCCCGCTCGAACCCCGGCCCGGGCCCCAGCCCCAGCCCTAGCTCCGCGCCACGCTCCCCTCCCCCTTCTCGTCTCGCGGGACTGCGCTTTGATGTTCTTTGGCACGGGATGCTTACCAAGGGCACTCGGTTGGAAGGGCCTAGGAAAGGTTGCTCGCTTGCAGTTCTACTACTGTGCAAAGTTCCGCTTTAAACATCTACTTTGATTAACTACAACTGCCTAGGTCATTGTGGTGAATGTTTCTTCTCGCTGGAGATAGCGGTAATCTTCCCTCGTTGTCTGGCGATATCCAGTGCCGACCTAACTGTCGGTTTGCGCGGTTTTTCCTCAACCATGTACCTCCCACCGTCGGAGAACTCCTGAGTTGGGTCAAGATCTAAGCTCCCAACCGGTCTCCCGACATGTGTGGTAATGTAGTGCTTGTATGTATGTGTAAGGTTTGAGGATATGCCAAGGAAGAGGAAGGAAAGATCGCGCGCAATCACTGGCCCGTTTTTTAGGATGTTACTCCGGCATTCGCCTTGTATTGATTCGAAGTACCAAGAAAAACTGCTGATCAGGGAATTCTTCTCCAGACAGCGGCTGAATTTTAAACATTAAACACTTAAAACGTTTTCACAGCAACTTCTATTGTCTTTTCCATTTCGATTATAAGGCAGTTTTCTTTATTGCACAACACCAAAACAGCAGGTGTTACACAAGTGTATTAAACCTTAACAGCAAAACTTGGGACGTCCTCATTTGGAGCGGAAATAGAAAAGGTATTATTACATTGTTTTAAAAATACAAATATATGAAGTTGTTGGAAAGTATTTACTCGGGGCCATCGTAATTGGTTGTTGATATATTTTATTTTGAAATAAAGCTAGTTTAAAATCAAACAGCATGATTCATTACATTAAGCAGTTAAAGAAAAACTGTCTCATAAGATTGTCGGGAATGTTGTTCTGTAAAATGTCTGAAAAGGAATTAATTACTCTGCAACCCCCTCCCCTCCTGGAGAATCGATTGTAATTGCATATATGTACAACTTGTTAATAACTGCAAGTAAATATTGATACTTTGCTGTAGATATCTAACTGCTTGTTTTATCAATCGTCTGCGTATTACTAAAGAACATAATCTGGATCGGAATATGATCAGAGAGTAAATATTGCCTCAGCTGTTCTCGGCCATCGACCAACAAATTACAAATCCGCTGCTCCGTTCAATTAAGCACGTTATGTTGACTTTCTTGTCTTCTGTCGATAGTATCTGCCCACGAATTTTCGCTTGTTGCCACTGTTGTTATAGGCCAATTTCATGTTCAAGTTACAGACACAGAGAAATCATAAACTTTCATGACGTTTGCAATGATGACGCTAGAAAATTCTAGTAATTGTCCGATTTCTGGTAAATGACGACTAATGAGATGAAACGCTTCATGATAGCAAGATGTCAATATAGTGATTAGGATGAAACTGAAGTGACGAGTGTTGATGAGTATTTGTTACGATGAAATGAAAATGTCTTAAATTATAGGGAAATTCAGACCATCAGCATTTTTGCAACGAATAATGTTACTCACGAGAAATGTAATAAAATTGAAAATATTAACGATAGCTATATGAACTAAATCGTATTTTAAAGATAATAAAACAGAGCATATTAAAATAGGTCATGTGTAATATCATTGGATGATGCTACTACAGCATCAAATTAGTCATTCAAAATTTAGTCATCTACGCCAATTTACTTAGTTACGAGATCTGTTGTGTAAGCACTAAATTTAATATATCTATAGTGGTCGCTTTTGCCTTTTACAAAATAAATAATTTAGTATAATTATAAGTTAAATATGTATATATATATATATATATATATATATATATATATATATATATATATATATATATATATATATGTGTGTGTGTGTGCGTGTGTGCGTGTGCGTGTGTGCGTGTGTGCGCGTGCGCGTGCGCGTGCGCGCGTGTGCGCGTGTGCGCGTGCGCGCGTGCGCGTGTGTGCGTGTGTGTGTGCGCGCGCGTGTGTGCGCGCGTGTGCGCGCGCGTGTGTGTGCGTGTGTGTGCGCGTGTGTGTGCGCGCGCGTGTGCGCGCGTGTGTGCGCGCGTGTGCGCGCGCGTGTGCGTGTGTGCGCGCGTGTGTGTGCGCGTGTGTGCGCGCGTGTGTGCGCGCGTGTGTGCGCGAGCGTGTGTGCGCGTGTGTGTGCGTGTGTGTGCGTGTGTGCGCGTGTGTGCGTGTGTGTGTGCGTGCATGGTGTAATCATAATTTCTAAAAAGAAAGAAAAAGAAAAAAATATCCTGCACTCAAAATGTAAAACTCTATGTGAGTTTGTTGATAAGCGAATGTAATTCACAAAATCGTCTGAACCACTTGAGCAATTTCTTTCTCATTTTGCACAAAAAACTTTGGGACATCGAAAAAATACATAGTCAAGGTTTTCAATCCCAAAATAATATTCCAAATATGATTAGAACACAAAGTATGCAACAAGAAATTAATGTAGACCACATTTTTGTCGATGACTTCTTGGATGTCCGGGTGACTCCGCGTAGTGGGCTGAGCGGCCGACGTTTCGCCTGTCATGTCGCAGGCTTCCTCAGCGCAGTGTCGCCGCGTTGCTGCGCGTAGGGTAATATTGTCCGGCCTGTGTGCCCGGGTGGGGCAGGTGTTTACGTGTACAAATTTTTGTTGGCTGTAAGGATGGGGCAGAGGAGTTTGGGACGACGAGGAAGATGTGTGAGGAGCGTAGGCCGTGGAGGAAGAGACGGAAATGAGGCAAGGTTGGCGGAGAGTGCGGAGGCTGTTTGATAGATTTACAGGCACATAAAGTAAAAAAAGTTATCAGACCAAGGGTTGTTATATATACATATTTTATATTCCTAAAAAGCACTTATCATACGAAATTTTTAGTTTCAAAGAAAAGTTTTGAAGTAATTTTACTCGTTCCCGCGTACCGCCCGACGTCAAAACCTGTCTTACTTTGGTTAACTCTTCAATAATTTTTATCTCCCCCCCCTTCTGCAAATCTTGCAATGTTACTTCGTCATGGTTCATTACATCCTTGTCTTCGCCTTGTTTTCTGAAACGCACTGTATTCTTTGACAGTCCTTTTCCTTCTACTTTCACCTCTCCCAATCAGTATATGTACTATTTTATTTCGTTTATCGGTCAGTAAGAGATAAAAATTGCGTCCTTAGATTCCTAGTTCTTTCTGGCACATCGCATATTGCACTTTTATGTCTTTTGGTCACTAAACTCACCACACATTTAACATTACCTTACTTCCTCCTCCCTAACCCACACACTTTTCATCTTTTAGAAACCTTGGCGCAGACTCCTCCCGCACTTCGCCGGGTCGTCACTCCTTTTCTTCCTGAACCTTTGTCACCGCCCGCGCCCATGAGGACCCTTCGCGGACTCCTCGATATTCAGCCACCCTCTGCCCGCAACCTTACCGGTAGGTCGGTCGGTCGGTCGGTCGGGCAGCGGGCGGGCGGACAGTCGCAGTTCCAAAATAACTGTATGGCGGATGTGGAAAAAGCGATAGCAGGGCGGGCGGGCGGGCGGACGGACGGACGGACGGACACCGAGGGCGGGCTGTGGGAAGGACGGCGGCGGGGGACGGGCGAAGCGGGGCGGCGCGGGGCGGCGCGGGCGGCGGGGGCGGCGCGGGGCGGCGCGGGGCGGCGCGGGGCGGCGCGGGGCGGCGCGGGGCGGCGCGGGGCGGCGCGGGGCGGCGCGGGGCGGCGCGGGGCGGCGCGGGGCGGCGCGGGGCGGCGCGGGGCGGCGCGGGGCGGCGCGGGGGCGCGGGGCGGCGCGGGGCGGCGCGGGGCGGCGCGGGGCGGCGCGGGGCGGCGCGGGGCGGCGCGGGGCGGCGCGGGGCGGCGCGGGGCGGCGCGGGGCGGCGCGGGGCGGCGCGAGGCGGCGCGGGGCGGCGCGGGGCGGCGCGGGCTATTGTCTGAGGGAAGTTGAAGACAAGTCAAGTTTTTGAGGTTTTCAATTCTTTTTTTGTTGTCCTATTTCAGAGACGGAAGAAAAGGTTGTAAAAACTTGTAGAGACACCACTTGAAGACAGAGTTAATTCTTGAATGTGAGAGACGCTTATATCTCTTCTGTCGATGAATAATTGTACAATATTCGTGTAATATGAAGTTCCCTTGGTAAACGTTGGAGTGGAAAACATTGTTTCGTACAGATGAATAGTAAGTTGGTTTTATTATTTTAACATTAAATATGTAGGTGAAAATATATGTAGCACCTACGCTATAATTATTGTCACTAAAATGTATCATATGAATGACGATTATCAAATCATAAGGTAGGTAGCTCCACGTGCTCTTAATGTTTTCACAGTTGTAGTTGACGACGGTTACATAACTTCATGCAGTTTGTTTATAAATATATACGTTTGTTATTTGTAAATCCCTTGAAGATCGACGAATGAATACAATGGACTTTTTTAATGCAGTGAAGGAAAAGGGAAGCCCTGAAAGTATTTGCATTTCAACCATTACAGCCAAACCCATAAATGTATTGTGTTCCATTTTTCAGTTAGTTGTTTGATAATATGGTAAGGCAAGTATATACCATTGAATATGACCCCTTTGACTGATGAAGTATCATCTTCAAGGTTTATTTTCAATTGAAGTCAGGTGTAGAAGCAGAAATTCGATAACATTTTAATGATATATGCTAACGTGAAAATAAGTCAAACGAATAGTATTTTGCAATGCAGAAAGGTTCCGAAGAAACATTTTTTATTGTGCTCAGTATGTTATCGATAATTAATAACTTGTACTGAAATATAGTACCATGCTTTACAAACAAAAATCGAATTTTCATGGAATTTACGAAGTAAAGCTTGAATCCGAGAACAATCATATTTTCACTCGGTGCCGGGGAGAAGGGGCGGGGCGTGACGGTGCATGGTGGGGAGGGACGGGGCATAGCGGGGAGGGATGGGGCATGGCATGGAGGAATGTGGCATGGCGGAGAGGGACTGGGCATGGTGGGGATGGACATGGCGGGGAGAAAAATGGGCAGATCGGGTCGCGGAGGGAAGGGAGGGGAGAGTCAGGGAGGCGCGGTGAGGGGAGGGGTGGAGCGGGGAAGGGCGGGTGGGGGAGAGCCGGCCTTTGTTAGGGGCCCGGGGCACGCGGGGGTGCAGGGTGGGAGGGCGCCCTTGGCAAGAAACTGTCCCGAACAGAAGTGGTGCCAAGTTGAGCCCCGGCCCACCGTTCTCCGCGACTGCTTCCCTTCCCCTCCCCCTCCTTTCCTTCCCTAGACGCTGCCGCGCTCGCGGGCGAGTTCTGCGGGGGGAGAAAAAAAGAGAATACATCATCAGCGTTATCGTGGCGGTCTTCCCTGGTCTTGGGAGACGCCCCAGTTCTCTCCCTCCTCGCCGCGGGCGGGGCGGTTCCGATGAGGATGGGCGGGGCAACTCGAGGGTGCGGCTGCGTGACAAAGCGTGACGTCAGAGGCCGAAAGAGGTTGCAAAATACGCACCAATTACTGCTCAAGCGATATTGCGCGGGCGCAATGCGATTCTGGCCACAGCGCTCGTAAGTTATGGGTTGCAGATCGATTCCATTTCCAGTCGGAACTGAGAGCGGTAGCTCAGTGCATCAACTATTTGACCGGGAGGTCCTAGGTTGGAGTCCTGACCACAGCAGGATTTTCGACACTAGCCTTTCAGCCAGGTCGAATTCAGTCGCTGTCGGGACAAGAATTCTAGCCGCCGGCTGCTCTGATCCGTAGTTTTCTGTGACTCCGTTTCTACGTTTCTGTGTTTTTTCCGATCAACACCAGGGGAATGCCGGAGCAGTACTCTAACAAACGGGCCATGAACCGCGGGCGATCTTTCCTTCCTCTTCCTTGTCCTATCCTCTCCCCTTACACACACACATTTACACTAACATGCACTACACTACCACATATTCCGGGAGACCGGTCGGGAGCTTAGAGCTTGTCCCGACAGGGGCGGTTTCCCGCTGTTGGTTATGGGGAAACCCCTCGAGCCGACGGTAGGTCGGCACCGGATTTCGCCATCCAGCGGGGAGGATCCTCGCAATCTCCCGAAAAAAAACCACTAGCACTACACTTACGGGACTGATGACCTAAGATGTTGACGCGCCGGAATCACTAACCAACCAGCCAACCAAATCCAGTTGGAGAGAAAGGGCGCGGAGCGAAAAAGATCGTAGACAATTTTGAGGTCGGCGATGATACGACGATGAGGTTGGTGATGATTTTTGTATCATCAAACATCGATGTTCTTCCAAACCATGGGAAAGTATTGAGTACCGTTAGGGATTGTTTATGATGAATAATGTCTGTGTTAGTACAATGACAAAATATATCTTATCGCCAATGCTCAAATAACAATTATGTTTTTAACCCTGGAAGAAAACAGTTTCGTTCCTTAAAAAACGATATATTGTCACAAATCAATGAATAGTTATTCTTCAGTGGTTTGCGGCACATTTCTTTTTAAACCGACCTCTGTCTTTACAATACAATGCAAATTATATTGAAATGTTCAAAAAAATAATGTGTTCAAAGATGTCATGACTTTAAATACTTCAAACAGTTTCGATGAGCTTTGTGAGTGAGGAGTAGAATATTCCTGACGGAGTGTCGAAGATTGCCAACCGGTCGAATAGAGATAGTGGGGCTGACGATGGTGGAGGTGAAAGAGGGAGATGCGAAGCTGAAAGTGAGGTATTGACTCCAGTGCGGCGGTGCGTCGAGTCTTCTTCCTCACTTCTCCTTCTCTCTTCGCCTAGCGTCTCCTTATCAGAAAGTAATTTATTTCGGGATTTGTAGGAGACTTCATCGCGAGAGGAAACTCCATTGTTTCTCCGCGAATCGATTTCGAGAGTTCGAACTCTTTAACGAAGGGCTCTCGCCTCATTTGAGTTCGTCCGTCGCCAAGCCGTAAGGTGTCCCATATGACTCCTCTCTGCCATGTTGTGTCGCAGCCAATGCCGTCACCGTTGTTGACAATGACGACGACGGCAGAGACGGCAATGCAATGTCGCTGACGATGACCACGATGCTGGCCATAATGTGGACAATGACATCAGTGTCAGTGATTACTAAGCTGGTGTCAATGTCTTATAAAAAAAATAAACGTTTGAAAATGTTAATGTAAATGACTACGTTATGATTGAAAATAATTCTATATTTTCAATTAGGAATTTTTTGTATTACTGTCATTACAGGTGTTGATTTATTTTGCGTGAAGTTTGAAAATTCATCATAATGTGAAAACTTAACTTTACATCTGGTTGAAAAATAAAATATGACAGCTAACTGGATACATTTATTTGTATCATAGATAAGTTATCAAATTACGTTTTACATATTTATTCTTCTATGGAATTCTAATAAAAGTTATTTTTGTAGTCATTTAATAAATTGCCATAACAAAGAGATCGCTAAATGAAATCAGAAATTCCTTCAAAATTATTTCATTTTTCATTTCATAATAGATAGTTTACAATGAAATATTCTAGGCTCTGAAATATTACTCATATTACAATTAATAAAAAATATGAGAAATAATGCGATTTTTAGTTAGTTGTATTTTTGTACTGGAGCATGCAGTCGATATCTAGTTTTATTTAATTGAATACACACTTTTTGTTCTGTTATAAGTATCATAAACAAAAACTGTGAAACTTCAGAAAGTATAACATTAAATGGAGAAAATGTAAGAGTTTGTATATGAATACAGAGTGCTTATTTTCTAAAGAGATCAATCAATTTAGGAAAAATAGCGCTTGGTGCAAATTTACGATGAATAGTACAATTTCTGTCTTTTGCTTTATTTACAAAGTTTGCGTAAACATCAAAGTCATAAGTTACCACATGTAATATTACATTAGTAATTTCAGTAATATATTGTTATAACTGATAATTAGTGGTACAATAATATATTGTACAAAATGTCCGGGTTAAAATTGAAGAGGTATAGCTCCCATCTGAGAATGCAATATTCCATTGTTTTGTGTTCAGACAGCTGTTGGCCTACATTCATGTTAAACTTCACGGAAATACTTTTAATCAGGTTCATCTCCAGAAGTTTTGCTTACCTTTACTCACAAAGTTTTTTCAGGCTTGCCATTTAAGTTGTGTCAGGGTTTGTCGTTACCACATCCCGAAAAATGTTATGCCAGGCCTGCCCAACGATCTGCATTTGGGGCGTAGTGACCCGGAAAATGCCCGCGTCCTCTCCAGGGCCTCTTCCCCTTTCACCTTTCGCTGTCTTTCATCTCCTCTTTTTACTGAAAATCCTGCAAACAAAACCAGCAGAAAAAGTATAGTCTTCATTGACTAGAATAATGCATCCGTTCTCGTACATTACATGGTAAATAGTAATACGTAAACAGGAATTTGTTGCCTGGAAAACCGAGAAGAAAGCTTAAGAGTAATGTGTTACGAACAGTTGCGCCACTCCATTTTAAAGATTTTGTGTTCATTCGCTCGGCAGCAGTGGTCGAGGCAACATCGTGTGCCCCGCTCAGTAGAGCCTCGCGGTCTGTGACTCGTTTACGTGTTTTCATCGAACTCAAGAAGTTTAAGTGTCAGTGTAAAGTAAGCAGTCTACTTCAGTGCATATAACTGTTCTGATTACGATCGACCTGTTTCTCATTGTGAATGGGGAACAGAAAATAAATGGCGCATGCCGAAGCCGCTACCCGAGGGCAGGCCTCTGACTACAGGAGCCAGCCCGTTGAAGGAAACCACACCGGCCGTCTAAGTTACAACAGTCGTTCTCAATGCCATGTACCCGGAGAAGGAACAAGGTATTATAATTGAAGGCAAAGACCACAGCACACCCCTCGAAAGGTACGTAGAAGCTTTAGCATCGATTGTTCCGCCTGGTCACATCACGTATGCTTCAAAAATTTCAAATAACAGGTTGTGTGTATTTTTGAGCAGTAAGCAGTTAGTGGATGAATTAACAGAGAAGTACAAGATTATTAATATTGAGGGCTCCTCCCAAAATATTCGGTGTCTTGTGAGGAGACCGAAACGTATCGGAATTTCAAATGTTTATCCTATGATTCCTAATACAGTAATTGAAGATGAACTAGATAAATTAAAAGTGATACGCAGTTCTCAAGTGTCGTTTCTCAGAGCTGGTTTTGGTAAAGAACAGTTCACTCATATCTTGTTTCCGGAGACAGGTGTTCGTTCCGGAAGGCTCATTAAGTTTGATACCTGAAGCCATACTGATCACATACAAAGGAGAAAGAAACTGGATTTACATGTCAAGCGGTATCATTAAGTGCTTTCACTGCAAGGAAGAAGGTCATATTGCCAAAAACTGTAAAAATGTAGTAGACATTAACCTCAACCAACCGGAAGACATAATTGATAACAATGTAGCCGCTGACAACGAACAAAGAGATAAGGTTCCTAGTTACCATGAATTTCCTCCACTTGACCAAGGCAAGCCTGTTAAGAGAGCCTTATCACAGATCACAAGTATTCCGAGCAACAATTCAAGTGAAATTCAGGAAGAACAATGCAACCGTCGCCAAGGAAAAATTAACGGTTCGGCAAAACAAACTAAGAAAAAGAAAAGGAAGGTATCCAGGGAGAACACCGTTAGTAGCGTCTGCAACAAGAAAACCATAGTAGAGCAACTAGCCCCAGCGAAAGAAAGAATAGAAGGATCCAACAATGTACTAACGTACGAGCAACTAAAAGACTTTCTGGAAAATACTTATGGCTTAAGTAACCCTCTTCAAATATCTCTCAGTTACACCAAAGAGACAGGCAGGCTAATTGAAATGCTTAAAGAAATATATCCATTACTGTCTGACAGGAATAAAATCAAGATTTACGAGAATTATGAAGAAACTTAAGGACCCAGTCCTCTCAGATTCTTCAAAGGAATCGTCTGACAACGACGAATTAACAAGCGAAGATCTTCAAATATGAAGATAAGAATTTTACAATGGAATGTGAACGGTTTTTTCACTAGATATGAATTTCTTCAGAAGATTCTAAAAGACGAAAACTATGATATACTGTGCATCCAAGAAACCAATTTCAAAAATAAGTACCATTTTAGTATAAAAGGTTATCAATGTTTTTTATAAAAACAGAGTGATATATGGAAATGCCAGTGGCGGTGTTGCGATCTATGTTCATACGTCGATCAAGTGTAGTGAATGCGCTATTACAAGTGACCTAGAAGTATGTGTGATACGGCTGCATATTGGCGGTAGTAGTTTTTATCTGTGTAACGTATACATTCCTAATGCGTTTCAGCTAGAATCTCGCCACCTATACAACTTATATTCACAAATATCTGGCCCAAATAGTCGGCGATTTTAATAGCCACAACTTGATTTGGGGATCAAGCAGAACTGATCGTAGAGGAAAAATTGTTGGTGAATTTGCGAACAATGAAGATCTTATGGTCTTGAACGATTGCAGAAAATCTACATACTTCAATGCGGGTAGCGGCAACTCATCTTGCATCGACCTAAGCATCTGTACTCCAACTTTGGCCAGATATCTAAAATGGAACGTGATGGAAGACCTTCACAACAGTGATCATTATCCTATAGCATTGTCATATGATAATTTGATTATTCCTGAGGACATCTATATGCCCAGATGGATATTTAAAAAGGCTAACTGGAAGTCGTACCAAGACATCATTGCGAGCCAAGTTCAGAACCTTAAGAAATTGAACATCGACGATTCAGTGCAAATAAACGATATTGTGAACAACTTTACATAACTTATACTGTCGACAGCGGATGTGACTATACCCAAAACAAAAAATACTAAAAGTAAGAAGAAACTACCTTGGTGGACAAAGGAATGTGAAGAAGCGGTTAAGAATTACAAGCACTGGTTTAATGTATTTAAGAAACATAACACAAATGAAAATAAATTCAAGTTTAAATCAGCACGAGCCAGGGCAAGAAGAATCATAAAACAATCTAAAAGGTGCTGCTGAAAGGAATACATTTCATCCTTAAACAGTAAACTGAACTACACGGAGGCTTGGAAGAAAATAAACGCTATCGATGGAAAATTGAGATCAAATTACAAAAGTCTATGTATACGCCAGACGAACAATTCATTCAGGACCCGTGCGATATTGCAAATAGCTTTGGAAAGTTTTTCGCCTCCAATTCTAGTGATGCGAATCTTGCGGATAGCTTCACGAAACATAAAGAAGAAACTGAGAGATCTCCCCTAAATCTGGAAGTAGAAGAAGATGAAATAGATGATTCCATATAACTGAATGTACCCATTACGCTCCGAGAACTTAAGGTCAATATATGTCAACTAAAAGACACAAGCGCCGGTCTCGACGGAATACCTAACATATTTATCCGGATGCTCCCTGAAGAAGCTATCAGTGTTCTTTTAGACATTTACAATTATCTATATTTAAACAATGTCTTCCCACAAAAAAAGTCAGAAGCGGTTACTGTTCCAAATCACAAGCATGGTAAGGACCAATTTTTAATAGACAGATACAGGCCTATTTCCCTAACGTGTAGTCTGTGTAAATTACTTGAGAAGGTAGTGAACTACAGACTTAAATGGTACCTAGAAAAACATCAGCTAATATCGCCTCATCAAAGTGGTTTTCGCAAGAACCGATCTGCCTTAGACAGCATAGCAATAATTGAGAACAGCATCTACAATGGATTCGCCAATAACATGTTCACAGTGGTACTAAGCCTCGACATCAAAAAGGCATATGAGATGGTTTGATGACGGCGTATTATGGACATAATAACGAAACATGGAATTAAAGGCAACATAGCTAAGTTCGTGCATAACTTCGTTAAAGAACGTTACATTAATGTCAGAGTAAGAGGATCCTTATCAGAGAGATATATGCTGACAAATGGAGTACCGCAGGGCTCTGTGCTTAGTGTGACTTTGTTTTTGTTGATAATAAATGAACTGCAGACCAAAATCAAACCTCTCGCGCTAGTAAGCATGTATGCGGATGACTGCAATATATGCATCAGTGGTAAACATCTGTCTTCCATAGCTGTTATAGCGCAAAACATCTTAGACACCATCCTGCAGTTCTCCACTGAAGTTGGTCTAAAATTCTCCAAGATGAAATCCACATTCATAATTTTCTCCAGGAAACGATCCACTGAGAAGACACTATCCTTGAATATCGGTGAACACAAGATAAAACAATGTAAAACCTTAAGTCTTAGGCCTGACACTTGACGAAAGATTATCCTGTATACCTCATATTAAAAGCCTGAAAGTGGAATGCACGAAAAGGCAAAACTTGAAAACCATAAGCCATTCGGCGTAGGGGGCCGATTATTCTGTGCTTAGAAGAACATATGAGGCGTTGATCAGGGCTAAAATGGATTATGGCAGCATATTCTACGATACTGCAAATAAGAATGTTAAAAGAATACTCGACCCTATCAATAACAGTGGTGCCAGGCTTATATGCGGAGCATATAGAACAAGTCTGGTGATAAGCATGTTACAGGAAGCTAATTTACCACCCTTGGATAAAAGAAGAAGAAATCTAATTGTAGGATATATAATCAAAGTTACAGCTAACTGTGGCAACCCTGTGAACCAAATTTACCAGCTTACATACAGACATAGGAAGAAATTATGTTTCAAAAAGAAACTACCAAAACCAATCGCTGTACGGGCTATGCAAATACTAAACACAATATCAGAAAAAATTCCCTCTCTTAAACCCATCAGTATCATTGACTATACACCATAGACCATGCAGGACATTCAAGCTGAGGAGCTGACAAACAATCCTAAGAAGTCAAAAATTCACAACCAAGAGATAAAAGCCAGAATAGGAGAAGAAATTGCCAAATATGAGAACTACAACAAAATATACACAGATGGCTCGAAAAGTAGCAACTTGGTGGGATGTGCCGCTGTAACGTCAACAAGAGTAATATCAACCAAACTGCCCGACAAGTACTCAGTCCTGTCCAGCGAATTATATGCCATCATCACAGCACTAGACTACATTCTCGAAGACAATGAACGTAAATTTTTGATAGTAACAGACTCCAAATTGGCTCTGTCGACTATTGGAAATGTCTTTTATTCAGGAAACCCGCTAGCTTTAGACATTGTTAGTATGATAAGAAACTTGAACTTTAAAAGTAAAGATACAGTTTTTGGATGGATCCCGGCTCATGTGGGTATCACGGAGAATGAGCTGGCAGACATCTGCAAAAGAGGCGTCACAACTTGATGAAAGAAGTAACCTTCCCGTAATACCACAGGACTATCACGCCAACATCAAAGAAAATTACAAGAATTGGACAGACAGGAATGGAAGAACGACGCCCAATGTAAATTAAGAAGTATATGTGAATACGATGACTACAATCCAGCCACATTCTTCTGCAGAGCTGACCAGGTTGTGTTAACTAGATGCAGAATAGGTCACACCAAGCTCACACATGCCCATCTGATCACAGGAAAAACAGGTGTTATGTGTAATATGTGTAATGTTTCTATGTTTGTTAATAATCTATTTCTGTGCCCCAGGTTTGAGACTGACCGGACGAGACATGGTGTCGAGAACGACATGTCAAGTGTACTAAAGGACAGAGATCAATGCAATCGGTTTCTCAAGTTTTTGAAAAGCATAAAATTGTACGGGGACATACAAGACATGTTTATAAACTTTAATAATGTAATGTGAATGTTCCTATAAATGTCATAACTTCCCATGTTCAAAAATATTAATGTTATTTTGTAGCTGTCGCTAATAACCTTTTGTAGTTGATGCGACATAAAATAAAATAAAATAAAATAAAATAAAAAAATATTTTGTCTTCTCCTGAAGTGTACTGCGCCTGATCTCGGCACATTTAATATGCCCGGGGTTGCCCTGAGTGGCCCTAGGCAATATAATTGGCCTGTGCAATGCTATTTTTTCTGAAGATTTAAGCACTGTGTCTCGACTGTTCTGAACGGACAGTGGATAGTTAACGTCATAAGACACCCAATGTTAAAAGTTGCCACTAATTCTCCTGCTTGCGTTAAGTCCATGTACATTAATTTCGAACATAAAATAAATTTATTTCCAACTGTTACATCCTTTCAGATGAATATCCTTCATTCAACTATATCTCATTGTAATTTTCATAATGACTGTAGTAACTGATTCTAATCTAAAGGAAATCCTCTGTTGATTAGATCACTGAGGTAGTTTATATAACACATTAAATAAAGTTGTCTTTATCAGCTCAGGTGTATCAGTAAATGTCACTGCAGTTCCTCGGGCGAGAGATCTTAGAGTTTGAGCCTCGACGCTCGCAGAATTTCCGACATAGATCGAACACTACATGAAGGAGAAGCCTAGCAGCCGGCTGCTCTGATCTATAGTTTTCCGTAGTTTCTCCGATCAAACACGAGGCAAAATCCAGAGCATTAATCCAAGAAACTGGCAATGGACCTCGCGCTATCTTTCCTTACCCTCACCCCGTACTCTCACACACATGCGCTATGTATCCACCTATTACAACAAAATTCGGAAACTTAGAGGCTGTTTCGTCTGCGGCGTTGCCCCGCTTGTGGGATTACCTGGTTGGAAAAAACTGTAAGTCGTCATAGAGGTCGACCGGAATCTCGCCATCAGGCGGGGAAAGATCACCGCCAACTTACGCGAGAAAAACAAGCACTAAAATTACGGAACTGTTGTCGTGCTCAATAACTCAATCTATCGGCTCAGGCTGCAGCTGCCGCTCCTTGGCCTCCGCTGCGCCCGGAGCGCCCTCTTGTGAACATTCCTCCGCGTCGTCCGTAGCTGCCGCCGCCCGTCGGGGGCGCAGGCGGTGCGATCACTAGCGCGATACTCGGGGCTGACGGGGCGGATTCTTCGTACTCAGTCAACCCTCTTTAATCTGTCGTGCGAGCTCCGCATGATAATCCATCAGCGCGCGGTCTCGCAGCCTTCAGGTCCGCCTTTTCCTCGTGAAGAGCGCTCTTTTCCGGGCAGGAATATTTCTCTGCTGCAGCCGCCGACTCCACGCTTCCAGTCGTCCTCGCCCTCCCGCCCCGCCACCGCTCCGACCCGCCCACTGGCTCCGCCCCGCTCCGCGCTCCGCCCCGTTCCTCGCTACACCCGCCCCGCCCCCCGCCCCGCCCCGCCCCGTCCCGTCCCGTCCCGTTCAGACCACCCCCGCACCCGGCCTACCCCCCGCACCCGGCCTCCCCCCCCGGCCCCAACCCCCCATTCTCCCACCCGCCCCACAACTCTGCCCCACCCCAGCCTGCTCCACCCCACCAGGCTGCGCCGCGCTGCGTGGCGCCGCCCACGTTCCTCCGGGCCACTTTAGCCACCTGTGCCCCCGTCGCGTGGGCTACGTGCGCGCTTTGCTGCCTTCGCGACGTAGCGACGTACGCTGATAATACTTCTGTCTCTTTCCTCTATTGGGTCCCCCTTCCTTTGCATGAACTATTTGTTCTCGCCTTTGTTCTGCATTGTTAACCTTTACTTCTTTATTCTTTCTCGTCCGTAGTATGAGACATGGGGGGTTGTATTGACCTATCAGTCTCTCCTTTGGTATCTGAATTTTTTGCTAATGGTCTCTAGGTTACCTTGAACCTCTCTTCCTTCTCAGTATTTTACTGCATCTTGCACGATCTTTTATTTTCCTATCTTTTTTGATAAGCATTTAAAAGCTTCTTTCTTTCTTTATTTATTGCTCATTTTTACTTTGTACTAATCTTAGTGATTCGATTGTTTAGTTTCTTACATTATATTTCTTGCTGAAAAGTTTTTCTATTCTACCCGGAAGTGAAATGTCCTTTAAACCGTGAAATGTCTCTTTAAACTGATTGACTCATTACATCTTTAATAGGTAGAAAAAGTTAGTAGGCAATGCCTTTATGGTTAGGTTGTGAATAAAAACTACAAACGAGCAGTGTAATCCTCACGCATTAAAAACATGTCAAGTGTATGTATTCGAAGACAATATAAAATTAAACAATATTAAATCTAACGTAAAATATATAATTGCCAGTGATATGTGAGCCAAATGAACCATCTGTACCAACTACCAATATTCTTGAGTTCCGTAATTTCTACTCTGTAACTAAGCGGGTTACCATTTTCAGTTTTCTTCTGTCAACGGGGTATTATGAAAGGATATCCGAAATAAACAAGCACAATGCTTTGCGAAGTGAAGGAGCGAGCAAAATGCTAGCTATCCAACGGGCCACTCAGGGAGTCTTTACTGTAAACTACAAACTTTATAAACACTACGTTGATTTTTTAAATAAAGTCAGCTGCCAACGAAATGCATGAGTTCGTACTCACGTAGGAAGTGTGCCTACAACCTGTAGCGTACGCCATTTCATTTGCTTAACAAAGGTGTATTTAAATCCTTTCAACTGACATATTTAGTACAAACAATATTTTAATAGAACATTTTCACAACTTCACCAAATCAGTTTAACAAAATAAACAAAAACAGTGCCATAAATGGATGATCAAAACTCTTTTTTATCTGAATTTGGCATTCTTCTAAATAGTTTATCGTGGGCTTCCATAACAGTTTTATCCCACTGTCGGTAGTCGCATCGTAGGCCCTTCTCGTTAAAGAAAGCTATAAAGACAACAACGTTGCTGCTGATAGGTTTCAGCTTCCAAGGAGTCTTGATAGCTATAAAAAATTAATTTGCTATCTGTTCAGTTGCATTACAATTTTTCCGTGAATGGAATGTAATACTACATAACGTAAAGGTAAGATGTGGGCTTTTAATTGGCAGGTTACCACTAATTTAATAAATGTATTATCACTAACTTTAATGATGTAATTGAAAAATAATTATGAAAACCGAAAATAAAGTAAAACAAGTTTTAATTTATGGAGGACGAAAAAAATCTTTTGAAAAACGAGATCGGATTCGAGAATGAGAAACATAGTTGTGACTTCATGAAAAGTTTTGAAATATAAGTGAAGTTGATAATATGTTATAGAGTTTTTTAAGTTAAGTATTGTGACCGTACAAAGTCACAATATAACCTAGTTGCACTTTTGACTAGGCTAAGCAGTGTAAGCTCTGAGACGAACATATAAGTAGTCGCTCATTTGACTTGGGTAGTGGGGGTAGAAGCTTGAGAGAAAAGCAAGAAGGCATTTTGCTGCACGAGTGCGTCTGGAGGTGTCTGAGAGAAAGGCGCTGCTTGGACCCGGGAACCGGCCGAGAACATTCTGGACTTCGCCTACCAGCGTTCTAACATCGTCACCGATAAGTAGACGTGTTCACTTTTACTTTATGCCAGTGTGTTTTTTTTTGTGTGAAAATAATGAGATCGGATCAAGCCCGTTGACTTTGGGATACTGAAGGATTGTTCGGCAGCGAGATTATTTCACAATAGCCTCTGAGTGAGGGCGTGTAGTACGGCGACATTATTGGTGCTACCACAACCGGTAAAGTTAATGTAGGAAGAGTAGACCACAGACAAACAATTTTATGCTGACTGATTAATCTTTAGCAATTGTGAGTCTGCCTTTTTCTTAGAATATGGGAGAATGTGGTTAAGAAGATTTCATCGCAGTTGTTTTCATTGTAAATGAGAGTTTTTAGTTGTTACATGTTGAACAGTGGACGTAATGTTTTGTTAAATTGGTTGTCTTTACTTCTCAGAGGTATGAAAGGTTATTGCTGCAAGTCAGAGCCTTTTGTTAATCATTATCAAGCTTCCACTATATTTTGAAACCAATTTTGGGGTTAGGTATCACTTGTATTTACAGTAAGTGTGGTGATCAGTAATTGAAATCACATGTTAATAATTATCAAGCTTTCACTATATTGTAAAACCATTTTTGGGTTTGATATCACGTGTACTTATAGTACGTGTATGGTGATCAGGAATTAGAATCACATATGAAGGATTCTCATGCTTTCACTATATTGTGAAACAAGTTTTTGGTGAAGACAAATGTGAAAGGAGTAATGGTACCAGTATAATTTTTGCAATTCTTTTTTTTTTTTGAAAGAGTGAAAATATATTTAATTTGTATACAATCCAGTGTATGAGTATGACTGATAACCTATCAATCAAGATCCCAAAGCCCAGAGATTAGACAGGTTAATTGGCTCAAGTTTAGAATGAGCATAAGATATTTCAGGCATAACAGAAAGTTAAGCTGTAGTGTGTACCACATCCTGGAATATAGAGGGATGGGTGAACGGTTACAGTATAAACTATTTGAAATAATTTTCAGTTTTCCGTGAATTTATTTATTTGATATAAACCGGTGTGCATGAAAAAAATTAGAGAAGGGCCTTATTTAGAAATTATTTGAAATTTGTTAAGATTACTGATTGCTAAGCAATGTGCAATTGTGGAGCACGTGTGAGCCTTTGCGACTGCAGCCGGCTGCTCTGATCGGTAGTTTTTCCGTGGTTTCTCCGATCAACACCAGGGGAATGCCGGAGCAGTACCCTACCAAACGGGCCACGGACCGCGCGCGATCTGACCTTCCACTTCGTGGTCCTATCCTCTCCCCTTACACACACACTTACACTAACATGCACTACACTACCACATATTCCGGGAGACCGGTTGGAAGCTTGGAGCTTGTCCCGGCTGGAGCGGTGCCCCGCTGGTGGGAGAGTCCTGGTTAGGGGGAAACCCTAGCCGATGGTAGGTCGGCGCTGGATCTCGCCATCCAGCGGGAGAAGATCACCGCCATCTACCGAGAAAAAAACAAAATATGCACTACACTAACGGGACTAATAACCAAAGCAGTTGATGCGCCCGGCAACACGAAAAAAATCAATCAATCAATTTTCGACTGCATAGGCTGAAGAAACCTCCGGTTTGGGGAGCGCGGCTCTAGCACACTGACAATTGCACATAGCACAGCGAAAATTTACCTACGGAAGAAAAAAAGACATTCGAAATGAGAAGGGTTTGCTTCTCCTTGAATATAATTATTCTTTTCCTTTGTTTTCCTTTTGTGTTTGCTGTGTTTTTACCTTTGTTTTTCCTTTGATTTTCTTTCGTTTTCCCCATCCAATTAAGGTCAATATTGGGAAGTTAAGTTTGTCTTTTGTGAGACCAGAACAAAATATATCTAAGTTATGTATTATAATAGTTCAAAATGTATCTCAAAAAATTCAATTAAGAAACAACTAAAAACTTATAGATGTAACTTCTACATAAAGGAGCGAATCTGTGTAGCGTGAGTGAGTAAGTAAATCTTATTCGAAGGCTCTGTCTGAGCTGTAGCGTCCTCACAGGAAAAGTATTATTTTTTAAGTGACTTCTAATACGTTAGCAGCTTTAGCTGCTAGTAGAAACTATTTACGACAGTGGATTAATATGTTTGATTTCCTAATATTTCACGGCCTTTAGTGTTTTCTGATCTATCAATCACTGGGGAAACACAAGTGGTCGCCAGAATAACTAATCCCTTTCATCTTGTCAGTGATTACATGTTAACCAAAATCTTGCGCAGTTAGTGCATAAAACTGCCACTAATTGTCCCTGAAACAGTATTTCGTCACAGAAAGATGAACCGAAACCATCCAACGATTATTTTTCCGTCAATATTTATAACTGTACTCACTCAGAACTATCTTTCTTTGATATTTCTATTCTCTTTTATATTATTCCACACCACTCAATCCATTTCATTATTTCAGTTCGCCAATTTCTGTATCACTATTTGCATACTAATATCGCTTCTACCACTGCGGCATCTATGCAACATTATCTCTATTGCTCGCCATTAAAACGAATGCTGTCGTTGTTTCAACCACCAACATTAATGCCACACCGCCATCAATATCTCCGTCATACAATACCCGAGCGATCGGGGCAATTACTTGCTCTCCTAACGATCTTATCATTGATTCTATCACACCTTGCCACTCTGCTTCCATTCCAATCACATTCCGTCCACGCCCTGCATAGCGAGTGCTTGCGCCTCGGCGTCGGCCTCCGCGCCGCCGCGGCGCGCCGCGTTGCGCGCTCCGACATCTCAGGCGGGCTCGTTAGCGCGTTCAGGTGGCGCGGCGCAGCGCGACGCGGGGCGGGGTGGGGAGAGGAGGGGAAGGGAAGGGAAGGGAAGGGAAGGGAAGGGAAGTGAGGGGCAGGGAGGGGCGCGAGGACGGCGACGCAGGCGCTTCCGGACGGCCCCCTCAGGACCTCGTTACCGCGCGCCGCCTCCTCCCCGCCATCTGGCGGCGGAGCTCCCCATCCGCGCTCACCTCGCTCTTTTCCTCTCCCGCCCGCGCCCGCCACCGTAGCCCCGCCGCTGCCGCCGCCGCCGCCTCCTGCCGTGCTTCCCATCTGAGCCGATATGCGACGGTAAATCAAAGAGGAGTGCGGTGGGAGGAGGAGGGGAGTGGAGGGGAGGGGAGTTCGTATGAAGAAAATGGAAAGAGGGCGGACGCAACGCCATCGACGCCCTAGGCACGTCAAGCCGCACCGCACCGCATCACATCGCACTCTGCCACGCCACGCTCCCCCAGGTTCAGCCACGCACCACCACGCTCCGCCTCGCCCCGTCCCGAACCGCCACGCCCCGCTCCGCCCCGCTCCGCCCCGCTCCGCTCCGCCTCGCTCCGCCCCGCTCCGCCCCGCTCCGCTCCGCTCCGCCCCGCTCCGCCCCGCTCCGCTCCGCCCCGCCCCGCTCCGCCCCGCTCCGCCCCGCTCCGCCCCGCTCCGCCCCGCTCCGCCCCGCTCCGCCCCGCTCCGCCCCGCTCCGCCCGGCACGACCCGTCACCACCCACCTCGACCCGCCACACCACTCCTCCCCCTCCACTACTCGCCATGTCCTGCCAGGCCACTTCACGCCACGCCTCGCCATGCCACGCCACCCCAGGCCACGCCACGCCACAGCACACTCCGTCCCTCCAGGCCCCCTCACTTCCCTCCACGTCGTGCCACGTCACGCCATGCCACACCTCATCACGTCTCGCCACGCCACACCCGCTACATCCCGCCACACTAAGCTCCGACTCTCCACGCCCCGTCACTTCCCGCCACGTCACGTCATACCACGCCTCGCCAGCCCACGCTTTCCCACGGCGGTCAATCCCGGAATCCTTTTCCTTCATCAGTTCGCCTCTTCTACTACGCTCTTGGAGAACGCTGACGCAAATGCACTGCAAACGTCCATTCACTTCCCTACGTGTGTGCGACGATACATCTGCTTAAAGCCGCGTCATAGCATATGAATTTTCCTCTGCGATTGCTCGCATACGCTAAACTCTTTTGGAATATTAACATTGGATACATATGAACTTCAGCGTTAATTAACTTCCATTACGTACAAATAAGAAAAGAATTTTAAAAGAACAGTATTTTACAACTAAAATGTCCTAATTTGTAATACCCTTCCATAATGAACAGTTAGTAGCAGCAGTAACAGCAGATTAATATTTGTCAATGGTACTGTATTTATTTGTGTGTGCTGTTTGATAATAATAATAAAAAAAATTTCTCACCTTCTCATATTGGTGATATTCTTATTTGTTCTCTCCCTAATTTTTCTAAATAATACGCCTTGCAATTAGGTCTCTGTAAAATGAATGGTTTTTAATTATTTATTGCTTCCGATTTAGTTGTTTAAATTGTTTGGAAAAGTTTTAGAAAGAAATTTTGATGTTCTTGTGAAATTTAATTTTTTTGTAGAACGTAGCAATAAAAATGTAAATGAAAAATATGAAAAAGATAAAAAATGGTTGAAAACATATATTTCTGAACTATTTTTACTAAGACTCTCTGCTTTTAAGTTAAACGTTTTTAAGTTATTTTCAATTGAACCTTTTCTTCTGCAAATGCCCAACTACAGTTTCGCATTTCTTTAAATCTTGCAAGCGTATGTTGACTGCGAAATACCTTTCAGATGGAACGGAGGCTCGTATTTTCAACGTGAACTAGAGACACAGTCGGAGCCTGCAAAAGACCGTTTGCTTTGCTCTTTGCCGTTCCCTCCGGAGTCGTGACCGTTTCTGAGACCGCACAAGCTCCCTCTCGTTTCCTCCCCAAACAGGTCAAAGGTGAACTGTCCCGCGCACATGAAAAACATTCCGCAGAATATGTTCCCTCAAGATTCATTCTCCCACATGTTTCAAGTAATTATCCGCGCAGCAACGCCGAACCGTCCCATATCACGTTTCTCGACGCCGCGTCATGAATAGAATTTCTCATTATTCCCTTTGACGATGCATTGATTGCGTGATCAGAGAGAGCTCTAGATTTACTGTCGTTCTGTCTCTCTCGCTCTCCCTCTTCCTATGTGCGCATGTATCAAAATCTTCGTTACGCATTCTACTGCTGCGGCCGTAGTCTGTAATAATAATGTATAGCAACATTATGCAGACCTTTTCAATCGGCCCCCGATGTCGTGTGATGGAGGTCTACGACGTGACAAGAACGTAGACGATGATTTCAGAGCGAAGACTTTTTCCTTGGAGATGGTTTCTAGGCTCGAAACTTCCAGAAGATTGCCCTAAGAGTATGCAAATTATGCTTTTGAACAGTCTTTGTAATTCGCAGTTGGTCCAAAAAAAAGTATTAACGTGAAGTGTAAAAAGCCCGTCTAAATGAAAAAGTACTGTTTCTAGAAACGTTTCGTAAAATAATTTAATTTGAAAGTCAATTAACAGAGGTTAGTAACAGATGTTCTGAATTATCTTCACTTAATTACCCTGCAAGAATAATTTTTATTTTCTTATTTCATTTCATTTTTAGGGTGCCGAAACTTGAAATATTTCCACTTGTGTTCTGAATTTGGTTTAAATACAAGTAATTGATGAATTGCCTCCATTAACAACTGCACGAAAATATTGCACTGAAACATTTTACCCATTATACTCGCTATTCCGGAAATGGAACGGGCAACTTTATCCGTTTCCTTCTTAACTCAAATGTCATATATTGCAAAATATACACAGAAAAAAGTTTCGTTTAGGATGTTTTAAGCAAGTTTTGGAATTTCTGAATGATAGGTATTGAATATTGTTAAAACAAGGAAATATTGCCTAGTTTTAATTTGGAACACGTAATTGTACAAGTGACATTTTCAATATCTATCAGACGTTCTGTGTTGAACCTTCATTCAAGCTATTGTTTTCTCAGATTCCCCTTAAATGCATTTATTTATTGTTTTGCTCTATTTTTAATTTCTCGCATAATTCACCATATCCAAATGTACAAACCATTTTGACACCCACTGTGAAAATTTCGAATTTATTTTCCTTCAAAGGTAGAGCACTCTCTTTTGTATTGGCATATTTCAACATTCAGATTTGTGAATTTTTTTAAGCATCTTAAAATGATACTGAACTGCTTGTTTTTTTGTACGTATTGCAAAACTAATAGTTTAATTAGTTTCAAAACGTTTTCAGGTATTAAACATATTAGATACTCATTTTTTTGGGAGCCACTAGTAAATGCCGTTATTTTTGGGGCATGCCAAAAGTTAAGTATTTAACAGTAGTGGTAAAAATGAGACAACGTTCAGATGCAAATACAACAAAGAAAAAATACTTTCGTGTGATTCCATTAGCTAGTACTGACCTTAATATGTATCATAGTGGTTTGTATACTTGAATTAAAATAAAATTAATGGCAGTAAGGCCGTCTAATAATATAGCGTATGACACGTGTGGTAAAAGTGATTTTATTTTGATCGTAGGATTGCGCCACCCTGCTTCGGTTCGTGTCGTGACTTTTCTTGCTTGTAAAATAAAATCACTTTTACCACTTGTATCATAAAATTGCTTTTTTCTACGATCGCATAAAAATGTGGGTTTCTACGTGCTGCTACGCGTGTGTGGTAAAAACGATAAATGATTCCCTCATGCACATCTGTGAAAACTGCATTGCAATAAATTCAAACGTTCAAAAATTACAGAATGTGCTAAAATTACGTGAAACACGCTGTATTTTGGTCAATCCATCCATTTCTGTTATCGTGTTCAAAGTCATGTGTCCTAATATTAAACATTTCGATATATAGTCTTGAATAATAATTAGACGCTTGTTGGAGTCTTCTGCCTAGAACGTCAGCCGCTTTCTGGAGGAAAATTCTAGCGGTCGGCATCTCTGATCAATAGTTTTCCATTGTATCGCTGATTAACACTAGATAAATGCGGGAGCAGTATCTAAACAAACGGGCCTCGAATCTCAAGCGATCTTGACTTCCTCTTCCTTGTCTTATCCTCACCGCTTACTTACACGCACTTCCACTTACATGCTCCACAATACACACACATGTCAGTAGAGCAGTCGGGAGCAGTCGGGAGCCAACGTGGGTCAGCACCGGATCTCTCTAACCAGCGAGGAAGAACTAATCACCTCGCGTGACACGAACATACACTTATGTGTGACCGTCCATTTTCCTGATGCTTCAAAAAACGTGTCACATGAAACATAAGAGAACGAGAGAAATGGGCAGTTCGAACGCGCACCAACGCGGAAGAATACGAAAGAATGCTAACTGAAAATTAGGTCAATAGAGATCGCCACAATAAATCGTGCGAGACCGGTAGTCAGACGAAAAAAAAGGTCTTTCTGAGGTCAGCAGCGGAACTGTGCAGACGTACCTACAACGACACGGCAGGGATTCGTATTGCAGCGGACTTCAGATCGGCATCTTTTATAAAACTCTTCAGGAAGATAAGAAGAGGTAAATATCTCATTATAAATTAATTTGAACGTAATCTCGAGAGAAAGATAATAAGAGACGTTGTGCATTTATGATAGGAGAATGAAGGGAGAGGAGTTTTTGAACATGTGGCAGTAAATTAATAGTTGCATTCATTTCTCTTTTTTCCAGTTTTATTATTTGCTCTCTTAAATTTTTTGTGTGCTCGTATAAAAGGTTGATCTCTGGATTTAATTCAACACTCTGAATATCCAGTTGGTTATTAACCGTCATAATTGGAAGTCAGTTAAAATTTATATGCGAGTACGAAAGAATATTAACCTTGTAAGAGACGGAGAACACGTTTCTGGTGGGCGACTGAATTTCGACCGAGAGAGCGAGTGGTTCTGCGGAGGGGTGCTACACTGTGTTCTCAACCCGAAGCTCCGACGCTTCAAGGCCACCAACACCAGAAGGCGCAACGGATTTCCCGACGCGGCCGAGAAGAAAAAAAGTAAGGTCGTGCCAAATGAACAGTTTTTATATTGAAAGGAGTAATTCATTTTTAAACGGAAAGCTTATTCTGAATTCTTTACGTAGAAAGAAGGGAGAGTAAAATATTTGCTATACTAAAAGATAAAGAAAGTAGAAGTACATTTGTTTCCTATCTCTAGCACGAGAGGACAGAATCAATCTTTTCTTTTTAAAGGATTTGAAAATGTAAAATTGTAAATTAGTGGATAAGAATCTGAATAAGAGACAAATTCCAGTATTAATTATTCTAAGCAGTGTTAATTCAGAATTGCTAGCTTTGATTCTCAATTTGTTTTCTTTTGTATAAAGTAATCTTTTTTTAACGATTCTCAGTATTGCTGAAAGTATGTTCATTGAAAGTTTGTGTTATAAATGAGAGCAAGAAGTTGTGTATTTAGTCATTAGAGTGTGTTGGGTCTTTTCTTCCAGCCAGTCATAGTTATTGTGTATTTGATTTTTTTTGAGTGCCATTTCATGTAATTGTCACAACAGCAACTTTTCTAGAATATACTAAAATAAGTGAAAAGTGATTCTAACTCGAGTTTTTAGTAATTTGCATCCAATCCAAAACGTTCTTCACGACCCTGAGCCCCCCTATTCTTCTGTTTTTTTAAAAATTATTTGTGTTCACAATGGGACGTCTTACAAGCTGACCATACGGCGAATTGTGTTCGCCACCCCCTAGACGTCTCAGGTCGGGTGCTGGCCTTACGGCTTGAAACCGACTCGTGGGTCGCATATGGGACTAATGCCCATAGCAGTTGATGCTCCTGGAAACTTGAAATAATTAATCCAACAAACATTACGAATTATATAAATCTAGCATGTGGTGACTAATCACAATATCGAGACCGCCGACTTACGTCGTTACGACTTACGACGCAAGTGCCAGTGAATATTCTTCTCTCAGTGATTCCAACAATATATCGTGACGTACGAGTCATCGATTACTTTGGGTGCTGCATAAGGATGTGGGTATTACGATTTTAAAAGTGGTACTCTCACAATGAACACCTTATTTTTTCGAAATATCTAGAGACGTTTACATCTGGCCGAAATACCAGGGTAAAAGTTTTATTTTCGCTTCCAGATTCGAAATGTCGAGGTTTCATTGTACTTCCAATGTTAATGACAGGGTTTCTTGAGGAAAGTTGACGAAACGTTTGTTGTCCCTTTTTGTTGCAGAACTCAGTTAACATGAATGGAATTTAAAAAATCTGTTAGAAGTGTCTTTACATAAATGAAGAAAAGCTCTTAGTCAATTAAATCTGATAATTACGTTAAAATTTATTTTTGTTCATCCCTTTCTAGATCCATAATAAATATACGCATATGTTTTAGCAGTTTGTAATAAATAAGCATTAAACTTTTATCACGATGTACGTGACATTGAATAGAAAATATGTTCCTAACGTTTTTTACCTCAGGTTTTAAACAAATATGCAAACTAAGTAACAGTGAACTTCATCAGCTATTTGATGTTTTAGCATTCTCATTTTTCGAATAATTACACGCTTTCTAATCGATACGCGAATTCGCATTTCAAAAGCTACCATTAATGTATTTCGACGTGTTGCAACTATCTGTCCCAATTATAACCCATTATGAAACGTAAAACCCCATATTTGTACCTGTCAAGAAGTATTGGTAAACTCAGTGCATTCATTTATCACTGTTTCTGTTCGGTCTTCCCTCAACGGCCATCTGTTTCTCCATTGGCGAGGGCTCCACATGTGCGGACATAGTTGCGGTCTCCACCACCAGGGTCGTTAGCTGCGCGTGCTGATGGAGATGCGCAAGTGTTCGAAGCCAAAGGTCATGCGTTCACAACGCCTCCGCCTCTGTGAGGTCCTTGCTCCCCGCTGTTGGTCCCAGCTGGGGTAATGCCACTTAAAAGTTCCTGGAACGAATTCCGAAGCCCCTTGTCACGACCTACGACTCGCACCTTGCCAACAATCGTTCCGTAGGTCGTGTCGTGCCGCGAGCTTGGTTAAAACTGTCATGCTCTTTTATAAGAATGTAAATTCTTAATTGAGGAATTACACTTTCTGTTCTTTTCAGTTGGACGCCACTATCCTTAGGTTGAAGCTGATTCAAGTTTCTAATTATATTAATTTACTTGTCTAATTCTTTTTTATCTTTTCAATATTTTTCTTTACGTTGTTACGTAGGCAGTAGCGAATTTATGAATAGGCAAACATAGTCACGTGCCAAAGATGGCATGACTTGGATGGCGGCAAATTTTCGGTGCAAATTTTTTATATAATATTTATTGAATGTTAAATTAAATTAAAAATGTAATATATTTATGTACAATTCTATGCTTTTTATAAACCTAAAGATTTGGCAAAAATCTTCCGCAGGATTTGCTCCAGTTTCTTCCAAAAAACATTCCTTTACAAATTATTTCCCGATGTTCATACCTATCACCTTTCGCATGTGTATGTGTACACCTCTTCCAAATTGTTCGGCCGATACATCATCAAATACATTTACAAATTTTGGAACAATATTCTCACTGCCTGGACAAAGTTAAACATGTTTTTGAAAATGTAGTTGAAATGTTTTACTTTCTAAGATATAGACACGTAATATTGTGGACTATCACAGGAAATTCTACTATGCTCCTTAATGTAACTAGTGATGCTAAAACAGCTCGTACTTTCTCACTCGTATTTTCATGCAAAATAACGCGAAAAATACTGAATTCTTTGAAAAATTCTACATGACCTTATTTGAAAATCGAATTTTAAGGAACAGATTTTATTTAGGAAAAGAAATCACTATGTTAATAATTGGAGTTGTATGAAGACGCCAACAAAATTATGAACTTTTGCAATTTTCAAAAAATCAGGTTATTCAACTAACATTATACCTGCACCATTATCTTAAACGTTTATTATACTATCCAACTAAAAAATGTAATTAAAAATGATGGACCCATTGTTTTGAAAAATGTCCTAGAGGCTTCATGTAAAGTGCCCCAAAATTGAAATACTGATTTCAAATTTAAGGGGTAGTAACATCAGCCAGATCGATTGGAGAATATTAATTTTTATTATCGGCGGTTTAGCCGATAGCATTGTTCACAGATGAACAGTTGGCCGTCAATCGATTTTTCGATATCAAGGACTCACAAAACATTGATTCTGGCTACACCAACGTGATAGAGAATTTTTATTCTGAAGTTAGCAACTGGATTTATCTACTTTTTCGTTACCAGACTCCTGAAATAAGAGTTTTCTGCCAAAAATTCGCCGTCGTTTTGCGCAGCAGTACGTAACTTTCTCTCTACTCCGCAGCGAGAAAGCAAAAAGGCATCACATATAATTCTAGTCAGTGAAATGTTTTTCTAAAGGGACACATGTTTCAAATAAATCTTGGCCATTGCGTTCAAATACACTAACTAATCTTTTCGTTAAAATATTCTCAAACTTGTGATTAAAATATATTGCTGTTTTCGCTCCGCTAATCATAAACTCTCACTGGCACACGCTTACTTGCACTAGAGGACGACTGCTTTCGATAGATCGACTGCAACTCTTACAATCACTGACGAAACGAGAAAATGACGACAGTGTCCAATCTATTCATTTTAAAATATTAAAATGAATTGTTGATATTAAAACCCAGTTTAACAATAACAAGTGATAACACATCTGTAGCCCACTATGTTTAATTTAACAAAATCGCAACATTTGGTTGAGATGAAAGCTCAACTTTATTTCTAAACAAAACCCCTTACTTCTTTAAATGTACAGATACAATAATTCGAATGTACAATTGCTCTCAAATATTTATGTACTGTTCAACAATGTCAGTATTTCGTTTCTATGTTACCAGTGTCATGGAAATCCTTCCTGTAACAACTTGTATTTTTTCGATGTAGAATATGTCAGGAAAACAGGAGGTATAGCTTTCTTAACGAGTTAATGAAGTCATCAATTAGCAGAACTTCGGTCCAATTGGTGTGCAAAATGAGAGGTGTGGGAACGTGCGTTCAAAACGTGAAGAACAGCATATTGAAGCAAACTACATTGTTTTAGGTGCAAAATTGTTGCATTGGTTAAATAATCATCTTTTCCAAAGTTTACCAGTTCATATTTATTATTTACTGTTATCATTATCTACTGTTTACTCTTATTATTATTATTATTATTATTTACTGTTTATCAGTATCATATTCTTAGTGTTTTCCAGTTTGTATTTTTCACAGAATGTCGTCAAAGTTCTTTTCTCCTAAAAAATGACATGAATAAACAACGAAAAAATTAATGACATATGTATAGAAAGAGAAAAGTAAATTTCTCAATCAAAAACACAAAACGTGAGTGAGGTAACAATCCACAATAAAGGATGCACAAATGTTACTGATGCAGCGATCGTAGTTTTGCACCTGTCTGTCGCGTGCATGGGTTGCACGTGTCAAGGGGGTTTTACGAGTCGACCCGTTTTATCGACGTTTCAAGTTTATAGCCCCCACGGTGCAAAAGTGGAACTGTCTGCAACACTTCTAACTGCATAGAACTGTTGCAGACTCTTCCACTTTTGCTGCGTGTAAGGACTGCACGTCGGCGCTCGGCTGTTGTCACGTAAACGCAACGACACGCGTCTTTTCGGATGTACATTTCAAACGATTTATGTGACAGCAAGCCCGCTTCACGACTAACATAGCTACAATGGGAGATGTAAGAGGAATCACTTTTTTTTTCAAAAATATTACTGGATTAACTAAAAATAAAATAAAATAATGCTAAAGGTATAGCTATATGTATTCTTCCACTTATTCTTCTAAAAAATTGTTTTTAATTTTTATATTGTGTGGTCTTAATAAAATATAATTTTTCATGAGTTTTTTAAAAATAACTCATGAAAAATATTTTGATTATTAACTTTTTACAATAAAAATATATTTCACTCAAATGCATTTCGTTCTGATTTTATAAAATGTTAATGTTTCTTTACTAGTCACATTTCTGTTTTAAAACATATATTTATTCGTATGTATTATCAAGATCGAGAACTGAAATGAGAATTTGCAGATGGGACTATTTACATTTTATAAATGGATACAAGAATAGGAAAATAATTTGTAATAAGATGAAAAACCGTTTAGTTATTTTAGTTACTTTTATTCCGAAAAAATGCGGAACACATGGCTTCAGCGGAAATGTAGAATTCATTTTTTTTTTTTATTTCTTTCCGATATAAACATACTTATTATTGTATTCTCCTGCTCAAGAACTTCAGAACGCTCGTTAAAAATATTTACTTCCAATAAAGAAATAAAATGTAGGTCATAATCTGGAAAATTACAAAAACGTATTACTAACAGTAAAACGAAATATGTTATTTCTGCCATTATCTACAATAACTTGGTGCAAATCATATCTCGATATTTAAACCCTAAAACTGCATACTGGGGTCTACTGAACTCCATCAACATTTCAAACTTTCTGACCGCAGACGCATAGCGCTATACGTAAATTTAAATTACCCTGTGTACCCTCATGCTACTTGCAGTCACAGTTGGTGACAATACTTAACCGGAAATAGAAGGTAATACGTCGATGGTGCAACTAGGGTCTATTGAAACTTTCTGATTGTTTCGCGAACTAATAATTAAAAAGGGAGATATAACATTTGATGATAAAATATGGAGAAAAAATTACTTTCAATTTACGAACAAGCATTTGGCAAAATTGTATAAATTTGTGCATAGAAGTACTTGAGAGGAGTAAAGTCCATTGACCGTTCTTCACTAATATTACCTTTTTATTGTTAACAAGCTGCACTAAACATGTTAAATAAATATACATTAATAAATACGTGTAACATATACATAGAAAAAAATAGATTTCAAAGTGTATTTGTAATGATACCGGTAAAATCTGAAGGAAGATTAGAAGTTAAAAAAATTGATACATTTTACTTTTTAGTTTACAATTTTTTTTCTTGTTTTAATGCATACTTAAAAGTAACAATATACATATGTAACAATATAATTCTTTGGAGTCTGTTAGGCCCCAGTATGCAGTTTATGAAACAAAAAATGTGTGCAGTGCAAGACTAAACCATTCCGAAGATATTTTGCTTTGGCCAAATACTTCATAAAAGAGCATTGTCTTCTGTATCCCCGTGGAAAGGACCAAAATACGTAAAATATCAAAATATTTGATTCTTGGCTATACCTCAAAATCTGAAAATACTTTAACGCAAACGTGCAGATAATGAACTGCAAAACGCAGTATAATTTTATAATTGTAGTTCTTATTATTGCAGTTAAACTTGCAGTATCATTTTATTATAGCATTTATAACTATAATTGTAATTATTAATATTCTTCTTTAAACTGAAAAAAATATTTATTGGATGTTACTCTAATTTATTCGAAAAATAAGTCAAAATAAGTCAAAATAAGGTTTGTAACATCATTTTTTACAATTTTAGGGTCACTTTTCACCCTTCATATTAATATTTTAACAATTGCAATTAATGTATATCATCTAAAGGATATTTAAGCATTCCGCACAGAACAATCCTAGTATTTACATTGCCAATCAGGGGGTATATGTTTGCTTTCGTAAAGAACTTCATTGAACACAGATTTCTCCAGGTCTGAATTCAAGATAAGACGCTACAGCACGTTGAGATGTCAAATGGCCTTCCTCAAGGATCAGTGTTAAGTGTGATATTATATCTCATTGCCATAAATGAAGTGAGTAATATTGTAAAAAGCCCAGTGAAAATATTTCTGTTTACTGATGATATCACCCTCCTCTGTAGCGGCAAAGATATTAATCAAATCACAACTATTATGCAAGAATCCTATTATGCAACTATTATGCAACTGTTATGCAAGGAGTTGGTAAAAAATCAACATTCTTCTTGTGGTCGGGAGTGAATATGAGGCCGTCGATTTACAAATTCATTCATTCGGCACACCTCAATTCTTCCCGGCTGCTTAATCACCAACCCCAGCGGCCCAGGGATCAGCGCTCCTGCCGCCGCGGCTGCAAGCATGCTGATAACATGAACTCCCCTGCTTCCGAAACGATCGCCCACGTGATCTCGGAGTGCCGCTCCCACTCCGCGATCTGGCAGCTGCGCCACAATAGAATACTGGAACACGTTAAAGCAGCCGCAGTCGCGAGTGGGTGGACGGTGCTCCTCGAAGACCAAGCCATCGGAGGGCGGAACCGTCCGGACCTGGTGCTGGTTAAGGACCATCAAGCGATCGTCGTCGACGCCTCGGTCTGCGTAGCATACCCGGGGCGCCTTGGTGAACGCTATGATGAGAAGGCGGCGAAATACGAACATATTCGCCCCTTCTTAGCAGCCAGGAACTTCCGGGACGTCAGCTTCCTTCCCATCGTAGTAGGAGCTCTGGGCGAGTGGTGTGAGTCAAGTGCAGCGCTGCTCCGTAAATTTACCGCTGGCGAAAAGATGCGCGTGCTACGTGAGCGCATTGTCGCCGAGGCTATAGCAGGGAGCGCTGCCTGCTATTTTCGCCACACTGCCCAAGATGACCTCATCCCAGTCGAGTACAGGCGATCCTAAACATAAAGACAATACCCCTGTAATCGATGAGAGAGGATGGTTTGTGGATGACTCGTGCAGTCGCGGTTTAAATGATGTTTATAAGCGTATGTTTTTGTGTTATGTGTGTATGTACTGCTTACTGTAAATAATGTAAATAATGTTCGTTGTTAAATTAAGTCAGGATGTAAGACAAAGTAGATTTAGATTAGTTTGTAAGTATCTAGTTTATAAGCTAGACCATACGTTAGCTATGTAAACAGAATTTAAGAATAAATATTATATACAATTAACGAATGGTCCAAGTCGTCAGGATTCATCTTGTCAAAAAACGAAATCAGAATTTATGGTTTTATTGAGATCTCGGAAAGCTTTGACCTCGTCTTCAGTAGTCTTGAAAATTGGTGACCATAATCTAAGAAGAACAAATACCAGCAAAATTTTGGGTTTACCATTCGACCATAAGCACTCGTGGAAATTCCACATTTGTACCCTCAAAGCTAATTGCTCTGTTAGACTCAACATAATCAAAATGTTATCTTCACACAAGTGGAGATCAGACGCTATTTCCCTAATCAATTGTTACAAGTCGTTGATACAACCAAAGTTAGATTATGGAGTAGTAGCTTATAGTTCAGCCAGCAACCAACTACTAAAAACTTTGGACCCTAAAATCAACTCTGCATGCCGCCTAAGTTTGGGTGCCTTCAGGACCATGTACTAGCCTACTAGTTGAAGCGGGTCTCCTTCCTTTAGACCTCCGTAGAAAGTTCCAGTGCTTAAAATTTGCTTACTCGACTCATTATTGTCCCCCTAATCCCACACTTAATTATATCTGTAACATCTCCAAGTCCCTCCACTACGCAAATCATCCTAACTATCCTAAATCGCTAAGTATTAGACTTGCTAAGTACCGGGATGAACTTGGCATTGCATCTCATATCATGAAGAGGAAACTCAACCCTCTTCCCCCTTGGGAACATTTCTCTTTGTCAATCGATAGGGAAGCTACCAAATTTACAAATCCTGATATCCCAAAACATATCATTAAGCAACTAATCTTGGAGTTCCAGCACAAATTTGCTAATCATAGCCAATTTTTCACGGATGTATCCAAGCAACAATCAAGATCTAGTAGAGCTGTTATTTCTATTATCCCACCCCTTAAGAATCTTTATCGCCTCCCGAATTTCTATTCCACATTCTCATGTGAAGCTTAGGCTATTATCAAAGCTATTGATATTAGCATTCTAAGATCATGTAACCCAGATATTGTTTTTTTTTCTGACTCGCTAGCAGTTCTACCATCCATTCGAAACCGACATTCCTTAAACTCACTGGTCCAAGAAATCCAAGAAAAGCTTTATCACTCCTTCCTTAAAGGATATCGCGTTACAATAGCTTGGCTTCCTTCTCATATATGCATTCAGGGCAATGAAGAAGCGGGTGCAGCAGCGAAGGCAGCAATCTCTCCCCGAAATTGATACTGAAGCTGGCGGCGCACTTCTTGATTTTAAAAACTACCTCTTATTTGCAGTTAAGAAGTTTTGAGACCGGAACTGGAAAATGTTGCCTTCCAAATTACAAGCAGTTAGGAAGAATATCGAGGAATCTCCCATCACTTCCATTAGACTTAGCAGAAGACATCAAGTGGTTATAACCAGACTCCGTATAGGACATTTTAAACTCAGTCACAGCTACCTAATTAAAAAGGCTACTCTTGATCCTTGCCCAAATTGCGGACTCCCAGTTTCCACGAAGCATATTATAGTTGATTGCCACGTGATGGCGACTGTGAGAACAAACCTTAACATCAATGATAATCTCTACTGTATGTTCAATTCTTATCCCGGTCAAAAGAAAATAATAGAACTCCTCACCAAATTTAATATACTAAATAGTATTTAGCTAATGACTATACATTGTCTGCCCTATGTATTACATCTAGATTTAGGATTTGTGTATGTGTATCCCGTTATAATGTGTAACTAGTATGTGAATCTGTAAATACTGTATTTTTGTAACTGTGGTCGCCAATGACCTAGCTGTTTATAAGGCGACCTTAAATAAATAATTTTAAAAAATCCTAGTATTTAGACTCCATCAGGGAACTTGTCATTAGGTCAACTACATCTATTAAAATGAACGCCTTCGTAATATGCCATATTTTTTTTTCATTTTAAGGAAAAATATTAAGAAGTAATTGTATTCATTTATAGAAGAACACTACCTTTTCTAACTCAATTAACATTCTAGACAATCAATTACTAAGATATTTTCTCCATCTACATTTTCATTAAATTGTTGGGTGAAAATAAAGTATTTGAAAAAAAGTAATACTCAGTGAGTCAATATCTTGTTTCAACTCAGTTGTTTCGCTTTTCATCTGCCTGTAAATTTGCTTGTAACATAAACACATTAAAAGACGTTACATTTCTTTCGAATTCGGTCTGTATGCCCCGTGTCAAAGGAATGTGTCAATTAACATGATTTTCTAAAAAAACCAGCTCTACATTGTAAATGGAGAGAAAGTGAGAAATAGAGAGAAAGTGAGAAATAGAGAGAAAGTGAGAAATAGAGAGAAAGTGAGAAATAGAGAGAAAGTGAGAAATAGAGAGAAAGTGAGAAATAGAGAGAAAGTGAGAAATAGAGAGAAAGTGAGAAATAGAGAGAAAGTGAGAAATGGAGAGAAAGTGAGAAATGGAGAGACGTAGAGATGTAGAAACAGAAGGGGGTGAACAAAAAGTTTGAGACGAAATTTACGAGGATAATAATCATAATTCAGTAAATTTCATGTAATTAAAGATAACCTTCTTGAAAACAATCAATTTTGGATTTCTGATTGTTTCAATCACCTAACAGCACATACTTAAGGTTTTTTTACTTGTGCCTAATCATTATGCCGCAAAACATCTTCTTTACTATCACATAAATGTTACGGCAATACAGTACATTTTCAGTTTTAAATGGATTCACGTCTCTTACTTTCAAAAATACACTCAACATTTCTGACTATAAATTTTAATGTGTCTGATATTTCATTCATCAAGTAAAGTTTACATTCTTTACTAATCTAGATTGAAGCATTTTAATGGAGAGAAAAGATAAGAAATGTTTTGGATAAATGTATGTTTTGAAGCACAATAATTTCCACTTGGCATTAGAACATAAAAATGTCATTGCTGTAAGGATGTAGGTGACCAGCCGTAATCAGAAATTTAAATGGATCTTTGACGACAAAACTGAAAATAAAGGAAGTAAAACAACATTGACGACTATATGAGGAGGAAATATAAAAACGAGGGAATTTGAGAGAGAGAGATTAAAATGAAAGAAGGTCATATTTCAATGTTAAAAGCTGTTCCATAAATTGGAATGCCATAGTAAACGTATGTCGTACATCAACCTGAAACAGAACGATGCGCAAACAAAAGCTGTAGAGTTCTGGTAACTTCTTGCCCATAAACTCGGGACATTCCTTGCATTTGTCTCCGGGTCGGTGCCACTGCTCATGACAGATCGTCAAGGGGAATGCGCCGCCCCCTCGGATGTCGAGATATCGACGTTTCTTTTCAGGGCTGTTATCGTTTCCAGTTCAGAAGGCCGGGCTGGACCGTAAATCTACTCCTTGTCGGGGACAAACATATAAATCGACGTGGAAGGGGGAAGCGAAAATTTGTAGACAACTGCCGACCCTACGCCGTAACTTTCCAAGCAAGCAACCAACCACGTACATTGTTTCATTCCAAAATAGTTCTTGTCACTCGAGCTGTTCCAATATTGCCTTTTGGCTCCAAAGTAGGGTAACATGTCTCCCGCGAGGGCTTGTTGAATTATTTCTGGAGATTGATTTTACCTCGGCTCGCGCACAGCATTAAGCGTCTGGGGGTGTTAAGTCTCTTCCGCGAACGCGAGCAAGTTTCAGAGATGAGTATGCTCAAGAGAATGCTTTAAAATATTCAGCTTGAATCATCTCCATTCCATTTCTAGAACACTTACAACGAATTTGAACTGTTTCACGAAACAGGCTGAACAGATTCAGATTACCTTTTGAGGAGAAACGAGGCGTTAAAAGAAACTGTCGTTTGCTGACTCCAGTTGTAAGTGTTCTAGTAAAGTACTCTTTGATTACTATTTGGAAAGAAATGAGCACCCGACCGCATACACTAAAACCGCAAATACTATTCTCTTTATTTCTTGGAAAGAAAAAGAAAGAAAAAAAAGGGGGGTTCTAATGAATATGTATTAATGAGCAAGGTTCCTACTAATGACACGAAAATTTTAATGTGTCCAAAGAGAAAGTACAGGTCCCAACGCGTGATTAAATCCTTTATTTGCAAAGGGTAGACTGCATTCTCAGCGCAGAGCGGGTGTTTTAATGCCGATCCCGCGACGCCCGCATTACGGTAACGCTCGTTTCCTGCAGTGAATGGCGCGTCGCGCCGCAGCACAGCCCCTCCCCTCCCCTTTTCCACCACTCCGCCCCTCATCGCGACGCTATTCACGCGGTTGTGGAGAAAATCGAAATTTTCGCCGGATGAATATCTCTCTCTCTGTCTCTCTCTCTCTGTCTCTCTCTCTGTCTCTCTCTCTGTCTCTCTCTCTGTCTCTCTCTCTGTCTCTCTCTCTCTGTCTCTCTCTCTGTCTCTCTCTCTGTCTCTCTGTCTCTGTCTCTGTCTCTCTGTTCTCTCTCTCTTCTCTCTCTGCCTCTCTCTCTCTGTTTTGTTAACCATTTCTAATTTTACGCTGAAACGCTCTATGTCTGATCTATTTTCAATTTAAGGCCACCGAATATTATAGAAGTTTAGCACCCGTTTTTTTATTATTTCCACTCAATACAAACATTTTTGACAGCAATTTTTCAGTTTTACGGGGGAACTATTGGGTAAGGAATTAGTTAACTGAAGAACTCTTTCCTTGGCGTCTGCTGGAATAAATCATATTACTTAAGCGCAGTCGGAAGTAATTTAGAAGGATGGTAATCAATAGGTCCTTGCAAATCATTGGCCGAGAAAGAATTATTAAGCGTACTCTTTGATTACCTTCCAACGTAGAATAAGTCAGTGATGAAGTTGTTAGTAAAAAAAGCAGAGTGAAAATTAGTTTTTGAAGCAAACGGAAATTAAACTGGAACAACGAAATTCGAGGGAAGAAACAGAAAGAAGTTAATAGAAAGGGTTTTCGGAACGCTTTGAAAGTACCTGGAGAAATTTAAGGTTAAAGGAGAAATGTAGCAAGCGCGAGAGTTGTGATGGCGCGTGCGCACAAGAGACAAGAAGAAACGAGCAGTGAACAGCTCAAAATATGCAGCGGCGTGCTCCGCAGCAGAAAAAAAAGACCGGGTCACGCGCGGGGGAGGACGGCATTGCGTTGCTAGGCAACGGTGCATGCCTGACAGCTTTCGCGTCTCGCCCCCCGCCCCCGCCCCCGCTCCCCGCCCCCGCCCCCCGCCGGTTTTGTGGAATTTGTACATGCATTAAATCCATCATATCAATTACCTAGCAGAAAAACTATTACAAAAGCATATCTTCCTGCAACATTTGAACAGTGCCTAAACAATGTCAAGGAAAAATTGTGTTTGGTGGAAAGTGCTTGCATAACTACAGACTGTTGGACTTCAAGAAATAATGAGAGTTACTTGGCTGTAACTGCTCATTTTATTTCTGATGATTTTGAGTTATGTTCGGCTCTCTTGTATTGTGTGTGCATCAGTGGATCTCACACCAGCAGCAATCTAGCTGAACAAGTAAGGATCATACTTCAGAATTTTATTTTAAGGGAAAAAGTTTTCATTGTTGTAACAGACAATGTTTCTAACATGAAGGGTGCAATTACTGAATTCCTAAACTTAGATCAGTTTAGCTGTTATGCACACACTTTAAATTTAATTGTTCACGATGCACTGAAACAAATAAAGGATATCCATGAGAAAATTAAAAAAATTGTCACACATTTTAAAAGAAGTTCTTTAGCAAATGAAAAATTAATTAATTATCAAAAAAGCTCTGGCATCCAAACACCAAAAAATCTTAAACAGGATATGGCCACAAGGTGGAATTCAACATATTATATGTTGCAGCGCTTTGTAGAATTAGAGGACAGCATTAAAGTCACTGCAGCCCTTCTCAATAAGAACTTACCTGTATTGACAGAAGAGGAATGGGCTATTTGTGGTGAATTATGTATAATTCTCAAACCCTTTGATGGAATTACAAAAACAATAAGTGGTGAAAAATATATGACAGCAAGTGAAGTAATTATTCTGTCTAATGGTTTGGCCTCAGTTTGTAAAAGAATCACAAAAGAAAAATTGTCAGCAATTTCACTGAATGTAACACAAAATTTATTAGATGGAATTACTGAGAGACTGGGTCACATTGAGAAAACAATGCCAGTTACTCTTTGTACTATTTTAGATCCCAGATATAAATTATTTGGTTTCTCAAACAGAGATAATGCAAAAGAAATAAAAGATTTATTAATAGATAGAGTCAGAATTCTTATTAATGAAGAAAAACATGCAAGCCAGGAAACACATGAGGGCATTCCACTTTCAGAAGTGGAAAGTGAATTTTCAATTTGGAAAGAGTTTGAAAAGAGAGTAGCAAACATGCAACAGACTCCAGGTAAAACATCAACAGAAATTCCTAAAATCATAAGTCAAAACAAAGTTTAACAGTTTCTTCAGAAATTAAATAATTTATGATTTGCTATTAAATAATTTAATACTTTTTAACTTTTTAAATAGGTACATCAACAGCAGAGGCAACTGTTAAAGTGGAGAGATTCTTAAACCACCAACTTTTGCCTAGAAATCAGGATCCATTGCAGTGGTGGAAAAAACACCAACATTTGTACCCAACACTCGCGAAAGTTGTCAAACAAAAATTATGCATGGTGGCATCTTCAGTGCCTTGTGAAAGGGTATTTTCCAAGGCTGGCAACTTTATTACTGACAAGCGTTGCAGGCTTAGCACAAGACACACTAGTGAACTATTATTTCTTAATTCCAATTATAGATTCATTATTAAATAATTGACCATTATTGTACATACCAAACACCGCAATATTTTTATATACTTACATATTACTTTATTTTCATAAATTATTATTTAAAAAACAATAATAAGTTTCTTTTAAATTTAATTTGTCCAGTATGTTTGTCAGTGTTTTGCTACATATGTGAGACCCACTAATACCCACTAACTGAGACCCACAAACACAGATAAAACAAAATAACACGGTCAAATAACTCACATTATTTTTGGAAGTCCAACAGTCCAGCAGCTTAGGTAAGTAAACACACACAATTTTTCTCCTTGCCTTTTTTAGGCTCTCTTACTTCTATGTTCACAAGTAAACCACTCGAAAGCATCTCTGCACTCTAATAAGGTTTGGCATCACTGACATTTAAGTTAGATTGTGTACGCAATTTCTACTGAGATATTTCAATTACTATTCTTTCTTGGCAACAACACCAGCCCGCACCGACTTCTCGGATACAAATCAGCTGTTTATTTTCCTTCAATGTTTGGGATTCTCAAATTCGGCAAGTAGTGCAAAAGAACGCCGTAAGATAGCTGCACAAGCCGAAGGCGCTACCAACGTCATTAGTTCTGCGGGGTGTTGCCCCAACTGCTTTAACTCATAGCCAGCTCATAGCAGTCGGCCATGTTCATGAACCTGTTATTGGTAACTGTTATTACGACCCAACTGCTATTCCGATAACAGTTATTGAAGAAAAGCTGTTAAGCCCATCTCTACTTGGAACGGCACGTGCCAACTTGCAATGCCGGCAACATCGACCTTGAAAATAACGTACCGTACCTTGAAAATAATTATTCTTCTCGTATCACGCTCAAATTCATTCTTGTTGTTGGTATGCTCTATAAAGTCGTGAAATAGGCGAAGTCCTCCTCTCTCCGCCTCTCTCGCTAGGAAATATCAAGAAACTTTGCGCTAACTTCAATTCCCACGGTTAAAACACGGCTATCCTCCATAGTCTCTATACTTACCTCTCTTTAGTCCTTCCATGCTACCAACCTCATTACATGCGCTACTACCTCTTCTTTCCCTTCACTCTGCTATCTTGGCCTCATACACGCCATCTCCACATAAATAATCCTTTGTCTCATATAATATCTTCTCGCTGTTACTACCGGAACAGGTGGGTCAGGCCATCAACTGATGTTACTGCTGTGCCCTTTAACCAGGAGGTCCTAGGTTTAAGTCCCGACGATGGAAGAATTTTCAACACTAGCTTGTCAGCTAGGTCAAATTCGGTCATTGTGTGGAGGAGAATTCTAGCGTCCGGCTTGTTGGATTGGTAGTTTTTCGTTGTTTCTCACATCACCACCAGTATGTAAGAGCAGTACCCTAACAAACGGGCAACGGACCGCGCACGATCTAACCTTCATCTTCCTTGTCGTATCCTCACCCCTTACTCACACACACACTAACATGCAGTATACTATCATGCTGCAAGATCGGTCGGGAGCTTAGAGCTTGTCCCGGCTGGGTCGGTGCTCCGCTTGTTGGAGATACCTGGTTGGGAAAATCCCCGCTAGCCGACAGTAGGTCGACGCCGGATCACGCCCTCCAGTGGAGGAAGATAATCGCCACCTCCTGAAAAAAAACCTGCACTACACTTACGGGAATAATGACTTCATCAGTTGACGTGCCCGGAATCACCAATCAAGCGTTGTTATCGTCCTTCCACATGCCAGTCTATCCGCGGCACTCCCTCCGCCGCTTCCCGTCGTATTCGTTGCTCGATGTGCCTCCACCCCGACGACCACCGCCTCTGCTCCGCGCTGCCCCGCCGGGCCACCTGTTACGACGCCAGCATGAATAAGTGAACGATGCCACGCGGCTGGCCGTCCAGCCGCGACCGCGTCCGCGTTGCGACACAGTCGCTATCGATTCTCTCGCATCTCTCGGGGACGTCTCCCATCACGATATGCGCCCTACAACGTGGTCCGGGTTGCCTTGTTTTTGTTGCATCGATTCGATCTCCAGGTATCAGGATTTGTAACAAGTAAGATGAAACGCGGGTGTTTGGGTACGTGTTACTATAGCATTAACATTGCATTTTCTCGCATCATATCCTTTTTTCACTTTCTCACGTACTGCTTACGCAGTATAGAGAAAGTACTGTAATGCTGATGGAAGAAAAACGAATTTTTTACAAAAAAATTACATTCTGTTCCTGACTTTCGAAGTAAATGCAGATATGCACCACAGGCCATTTGGTGAATTGCACTTATTTAAGTAATATCGGGGTTTTAGTATGACGGAAATTGCAATATTTCAATATCAGGTACCTGTTTCTAATAATGCAAGATATTGTGTGCTGTTGTAGTACACATAGTGAAAATTAGTTTTTCTTTGTTTCATGACGTTGGGAAATTAATTAGTCATAACAGAACTTAACTCCTTACACACATTCAATTTATAAGTCCTTATGTAAAACAATTCTTTCTTCCTCATTTCCTTTCTACTTATTTATTTATAAATTTAGGTATCCTTCTAAATCACATCGACAATAATTACCTAATCGTCCATTTTATCTTCATTTTTCATTACGTTTCTTTTTATTCACTTCTCTGATTTCGTATTTTATTTCACTTGAACTTGATTCTTCTGCTTGGATCATTGTTATTTTATTACTCTATACAATTTGGCTTATTTATATATGTGAATTATTAAAAAACTCTTTACTGACAACTCTTACTGGTTAGTAGTGTCTCAGTCACCCTGTTTTTGACTTGTTTTACACATAGAACCACAACTACTTGTATCTGTACAAAATGACTGAATATATTCAAACATCTTGGTTTAATCTTAAAAATTAACTTGCCGTAACTCATCAATATTTTTATAGTGATGAAAAGTAAACATTTGAAAAAAATGACGCAAGGGTGAAGATGTGTGTGTTAGGCACAACGTACATTCGAATGCGTTTTACAATTTTGAACGAACAGAAATTAAAAAAAAAAAACAACGAAAACTACAAATGGATTAAATAGAAAATAGAAAGTTGTATTATCTGTAGTGTTAATAAACGTTGAAGGAGTTTTAAGAGTTGGTATGGATATGCGTAATTATTTTCACAGTTGTAAAAAATAGACAAAGAAGGGTACATATCATGTAAAACTAAACATTTTTCATTTATGGAGAAAATAGTTTGTGTCTACAATGGATCTAAAAGAAGTATAATATTTGGCAATAATGTTACAAGCCTTTAAAATACGAAGACGTTACTAGTATCAATTGCAATAAAAATTCAAACATTGCAGAGGTACAGAATTTTTCAAGTACAAGTTGAAGTGTACTTGTGATAAATCAACAGATATTGTTTATGTTTTTCTAAAAAAGTGTTTGTTCACTTCTGAAATATCTGGCAGTACATAATAGTAGTAACTGAAATAAAATGAATGTGTCTTCAAAACATGAAATAGTGTTCGTTTAAAATGTGTTGGTATGTATTAAATTATGTTATTAACTAAAAAAATGTATATTTATTTTTTCCTTGCATTGTCTTGTTTGATTGAAAATGTTAAACGATGCTTTTGAGACTCATGAGTGCTGCTACTACACAAAAGTTTACACATTGCGTGGCTTTTTTCTATTTCTCTACTTACAATATTGTATTACGTATATTTTCTACGTATTATTTTCAATGAAAACCATTTTTATTATATATATATATATATATATATACACATATTCGCATATCTTTGTGTTTACCTTCCTTTAAACAAGTTCTGTCTTCGTTCTGTTTCTGCACTTACAATTATGTCATTTACGTTTATTGTCTAGCCTTCGTTTCCAATTTTATTATACATCCCTGCTTACTCTGTAATTCCCTCGAAATATCTGATTTCCCTATTTACATCCCTAACTTTCTCTTCTGCCTTCCCTGTCTTCACTTCATTTTCGATCGTAATCTGTCCCTCTCGTAGCTTCCAGCGAACCGCAAGTAGAGCTCGTCGTTGCCGTCTGCCGCCAACACAATTACAGAAATTGAAAAACGTCGCAAACGAAGTCATTCCGTTTCCTGCGAGCGCGAGCGATCTTAACGGCGAGGAAATGGGCGGCGACGACTTCCGTCCCGCTCGAGGCCGCCCCCTCGCCGCAGCCGCCGTCGCGTCGTCGCGTCGAGAGATGCGCCTCTGCTACCTGCGTGGATGGGATGCAGCGATGAGCTCGAGCTCTCGAAGTCGCGGGGTGGGGGCGGAGAGGAAGCGAGAGCGGGCAGGCGAGGGGCAGGGGAGTGCGGGAAGAAGATGTCGGCAAGAAAGGGCAGGCAGGCGAAGGCCGAGAGGTTAGTGCGGGGAGTAGGCGAAAGAGCGTGGGCGAGTAGAAGAGGACGGGCGGGTAGGAGAGGACGGACGGGTAGGAGAGGACGGACGGGTAGGAGAGGTCGGACGAGTAGAGGAGGTCGGACGGGTAGAGGAGGACGGAAGGGTGGAAGAGAACAGATGGGCAGATGAGGACGGACGAGGACGGACGGAAGGGCGGGCGAGAATGAGTGAGCAGACGAGGACGAGCGAGCAAGTGCGGGGGCGTGACGGCACATCGGGGGGGGGGGGGCGTGAGGGCGCCACAGAACGGCCGGCGCCGTAAACTGTTGATGCGTCGTAACCGCTCGCGGGCGCCGGCGCCGGAGTTGAAGGCGGAGAAGCGGGGACCAAGAGGGAGTGGCGCGTGCCTGGCGCAGGAGCGCTCGCTTTTCCATCGACTGTGCTGCCCGCTCCGAGGGGTCTCCGCTTCCGACGTCCTCTCCTAGACCACACCCTCAGCTTCTCGTTGCCGTCTTTCTTCTGCGCCATCTGTTTAGCACAATATTTTCCCTTCTTCATATTCCTTCATTTCTTTCCTTTTTCTTTTTTTACGACTTTTATTTTTTCTTCCCTTTCTTACCCACTGTTTTCCTTTTCATTCCTTTCATTTGCATTCGCTCATCTTTATTGTCTTCAATTACTATTTCTGATAACTACTTTTTAATCAAAAGTGGTTTCCCTCTCTCTCTTCCTCTCATTCTCTTCCTCCCCTTTCCCTCCTTTTTCACGTCTTACCTTCACATACGTCCGCTTCTCTCTTTCTCTCTATTTCTCTCTTTCTTTTCCTTTCTCTTCCTCTCTCTTTCTTTCTCTTTCTTTTTCTTACTTGTTCTCGTTCTTTCTCTTTTTTACTTGCTTTCTCTTTTTTCTCTTTTTTCCTTACTTTCTCTCTGCTTTTATTTTTTCTTCAGCATTATCATTTACTCATCCCTAACATTATTAATAATCTTTCATGCCAGTTTCGTTTCGTATCGCCATGTTCATTTCTTTGCCTGCGATTATTTTTCTTTTTATAATTAGTTTTTCTTCCTCGGGCCTTTCCCTTCTTAAACATTTCCATCGTGCTCAGGAAAATGCTTTCTTACACCTCCCTGTTCTCACGATAGTCAAAAACTTCAATATCCTCAAGATCTAAGCAATTTTTTTCCATGCCTGAAATAGATGTCATGACATTGTCATATTATCGATAGCATAGTAATGCTTCTACAGCTCTTCAACATTTTCTTATTCTTAGTTTTATTCCACAATTCGTTGTCGTAATAATTGTTCCTCATATTATTCCGTTCTTTCCTACATTCTGGAAATGTCCAAAGCACAATCGGCTACGATATCTCGGTGGTAAGGCCGTTTCTTCTACAGCATCCTCGACCGAGTGGTTCTATGGTTCGAGTCTCGACGGTGGCGCTTTATTGGCATTAACCCTCGTACCGTATCCGGGGTCTTTTCGTACCTCACGATCATTAATTAATTAATATTTTCCTGAATATTTGCAGGATTATTTCAATCTTCTAGATATACATTCGTGCACTTATTAAAGCAGGTACCAAACCATTTTCACATATTTTCCAAATTTTATTAGATAATTTTTTTTCGTTACATGGCACCGGTTTCACCTAAGATATTGTCTGTAATTTTCCCATTCTCATTCGAAACTTCTTTCCATTAACTTCAAAATGTGTGTCTGGTACCGTCAATTTGGGTATCATATTTGATTTATCTCCAAATAACTTTCACAGACCCTTGTAAATATTTTTGGAGCATTATGAATCAACAATGGAGGCTACGCATGGTGGAGGTTATTCTTATATGAAATATTTAATATAAATATATTATATTTACTACTTTATTGAAAATAACTTACAAAAAATATTCTTATATAAAATCAATTATTTACACTCAGTATGTTGCCGTACACATTCATGTTTATCACTTCCAATTGTCAGTAAAGCTTGTGATTCAAAAAGATCCCTGGTGTAGTACTCGTTGTAAACAAGCGGATACAGTACGGGGGTTAAATACCTGGGTCGAATTCGGCCAGTCTCTGGAGAAGAATCTATTGACCCTGTTTGGTAGTTGCCCATGAATTCCCAGGTTAGAGCCAAGCAAATTTCTAAGTAGTACCCCAACAAGTGACCCAAGACCCGAGCACGATCTTCCCTTGCTTATATTTGTTTCCTTCTCTTTACCGTACACACGCTTACACTTGTATAAACTACACCACCAGAAATGTAAGGAGCACAGTCAGATCTTGTTCTAGCTAGAGCAGCTCCAAGATGGTCGATACATGTAGTAGTGTCAATCTGCAGAGAGAAAATTCTACGAAGCATGTAGTTCAGCACCGGATCTCACGTTCCAGCTGGAAGGGGATCACCTCTACCTTCCGGGACATAACATGTCTGACTATTTGCCTCAGAAGTGCATTCAAAATGAATATACAGAGTGAGTAAGGTAACTTCAGCACCTTCTGCAAAGTTTGAACGGTTAAATGCGGTTTTGCGTGAGGACATGGGGCTAATTTATACTGGTATTCATTTCTAATTTATCACTTGTATTTTACGAGATATTGAGGTAACTTAATTTTTTTCAAATGGAATTATACATTTTTGTTTAGTTTATTACTAGGAGCGTAAAAATACGAATCCAATGATATACCTATTGTTATATGTTAGTCAAGCATTTTTTGAGTAATTTTCCCTTTTTTGTGACTCGTGGTAAACGGATATTTCAAATGTAACAGTCCGCCACACAAGGTCACGCAGTGCTCCACCTACCAACGCGCGCTCGGGCAAGGAGAGCGTAGTACAAGAAGATCAAAATTGCTCAAATAATTCTTATCCAACATATGACAATATGTATATCATTAGATTCGTCTTTTTACGCTCGTCTACACAAATATGTATAGTTCCATTTGAAAAAAACAAAGTTACCTTTAACTCGTGAAATATAAGTGATAAAATAAAAATGAATACATGTACAACTAGCCCCATTTTCTCATTCACTTCCGTGAAAACCGCATTGCACCAACTTCAACCATTCAAAAACTACACGAGGTGCTAAAGTTACGTGATTCACCCTGTACACTTACTCTCACCCCTTAAAAATCCATCGTCTTTCTTCCAATAACGGGCCAGCAGTTCTTTCATCTAATTGATGATGCACTCACATTATTCTTCGCTTCCTACATTATTTTTATTCGATTCAAATCAACCATGTCTTATTTGACGGAGCGAGACTCAGACCATCAGGCCTGCTCTTCCATGTGACCACCGAAATTTTGTTACACTCCTTTCGCCATCTAGCGGAGAAAGAATATATATCTCGGACGACGAATCAAGCGATTTCAATTAAGCTCAGAGGCTTATTTAAGCTTGATCTTTTGCATGCACTAAATCAACATGGGACAGCATGCTGTACTTCCTATGGGAAGGAAAGCGTACGAAGGGATTTGTCGCATTTCAAAATCCACAGCTTCGATCGGGTTTGAACCCGAAATCTTGGGTATACGCTGTTATACCACGGAAGCTGCGGTACCCTTTTCTTACCGCGTCTTTGCGCGTGTTTCATCTTTTTGCTATTCTCTGGTCACTGCTCCGCCATTCGCCTGGAGTTGATCGGAGAAACTACGGAAAATTACTGATCAGAGCAGCCGGCCGCTAGAATTCTCCTCAACGCATCACTAGAGAAGTGTTTAGTGTCGAAAATCCTGCCCCCGCCGAAACTCGGAACCCTAAGACCTCCCGGTCCGAGGCACTGCTGTGACATCAGCTGACGCCCTGAGTCACTAAGCTAGTGTGAGTTTGGACGCGTTCGTCGAGTTTCGAGGGGTGGCCGACTTCATTTTTAAATCACATTTCCCACAGTTCTTCTCCTCACCTCTCCACCCCCGTTGCCCCGACGCCAACGCCCTCTGTGTGTGCCAGCGCGCGGCGTGGCCGCCCCGCTGCCCTTTCCGTGGCGTGTGCAGGCGGGCGGCGCCCCGCGTGGGGCGAGCGGCTGCCCTGGAGGGTGCTCTCAACTGTAGCGGAGCTTTTCAGCGGCGGCGGCGGCGAAAGAGGGTAGTCGATGAGATCCTAAGTGAGGAGAAATAAAGGAAAATAAAATCACTTGCGCGGAGAGACCGAAGGGCCGAATGGAAGGAACACCAGAAATGAAATTTGGGTGAAGAATGAAATCACAGTCGCGATTCTATCAACGGAACTGTGGTTTATTGTTTATCCGCGACCTTCTTTCGTTTTGTTTTTGGTGTTTTTTGGTGCGCGTAGGTTCTCTTCGAGAAATTGTCTTGGGTGGCAGATTTTCGACACTAGGCCTGAAGGAGAATTCAGTCTAGTGGTTTCTCTGATTTGTAGCTTTCTGTGTTTCTCCGTTAAATATCAGGTGAATGCCGGAGTAATACTCTAACAAGCGGATAGCTGATCTAGTGCTTTCTTTCCTTCCTCTTCGTTGTCATGCCACCTTACTAACTCTTGCACTTACTCGTCTTACTTACTTAATCAAGACTACTTCTGTTCGGATCTACAAACGCACTGCCGGAATGTGCGTCTTTTACGACGTGCGCGTGTCTAGTTTCCGTTGGGACATACGAGGACATTTACATCACACTACGTAACGCTTGTGTAATTAAGAAATTCTTCCTCTCATGTACAAAATTACGTTAAAAATAAGTTAAGCAGATAGAGCAGTTAAGAAGATATTACGCGTATAAGCGAAAATATAATGAGAGTCTGGCCGGCCCGCTGACAGAAGTCGCGTATGCACCGTCGACATGAGGTCAGCTAGCTGTCCGACAGTGGGTAGGATAGCGCTAGGCGTGTATATGCCTAATGATTTCTTTGAAGACAGTTCAAAGGACAGAGGGCTGTGCTGTCTCACTTGGCGAGACGGGTGCGCTTGAAGTTTGAAGACAGGGCAGTAGACAGCAGGACAGTAGATTCCCTGAACAGAAATGTGTGACTACGTGCTTGTAATAACTGATGTTGGGTGTCCGTTTCATTGTTTGGTTTGCATGCGCTATTGGAATCAAATTAATTTAATAAATGCATTATTTTGCCGACCTGAATGGCCTAAGTGGCTAAGAGCGACTCCCGATACAGCGCTTCGAGCCGAAAGGTCGCGGGTTCGAGTCCCGCCTTGGGCATGGTTGTTTGTCCCTTGAATTTGTATGTGTTGTCGCGGAGGGCCTCGCGTTCTGCTGACCCCAGATCAGAGGAGCCCGCAAGTGTGTTGGTGTAGTGTATGGTCGAATATGCGTCCCGTCGGGGCGCATAGGGTAACCGGTTGTTGGATGGATAAAAGCCCTAGAAAAACAGATACATTATTTTACTACGAGTTGTTATACTTCTATTACTATTACTTTAATATTTTTGTAGCAAAAGGCAAAGTGATAGGAGAGCAAGATTTTCGTCTTCTGAATTGATATGAAAAATGAGTGTTTTTGAAGGTGTGGCTCTTAAATAATGGAAATACAGTCTGTGAAACTATTTACGGAAAACAGTTAAAATGCAGATCTGAGGGGAAGTGTAATGCATACCGTCAACATTTTAAATATCTCTAATGTGAATGTTGATACCTTAATATTGTAATGATCCATAATCCCTCGGAACAGTTTTGGGTTTATAGTGTATAAACTTGGCAGGAAAATATGAAGATTTAGATTTGAGAAGACAAAAGACGGCGACATCGCGCATAAATATTTTTATTAAATTAAACAAATGCGTGATAGAAAATGAAAACATACATTAACACTCAATTATACATAATATTCGGAACTAGTGGAAGGTGGAATCATGAAAATCGAGTCAGAGGTTCAGGAGATTTGGACAGAATTGGAATTGTATTTTTCGTGGTTGAACTAGAATACGAGAGCCATTGTTACGATTTCAAAGCTTAAGGCAAAAGAGTAATTTTATTAAATATAAAAAAAAACGCGTGAAGGCATCAAAATGAGACTTTCGGAAATGATAGAGCAAAATTTGTGGAAAATTATGGGAACACTCGCAGTTTCGAGAAGTACCGAGGAAGCGCGTCAAAATTAAAATTAATATTGTGTAATTGAAATAAACACGGAACAAATGACACATCGCGTTGACGTCACAGTTTACGTCACGATGCAAGAGAATAGAAATTAATAGAATTTAATGAAATGAGACTAAAGAAGAAAAGGGAAATAGCATAATAATTAGCGAAGAAACAAGAAATAATAGTGGGAAGCGATGATGAAGCATAATAACGCTGACGAGCACGAATTAAAGAAAAGTTTTATAACGTCATTTGTGGCTACGGGCAAGCGATCGGCGGATGTTCGCCAGAAGTAAATAAAAGATCCGGACAACAATGGGCATAAGAAGATGAGTAGAAGCGCTGGGGCTCGAATGCGCAGTGTGTGGTCGCGTAATGAATTTTTTAAAAATAGAATTGTGCAACGAGCACATAACATTTTATTGGTGCCTCAACCGAACAAAGAGGTGATTTAACATTAATTTCGTTTGTCGTGGACGGTAGCTGGAGATGCAATCGCGATATTATTCGCGTAACTAATAACGTTCGTTCGTCGCGGGAGTTGACGAAATAAGACTAAATAATTTACGCTAAGCGATTGCTGGAATTTCTCGGCAGTGCAACGCGGTAGAAAGGTGCGATTTCATAAAAACTGGGAGACCCCGCGCTATGTGCAGAGATAGCCAACGGACCCCGTGCTATGTGCAGAGATAGCCAACGAACGCCGCGTGTTGCAGCATCAAGTCGGCGAAAGGGAAGTGACAGATAAATGTTTCTTTGTTTGTTTGTTTCGTTTGTTTTGAAAACAAAAACAAAAAAATCCATGAAGAGCATTTGTCGAAGATCAAGTTCTGTAGTAGCATAAGTAATTCAATAATTGATTTCGACAGAATGCGCATTCGGTGTGAATGAGTTGTTTTTTTTTTTTTTTTTGAGTAAATTTATCAGAGTGAATGAGTAGTATTTTTCTTGTTTTGGTGTCATATTTGTTTGCCTATGTTATTGAATTGTTTATCCGCCATGGGGTGTTTTTGTGTGTGTCGCTAGAGGGCAGCAGCCCCGTTGGTGTGCATAATGTTTGGAATTAACAAAAAATAGGAATTACAAAAAAAGGAGGTAATAAATGATGATGAACATCTTCAGGTTCGTCAGTAAACCGGCAAAATGTGTTGTGTTTTAAGTAGTTAGATGCCGACCTACAGACGACCTAGCGGACGGGCATGAATAAAAGTTGAAACCGGATTGAAAGGAACACGTGTGTTAAAAAATGACGCGCCCAAGTGTATTCGAAAGTTGGTTAAATTGGCAGCCCAAGTCGAGTATAGGAAGAAGAGTAAATAGGAGATAGTAGTGGTAGTAGAAGAGCGAGATCTTTACAGTTGGCGCCACCAGGTGGGCCATTAAAGGATTGTCATAATATTAAAATATTAGTAGATAAGTAGTAGGATTCGCGATACATTACAATATACAAAATCAAGACAATAAGGTAAGGTTATGACAGCATCCATTGGTCTTCCTCTCAGACGGAAAAAAATCTGGGAGATGAATAATTGTTTTCACTTGAAATGAGCATTAAAGCAAATTTTTATTTAATGTATCATAATTGTGCTAACTTCCACGTTTCCACATGCTTCCGCGTTCGCACAAACAGTTTAACAACATGTCTTGTCACGCGCGCGAAGAAGACAGCACCTTTCTTGCGGACTGTTGGCCAACTGGCTGTTCTTTCCTTTTGGAAAGGCAAGGCATGAGAACAGTAGCAAGCTTGGTTCGGGTCGCGATTTGGAGTCTCACATGGGTACCAGTGTTGTGGCATGATTAGCTTCTCTACCTATCGTGTATCACTCTTATAACTATATGCTTTCATTCCTGGTTGGATAGGGTGTTGCAGAAGTCGCACGGTGACTGTCGTAACTGGAAGGGAGATTCTAGGCGGGGCTCCACCAGTAATATTGGCGGGTCCAATCATTAATAACACATAGTCATTATAACTAGGGGGCGGATTTTGATGGCCTAAAATATTGCCCAAAATTATCAATAAAATGCTCTTAATATGTTTATAAAATGTCCTAAAAGCAAAGAAAAATGACGTAAAATAATTTGATCACAACCAATTCAGATGAACTCAAGTTGTTGATATGTTAATGATGCAATGGAGCTTTCTTCCTTTCGTTCAAGTAACCAACCTTGCAAACTTTTGGTTTGGACTGTTCATTATCAGAAAATCTCTGTGTTGAGTGTTTACCAAATCGGCCGAACTGATAATGGTGCAGATAGGTGTCACATAAACCTTAGATTACATAATCACAACGGCTAACATTACAATTTCTGAGCGTAGATATCGAATAGGCTACTCAGGAACTCTGTGAAAACATTTGTTGTACCACGTAAATATTATTTAAAGCAATATTATTAAAATGATATTAAAATCAATAAAATCGGCGAACATTTTTTTTTAAAATGACAGAAAAAAGTAAAAATGACTTACTAGTCGAAATCAACGAAAAATGCAAACAAAACATACAAAATGGGTCATTGCCTTTTGTCATATAAAATTAATAACTGTAATAAAAGGCATTGTTCTAAAGCGAAACGGAAAAAATGACATTTCAATAATATCCGCCCCGTAATTAAAACAATATGTTTACAATTCTTTTATGCGTCTTGGACCTGCAGCGGTCGCCCAACTCAACGCTCAGTCCATCGCTGTGAGAAAAGGGAGTGGGAGTACGCAGCGGCAGAGGGCGGCGGGAGGTAGGTAAACCGGGAGGTAAGCAGGCAGGCAGGGAAGGAGGGAGGGAGGCATGTAGGGAGAGAGAGAGAGAGGGGGAGAGAAAGAGAGAGGCATGTATGGAGGGAGGGAGTCGTGTAGTGAGGGAGGGAGGCAGGCATACGTGTAAGGAGAGGGAGGCAAGTGGGCAGGAAGGCACGCAGGAAGGTGGGAAGGAGGTTGAAAGGACTGCCGGATGGCTCTGTCAACTGGTGGCGGTATCGGTAGGCTGTCGTGGCGATCGCACATGTCTACGCCAAGCTGTTCAGAGTGGGTCGAACGTTTCGGCCACCACTGGAACCCCGGCGGACGCGTTCCTGCTCACACTGGCTTAGTGGATCACGTCATCAGCGGATGTCACTGCAGTGCCTCGGACCGGGACGTCTTAGGGTCCCAGTCTCTGCAGTGGCAGGATTTTCGACACTAGACACATATCTAGGCCGAGATGCGTGGAGGGGAATTCTAGCGGCCTGCTGCTCTGATCGTAAGTTTTTTGTGGTTTCTCCGATCAACTCCAGGTGAAATTCCGAAGCAGTACCCTAACAAATGGGCCAAGGACAGCGCTTGATATTTCCTGCCGTCACCCCTTATAACTCAAGCTTACACTTCCATGCATTACACACATTCCGGAAGACCAGTCAGGGACTTTGAGCTTTTCTAGGCTTGGGCGATGCTCCACTAGTGGGAGTTACCTGAATGGGGAAAATTCCGTAGTTCGGTGCTAGGTGTCACCAAACAGCGGAGGAACATCACCGCCACAACCTCCACCACCACCACCACCACCACCACCACCACCACCACCACCACTTCACGAGATAAAAACCATGCACTACACTTACGGTACTAATTGATCATAACAGTTGACGCGCCCGAAAACACGAAATAACTAGCCAATCAATCGCCCCAGCACACGAGAGAGTCGCAGATCGAAGCCTATGCCAGGCAAACTCTCCGTGATTTGAGAACGAGCATTTGCTCAGGCATCGTGACTCTTCCTTATAAAGCGACGGGCAACTTTATGTAACCTGTTCTGGAGCGTCCGCTGAGTATTCATTGACATTCTTAAGGATGCGGGAAAAGCGGAGTGGGGGTAAGTCGGAGTGGGCTATTTGGTGACTGCCGGATTCTGGGAAAGAGGGGTTGCGGGAGGATGCTGGGTACCGCCCGGGCTGGAGTGCTTCGTAGTAGACCGTTGTACTCGTAGCTTTGACACAGTGCACCTTTAAACGCTTCACTTTTAAGCCATGTGGAAGCAGACTTGTGGTTGCTATGCTGTTAGTTTGTTGAATACATAAGTTTGGGGCATTAATATATATGATATAAGTCTCTTAAGAAGCCACATGAATTTTTGCCAAGTTTTTCAGCATTGAAAAATGTAACTGTTTTGTTTCTTTGAGAGTATATAATTGCTAAATCTTGTGAATACTATTAATAAGTGTATAAAGTTTCAAAATAAGTTCTTCGTGGTTATTCTGATTTACGTTCAAAAAGTTATGATCGTGAAAGACATCTGCAGTAAAGATGAAATTATGATGAAACATGAATACATTTTTTTGAAGATCGTGACTTCATGTTTTTTTCAGTTTTAAAGCAAAAAAATCATTGCATATAATATAGTATCATAGCACATATAATATATTATAAGTGTTTGAAACTTAGGTTCTGAATATCAAGTTTCGGAAACTGCTGGTCAGAGCAAATTTCTTTATGAAAGTTAGGAAATATTTGACTTCCGGGAATGTGAACTTTAGTTACAAAACTACCACACTACATTTTATATAATAAAAAATAATTGGAAAAATAATAAACAAATCCTACCCCCGTGATTATTTTAAAACCCTACCTTTATTGAGCCACGAACTCTTACCATTGCTTTGCGTATTTATTTACGAATCAGAGGTTTCAGTCAAATGTGACTTATGCAAGGGTGGAAACATATTTTAAGACAGTACAGTTGTTTTGAATTGTAACACTTAAAGTATTAATCATAATCATCGGTTATAATTATCAACAGCTCACTATAGAAAATTCACTCTCAATTTGTTCATTATTTTACATTACAAATGCAGATGACATTGAACGATACCCAAATTTAAGTGACAAATTAATTTTTCTGCTGCGAAGCTGTTTATATACAAGTAAGATTATATTGCACATAACAATTAAAATACAAACACAGAATTTTTATTTTCATATACTTGAAATATATTATGAGTGAAGACACTTTTCCGTTAGTTTTGTCTTCACTCAATTCACTCAAAAATGTGTTGAGTAATGCTCGGAATTGTGTTTAAAGACAAAAGATCATCATTAGCCTCCGAAAAATTTTCCACACTTACGTTTTTCTTTCAAAAATGGAAGATGTGATTGTTTTTTCTAAAAAAAAAATGATTCGACATTAAATAATGCTTTTTACATAATTTTATACTGAAATAAACAATAATATTTTGGAAACGAAAATAATAAAAAAGCGATTTGTAGTTTAAATTAATTAAAACGTTCAAAGGTACAACAGTCTCCCCTGTTACATGCTTTCGTTACATGCCGTTTTGCTGAATGGCACTCACCCTTGGGTCGATTTTGAAGACGTTTTCCATAAAAAATGTGAAATATTTGTTGAAATATATAATCGCTATTTTCATATTCTTTCAATTATTGTATATTTTTTCATTTACCACTTATGGTGGTTAAGATTTAATTCTCCGTTATTATTATTATTATTATTATTATTATTATTATTATTATTATTATTATTATTATTATTATTATTACAGATATTGGTAAGATAAGATAGAATCAAAATAGAAACAAAAAGTAACAAACTAAATCAGTAAATAGGATCATCTTGTAATGTTTTATTATATCAGGGAGAAAAGGAATAGACCAGCACTAAATCAAAATGTCAAATTAATTGTGACATACCAATATGTCACTGAATATTGTACAACATTTCTTATAAATGGCGTCAATTAAAGGGGATAAATTATGTGAATATGCTACCATAGCAACGGTAAGCGAGCCGTCGTCAAGGTCAACATATTCATGCAGTGACAATCGCGGAGACGGCTAGTTAATTCTATATAGAATTCTGGGATTGGCCGAAAAAGCAGTGACAGTCGTGAAGACGGCTAGTTCGTTTTGCAAGAAATTTAGAGATTGGCTAGGTACGAAAGTACATCAAATGTTATCTGCAAATAAACAATCGAATTTATGAACCGAGTTTTGCAGGGCTGAAAGAATACGAGAGACATTCATTCTGACTGATGCCGTGCTCATGAACGGATCGTGCTCCAATTAATGTTAGGAGTTTTTTTTTCTTTGGGGACTTGTAAGCATCTACTAGGGAATGGATATTGAGAGAACATCAAAATTGGAACTCTAAGTGTGACAGTGGAGCTTAAAATATTTCATGTGAACGAGTTGGAGGGACATTGAGGGCTTGGGCGAAGTTGTCAGTGATTGGACTGGAATGTTAGCAGCAAATAGTTTGTTGATCTGATGAACGGTAATTGAAGTGAGCTTCCGAGAAAAGAAGAGAGAAGATGGTGTCTGGACCTGAGGACAGCGGCGTCGGAGATGGATAAAGATGGCCGAAAAAGCGCGCGAAGACATAAGGTTGGAACGGTCATGACAAACATTTAATTTTATATTGGGTAAAATTAAACAATACCAAAATTGTTTTAAATTGTTAATAAATTTCCATGTTTTCGTGAAATGAATATATGATTTTTCATTGAGCCAATTCTAGCAATAAAGAAGCAAGGTAGATAGATATTTGCTTTTCAGATTCCTGGACCGAGTTTGTTTGAGTATATATTGCAGATTATTTCAAAATGGCGCACCAACTGGGGCTGGATTTTCTTTTAAATCAGTCAGTTTATTTCATAATGAACTTTGAGAAGAACATTTTAATTTTACCGTGAATTGAAACATTTTTGTTTGATATTTTCAATATAGATTTTGCTAATTAGTCCCATCGTTATTGAGAAGATCAATTCAGTGAGAGAAATTTGTTTTGTTGATAATTACTGGAGCGTGACTACGCTTTTTCCAAATATAGCTGAAAAGGACTCCTGGCTCTCTCCTAGTTGTAATAAGCAAAGCAGTAAGTATTCCGTCAACACTTTCATCAAAATTAGGAATTTAACTATAGGATGCGTAACTAAATACTTCTTGTAGAATAATATTTGAGCAATATAGTTATTTTATCATCAGTCGAAATAAGAGTAAGAGATAGGCACATGTGGATGAGAGAATACTTTAAGCAAGGAAAACAGAATTATACGTGAATGCCTTCAAGTCTATTATACTTGAATGAAAACTATTGAAATTAATTGTTTCATCTATTTGACTTAAATACAATTAATTAAATAACTTAAATAAATTTAGAAATATGGCATTACCGTAAAAATAAAATACAAATTAGGGAGAACTAAATATTCTTTTCCAGTCACTGCAACACAACTAACTAGAAATTGCGTTGCGCTTGCTGTGACGTCGGGGAGGGCGAGCGACGGTATTTCTCGCACCTCACCACGCCATGCCACGCCACGCTACGGTATACCATGCCATATTTGCAAAGGTAAGCCAAGACACTCCACGCCCCGCCAAGTCACTTCACCCATGCCACGCAACGCCCGTCACCACACAATACCCTACCACTCCATGCCCTACCAAACCACGCCAAGCCACGTCACATTTCACTACATCCCTACAAGCCACGCCACGCCACGCCACGCCACGCCACGCCTGACCACCCCCCGCCACACCTTTCCACGCCCCACTACGCAACCCCTCGCTACCTCACACTGTGCCGTGCCATGCCGTGCTATGCGACACCATGCCACGCTTCACCACGCCTCACCATGCCACTCCACGCCACACCACGCCACGGTATATCACGCCAAGTCACGCATACCCACGTCCCACCACAACCTTCCGCGCCCCGTCAAGCCACGCCACGTCACGCCACGCTACGCCACGTCACGTTACGCCACGCCACGCCACACCGTGCCATGTCGTGCTATACCTCGTCATGCCACGCGTCACCACTCCTCACCACGCCTCACCACGCATCACTACGCATCACCACGCCTCACCACGCCACGCCGCGGCACGCTACGCCGCGGCACGCCAGGCCACGCCATGCCATGCCATGCCATGCCATGCCATGCCATGCCATGCCATGCCACGCCACGTCACGCCTCACCACGTCCCACAGCATCCTTACACATCCCACCACGCAACGCCTCGCCACGCTACACCACACCACGCCACACCATGCCAGGTCACGCTACGCCACACCATGCCACGCCACGCTACGCCACGCTACGCCACGCTACGCCACGCTACGCCACGCTACGCCACGCATGCCACGCCACGCTAAACCATGCCACGCCACGCTACGCCACGCCATGCCGCGCCACGTCACGCCATGCTACGCCACGCTACGCTACGTCACGCTACGCCACGCTAAGCCACGCTACCACGCTACGCCACGCTACGCCACGCTACGCCACGCTACGCCACGCTACGCCACGCTACGCCACGCTACGCCACGCTACGCCACGCTACGCCACGCCACGCCACGCTACGCCACGCTACGCCACGCTACGCCACGCTACGCCACGCTACGCCACGCTACGCCACGCTACGCCACGCTACGCCACGCTACGCCACGCCACGCTACGCCACGCTACGCCACGCTACGCCACGCTACGCCACGCTACGCCACGCTACGCCACGCTACGCCACGCTACGCCACGCTACGCCACGCTACGCCACGCTACGCCACGCTACGCCACGCTACGCCACGCTACGCCACGCTACGCCACGCCACGCCACGCCACGCCACGCCACGCCACGCCACGCCACGCTACGCTACGCCACGCTACGCTACGCCACGCTACGCCACGCTACGCCACGCTACGCCACGCTACGCCACGCTACGCCACGCTACGCCACGCTACGCCACGCTACGCCACGCTACGCCACGCTACGCCACGCTACGCCACGCCACGCCACGCCACGCCACGCTACGCCACGCTACGCCACGCTACGCCACGCTACGCCACGCTACGCCACGCTACGCCACGCTACGCCACGCTACGCCACGCTACGCCACGCTACGCCACGCTACGCCACGCTACGCCACGCTACGCCACGCTACGCCACGCTACGCCACGCTACGCCACGCGACGCCACGCTACGCCACGCTACGCCACGCTACGCCACGCTACGCCACGCTACGCCACGCTACGCCACGCTACGCCACGCTACGCCACGCTACGCTACGCCACGCTACGCCACGCTACGCCCCGCTACGCCACGCTGCAGGTAGTCAGCAGGCCCTGATGTCGCCATAAAGGAAGCGCACTTTTTCAATTGCGGGCGGACGCGGTTTACGGTGGACCGGTCCGAGTTACGGGCCCCCGGGCGGGGATAAAACGTACGGAGCCTGCGGGCGCCCGCCACCACCAACCCCACCTCCAACGCTGCAGCCGCCCCACTGTCACTACTACTGTCACCGACCCTTCACGTTCATCAACACTGCCTTTGCCTCCACTACGGTTAGTGTCACGACCACTGGTAATAAAGATGTCACTGTTACAGCCGTTGTGATCATTCTCGCAGGAATTCATGCTACTGCTCCAGCCAGACTCACCACAGTACTGTAATAGAAACATGACGCTTCCGCCTGTAATGTCTACTTTGACTAAAACATCCACTTTAAATTGTCACCACTAGCTTTCCAGCTAGGTCGAATTCAGTCGCTGTCTGAAGGAGAATTCTAGCGGCCGGCTGCTCTGCTCGGTAGTTTTCCGTGGTTTCTCCGATCAACACTAGGCGAATGCCGGAGCAGTACCCTACCAAACGGGCAACGGACCGCGCGCGATCTGCCCTTCCTCTTCCGTGTCCTATCCTCTCCTCTTACACACACACTTACACTAACATGCACTACACTACCACATATTCCGGGAGACCAGTCGGGAGCTTAGAGCTTGTCCCGACTGGGGCGGTGCCCCGCTGGTGGGAGAGTCCTGGTTAGGGGGAAACCTCACTAGCCGACGGTAGGTCGGCGCCGGATCTCGCTATCCAGCGGGGGAAGGTCACCGCCATCTCCCGTGAAGAAAAACATGCACTACACTAACAGGACTAATGACCGAAGCAGTTGACGCGCCCGGAAACACGAAAAAATCAATCAATCAATTAAATTGTCACTTTCACAGCTGTATCCATAGCCACAGCTACAGCCGAATACTGTCAATTCTTCGTTTATGCTTTATCACCGAATCCTCGTGGTTAGCCTAGACTTCCATCATTATAGTTCTTAATATTCACTGACGTGTTGTACCTTCTGTGTTGCCCTTCTAGCCACATTTCTGGCTACTGACTTTTTTATAATATAGTTTGGTAGTTAGTGTTGTCAATCCCATAATTTATGTGAACTGTTTACATTGTAATGACTGTCACCCCCTCCAGTGTTGCCTCTCGCATTGTTAACACTAGTACTTTACATTATGTTTCCCTCCTATTAAGATGGTCGATACACGTCGGCGCCCTGGTGCCAGACTCCAATCTGCCTCTTGCCCGAGCGACAAAGAAATCGCTCACGGGGCGAAAAACGAACGCAGCAACAATGAGCCACAGCCTTGTGCTCTACGGGCCCAGCTGTCGTCTTGAACGAAGCTCCCAAATGACGAAAACGGCCGAACGCCGAATTATTTAGGAATGGAGCGCGTAAACTGAAACATTAATAACAACAATATAATGAACAGTTATAAAACTGGACCTCCTCAACAATCAGAGACCAGCATACATCCCAGCTGCAAATGCGAAAAAGCAACAACGAACAGAATACACTTGCTTCATAACATCACCAGAATAACATAAATTACAACATTAATTATACAAGATCCAATTTCATGTCAAAAATAGCATTCACACCTAAAATACTAAGCTAACACTCATACATATTTACAATAATACTAATAACGACTCTACTAGAGCCGGGCCTTTCGCATTTGACAAGTCATTTAAATAATCTGGCGATGGCAATAACACCTGTGCGCTGGGAGTTTAAATTGCCAATAACTTATGTCTACAACAGAATCCTAGTGACATAAAACGAGAAGCACGTAAGCGACAGCTTTAACACAAATATTACAATTAAAAAGTTATGGCGAAAAGGCACCGTGCGAGCGAGGCGCACGTCTTTTATACTGTCTCGTGAAGGGGTAGAGACTCGGTAGTATAGGGGGGGGGTAGCAGGGAAATATCGATATACAGAACTTGGTACAATGGTCTTTGACCAAGGTGTTTACAGCTTTGTGCCTGCAAGGTTAGGCAACCTGTGAGGCACCAATACACAGGTGGCGGCATCTACCAGTGAGGCAGGGATTCACACCAATAATATTTTGTTTTGACATAAAAACTCTAATTTTAGAGCTAGAAAGGCAAACAAGGTGTCCATTCAACCATAAATTTACTCTAAATTTCAGATTTTGTTAGTAGAGCCCGCCAAAATCAATAGTTTCCTTATATATATATATATATATATATATATATATATATATATATATATATATATATATATATATATCTATATATATAAAAAAAAGTCGTGTTAGTTACATTATTTATAACTCAAGAACGGCTTTACCGATTTGGCTGAAAGTTGGTGAGCAGGAAGCTTAGAGCCAGGAGACGGACATAGGATACTGTTTATCCCGTTCGACAGCGTTCCTGTGTGGGAACGCACGTTTTTGCACGTTTTCGCGAGATTTCGCGGGTTTTCGCACCTTTTCGAGGGTTTTCGCACGCAGGCATTTATTTTATCAAGGTATGCGTTTAACCTTATGAAGATAAGGTTTTCGAAAATGTTTGCAAATGCTGATAGTAGACTAATTAGTATGTAACTTGATGGGAGTTTTGGGGACTTATTCGGTTTTAAAATGGGAATTATTGATTTTTTCCAGCATGAGGGGAAGAATCTAAGTCTTAGACAACTGTTGAAGATAGCTGTTAGATAAGCAAGACCATGTGGTGGAAGGTGTTTTAGAGCAAGATTAGGTATGGTGTCTATTCCGGGGGAAGATTTGTTTTGAATTTTTTTATTATTTTACGTTGGCTGGAGAGATATGATCTATAGGTAACGCTGCAGTAATATATGGTTCATTTGGGAATTTCTCTGCAAATGTTTTCTCGTTGGGGGGTGGGTGAATTTTGTGAGTACGCAGATTTGAAGTGTGCAAGAGTATGCGTCTAGTTTTTTCAGGGTAGTATGCGTAATTTTTTATTCAGTTGTAATAGGGGGCATTGTCTGGATTCGATGGGTGAAATGTCGGCAGACTTTTCAAAAGTTGTTCGAATTTTTATCTAATTTAGGGATAAAAATTTGAAATTTATGCCTATGATATTGGTCGAGAGCTTTGTGGACTGCTTCTGTTTGCGTTAATTACTCGAATAAAGGAAAGTGTATTCATAATTAATTACTGTTTCGATTTTCTTTACAACTTCTGGACTTTTGAAAATTGCGAAAGGTCACATTTATTTTCTAACGTGTCCTTCACTACCAATTTTAAAGTAAGATATTTCTTTCCAGAAGCAATTTATCCCTCTATTTTAGTTCTTTCAATGTTGTAATGCACTTTTTTAAGAATGGATAGTTGATTAATAACACTAAGAGGAGTGAAAGTTTAGATACGACTCGCATTCCTTCTAGTTTTCTTTTGAATAAGTTATATCATAAGTTGTACACCAGGGATTAAGATATCCATGTGCTACATTCTCCAACAATTAAATAGTTATACATCTAACAGTTAAATAGCAATTTGCTATACATACATGCATACACACACATACGTTACATGAATTCTTTTTAGAAAATACAGGTGTCCGGAAAGAAAACATACACGAAACATGTATCGAAATCATATACACACTCTCCAGAAACATTTAAACGAACAAAATGAATCGACTGTTTATTAGTTTGCGTTAATTTTCCTTTATGAACAAATACATTCATTTATTTTGTAAATAATAAACAATTTACATGCTTTTAAAGTGTTTATTTGTTTCTGCAATGCTACGTTTCACATAGAAATTATTTTCTTCAAACCAACATTTGAGTGGTTATTGCGGTTCAGCCATTCGAAATCTCGAAGAAATTTTTTGTACAAAATATGCCTAAAATTATCTTATGAGCTTATTTTCGAAGTTTCAACTTTTCCTTCCCGAATATCTGTATGAATGAATGAAAATTTTGAACTGACATATTAATTATGTAATTACTAGATAATATAATTTCAATAAAAATCATTAGTATCGTTTGCTAAATGTTGTTTGTGATGAACTTTTCAATTGAAAACGAATTAATTTTTATTAATTAATTCAGATTTCTAACCTGTATTTTGAAATTGAGAATTTCAATTTGGCAAATCATATTTTCTTTCTGTTTTACACTTACACATAAAGGAAATCCATTTTTTCAGTTTAGTGAAATTTTATTTTCTCATACAAATACTTATAATTAACAACTTTGTAGATGGAATAAAACTTCTTCAAATTGTTTCATGTGATGCCACACCAGAGATTGCAACATCTGACTTTCTGAAAACAAACTTTTGAAGCACACCTTCTGAAAGTCGCTCTTAAAGAACGATTCGCTACGATGCTCTCGAAAGGATCGAGAACCGAAGAAAAAGCAATAAAGTTAGCAATCGATTCTTCGTCCTTTCACTGTTTTTATTTCCGAGTTATCTCGTTCCTGTGGAAAATCGTGAACGTTTGTTTCAAAACATTTTCTCAAAACTCTCCAAAACCCTACATCGTGGAAATTTCCCCCTCCCCTATGACTGCTGGTAAATTTTGTTTCATTTTTAACGAATATTATGAACATTCTTTGTTAATCAGGACGACAATATGAACTAAATAAAGCCATTCTATTTGGTCTCTAGTTTCAGTTTAGTTCAGTTCATTTTATTCTAAAGAATATGGATCTCTTGTAAGCCCTACCTTGCTGTAGTTCATGATAAATGGTTTAAATTTATTCGTTGTCATTAAAATCTTGACGAAAACTACTTCATGTTACAAGGTCTATCCAGAAAGTAAGTTTGTTACGTCGTTAACATAAAGAAAAAATAACAATTTCATGAATAATCTTTATTATAACAGATTATACATTGCACCATTTTTTCGCATAATCATCTACAGAATTGAGATTTTTTATACTTTGGGATCAGCATGGATGGTCACATACCTCCCACCGAAACAGCCGCATAAAATATGTTTTGTCTGCCAAGTCATGTGTGTCTATCCTAATCTCGCTGTTAACTATTTCTACCTTTTCTTACTTATTTCTATCCGGTCAATATTACCCGTACCACAGTGTAGCAGGGGAACAGGAGACAGTCACATATTGGTATCCCAGGTGACAGGCGTCTACGACACAGAGATATAAATGTTGATCGCATAGTACAGCAACATCTCAATTTTCAAGGGGATTGTGTAAAACATAGTGAAATTTGTGTTGTATCTGCTTTAATAAATTTTTTCCATAAAATTGTTCTAATTTTTTATGACCTTGGGAAATACACTTTCAGGCTCTGCTTCGTACATATTGAACCCACATAAGCCAATTGAGACTATCAAAAAATAATGAAGACTAATGTAGAACAAGTATAGTTCATAAGAATATTATTTTACAAGAAAACAGTAAGCATACGTACAGAAATTGCGTTTTGTTTTCAGAAAACAAATATTTTTCTCAATGGAAAAGTAAGATTGCAAACAAGAACAAAACAAAATTGTGAAACTCATATTTTCATTGAAATCTATATCTATACTAATATATAAAGACAGAAGTGCGTTGTCTTACAGCGCGGTAATCTCTGAATTTACAGAACCAATGCCGATGAAACTTTTGTGCTAGCATCCTTTAAAGGCCTAGAGTACTATAGGCTATGATTTACAAACATAAACAGTAATATATTTTCAAAATAATTACTTTTCTGGACATTTTTCGCCTAGCTTTACATCACAGATTCAAGAGTGCATCAATGCCAATAGTTTAGCTGCGCACCACCAGAGGATGACGTCTGATATCTACTACTGATTTCATCAATGTCCAGAATTATTACGAAATTCATTGGAGTTTGAATAAGGTTATGTAATGTCCCTGTGTGAACATTTGAAAGAAAGCCGTAACTGAAGTGGTAAATAATATCAATGTTCATGCATTGCTCTTTGTCCGTGTTATATACAAAGTGACAAGAAATCATTGTGATTTTGAAAGGATTTAATAATTGAGGTAGGTTGAGACAGTAAAAAGTACAATAATATACAGTACAGAATATACAGAAATGTCCAATGTCCAATATATAGATATCGTATACAATCTAAACAACGTCTTCTTTTACAGATATTTGTGATAACTGAATTGTTTGACGAAACGAGTGTCACAATCGTCAAAATAGATTTCAAATGCCAAGAGATGGGTAGTCTACTAAAATTCTGAATCGGCTACTCAGAGGGAAGATTGACTTGCTGAAGTACTCATTCGCTCCATTGAAAATAATATTGCAAGAAGGAGAGAAATGAGAATAATTCTCTAAGTAGTAGGGCAGCTGTTCATTAGGACTCTCAATTTGACTATTTACAAGTTCTTAGTATCAAAATGGTAAAATGGAAAATGTGTATGAAGATGGAAGTATGATATATAAGTATGATGTGTGGAAGATGTTTTCAGTCCATCCAGTAAAATTTTTTCTTCAATATGCGAAGGAATTTTGAACAGTTGTGTGTAATTTATGAATGATCATTTATACATTAAGACTAATTTGTAAAGTTGTTTGCACATCAATTGCTGATGTACTTTTTTCTTCTATATGTGAAGAAGTTTAGTGCAGTGGATGATAATTAAAGAATGATCATTTATTTATTAAGACTAATCTGTATTGTAGTTTTGCATATTTTTCTAAAAAAATAAGCAAAAATTAATTTGTCTGAAAGTATTTGTGTCTAAGCAAATAAATATCTGGGAGTCCTTGGTTTCTATTATTCATATTTCAGTATCCATAATCTCTATCACTTGAGATAAAATAATGATGCTAATATTGTTTGGTTATGTGGCTCAGTGCATTGTCAATTTATTATTTACACATAATGTAACGTTGGTGGATCATTAGTTTTCTAATGTATCAGTCGTATGATGAATTGATTTACCTGAACAAATAAGTTTTATACTGCATGTTACTAGCACATAGGGCACATTAAACATATATATTTTTGTCGTCTTCAGAATTATGAAAGCTGGTAATTGTGTTTCAGAATAGATACAAGTATTTTCATTTATTTTCATCAATTACGTTATGACATCTGTAACTATTACTCCGGACTATTACTACTACTGAGCCCGTGCATGAACTTCCGCATGTTATACTCAGCTTAAAACAGTGAGTCCCTTCAAGGTCACGAGTTGACAGATCAATTTCAAAACTGTCTTTGTGAATACAATAGAAGCAAAAATTTAAAAATTGGATAAGTTTTACAACGTGACAATTTATTTATAGTGTTGGAATATTATATAAAACTCCACAAAAATTATACGAGGGGGAGTCAAATGAAAACCATAAAAGTAGAAATAAAAATTCGCATATGGCGCCAGTAAGCTGTAAGTTGGCATGCCTGTTTGTGATAGTATGCTGGATGTCTCCAAGGCGACAGTAGCCGGCAGATGCATAAACACCGGCGCAACAACAGTTCCAAAATGGCAGCCCCACTAGCCACATGCACCAGCGAGGAGCAGCGTTCTGTGATTCGGTTTTTGCGAAGTGAAGGTGTGAAACCGATTGACATTTTTAGGCGAATGAAGGTTCAGTATGGAGATGCGTGTTTGTCACAGCCACAAATCTATGAATGGTGCCGGAAATTTGCAAATGGTGATACGTCCGTGGCCGATGCTCCACGCCCCGGCCAGGTTCGGCGCGTAGTGACTCCAGAGACCATTGCAGCCGTTGAAGCCATCGTTTTGGAAAACCGCCGTGTGACAGACGAAATTGCAGCATGAGTACACATGAGTCATGGATCAGGACATCATATTGTGAATGATGTTCTCCAGTTTCATAAGGTGTCTGCAAGATGGGTGCCCCGACAACTGACGCCTGAACTGAAACAGCAACGTGTTGATGCGTGCGAAGACCTTTTGTGGCGTGCTGAACGTGACGGTAATGCCTTCCTGTCACGAATCGTTACTGGTGACGAAACATGGGTGCATTACCATCAGCCTGAAGCAAAGCGAGCGAGCAAGGAGTGGCGCCACTCCTTATCACCGAAACCCAAAAATTTCGGACACGGCCGTCTGCAGGGAAGGTTATGCTGACCCTCTTTTGGGACCAAACTGGCATCATCTTAGAACACTACACGCCACGAGGAACCTCTGTGACGAGTGCTACGTACTCGGATCTCCTAAAAAATCATTTCCGGCCTGCCATCAAAACGAAACGACGTGGATTGCTGTCAGCCGGTGTGCTGCTGCAACACGACAATGCACGGCCCCATACGGCGCGTGCAACGGTTGCGATCATCACAGACCTGAAATTTGAATGCCTCCCACATCTCCCTTACTCGCCAGACCTCGCACCGAGCGATTTCCATCTGTTTGGTTCGCTCAAAGAAGCAATAGGTGGCAGGAAGTTCCACTCCGATGAAGAGGTACGCAACGCGGTGCACGAGTGGTTGCGCCGTCGCCCAAAAAACTTATGTTCTGCAGGTATTCAGGCTCTTCCGAAGCGCTGGCGGACTTGCATTGAACAAGGAGGGGACTATGTTGAAAAGTGATTTACTTCTTTACCCTGTGTGACCAATAAATAATATTTAAAAAAATAATTATGGTTTTCATTTGACTCCCCCTTGAATATGTGAGTCTACAAGTATTTTTTTTGTAGTTTAGATTTGTTTATTGCTTTTAGTTATGAAATGAATGTTTAGAAGCTGGAACTTCAAATAAGAAAAATGTAATTATTTGTGGAAAAGTGAGGGAGGTAATCCGGAAATTTCGAAACGGGGGATCAAGAAAAGACAGTTATCGTGGCGTGGCCAGGCAAAGCATGGCAGGAAGTAGGGCGGAGAAAGGATACAATGGATGAGATAGAGGTAGGTCCCGCCGCAGGGCATGAAAAGATTGAATTCCTCTTGTATAATAATTTACTGTAATAAATGCCCGAGCAACGCCGGGTAATTCAGTTAGTATTTTGATATAGGCAGATGAATTGTGAACACAGATCTAACACATTTACATTTGAAATTCGATATCTTTTTTTAATTTTACACCTACTTATTTAGCTCAGATCAAGCAATGCCGCTGAATGTGCAACCACTCAGATCAGGAGATCCTAGGGTTCGAGTCCCCTCAGTAGCAAAGTTTTAAAGTAGCTATGTAGCTAGATCGATTTCAGCGAGTCTGAATAAGAATTCTAAGGGACGTCTGCTCTAATTGGTAGTTTTCCGTGGTTTTGCCCACCAACCAGGCACACAATACGCCAGACATTCCTCTGTTTGTTGGTTTAGTACTGTAACAAACGGTCCACGCACCGGGCGCGATCATTCCATCCACTTCTTTGTCCTATTCTCCTCTCTCTCTCTCTCTCTCTCTCTCTCTCTCTCTCTCTCTCTCTCTCTCTCTCTCTCACACACACACACACACACACACACACACACACACACACATTTAAATGCTCTATACTACCACACATGTGGGGAGACCAGTCAGAAGCTTAAAGCTTTTCCCGGAAGGCGCTCATCTGCTGCAGAAAGACACCTGGAGGGAGAAATCCGCTGCAAACTGACCTGTCGGTCAGTTTGGGATCCCACCATTCAATGTGGGAGGAATCTTCCGTGATTTAACATTCCTTTCACTATCTGCACTAATGACCATAGCAGTTGACGGGCTCGTATGTATCAATTAATCAATCTTGATTTGCGTTTCTATTCGTCTATCGTGTTTAGTTGAAGATATTAATTCGTTGTTTCTAAGAGCGAAAAATACAAAATGAAACTTGTTTATAATAACACTTTTTTCAATAATAGCGTAAGTCAAGACTTAATGAATAAAATATCTCTATATTAATATTGAAAGGGGTACATTGTGCAGACTCTAGTGTTTTAACTCTGCGCCGAATTTCAATGTAATGCTTATAGCATTCTCTCAGTTGCCTAATATTTTGAGAATCTCAAAAGCTTCGTTCTGTCTAAATTGCTAACGAATTGCTTGCCCATCGTAACACATTATTGTTTTTATTTTCTCTGCTTCCATTCACCAACGCTGCTTCTTTGCCCTGCGCAACCTCCTCCTCCTTCCTCTCCTCTCTTTGTTCAGTACTCTCCCTCGCCCTCGCCCTCGCCCTCGCCCTCGCCTTCGCACTCCCCCTCGTCTCGCCTATGTCGTCACCCTTGCCCTTATCTTTGCCCTCGCCCTCTCTCTCGCGCTTGGCCTCGCCCCTGCCCTCGCCCTTGCTCTTGCCCTTGCCCTTGCCCTTGCCCTCGCCTTCACCCTTGTCCCTCGCCTTCGCCCTCGTCTCGTCTAAGCCCTCGATCTTGCCCTTACCCTTGTCAACGCCCTTCCCCCTCACCTTCGCTCTCGTCCTTGCCCTCACCCTCACTCTTGAACTCGCCTTTGCATTTGCCCTTGCCCTTCTTATAGCCCTTATTCTCGCCCTTGAACATGCTCTTGTCCTTGCCCTCACTCTTGGTCTTGTACATGCTCTTGTCTTTGCCCTCATCCTCTCCTTCAACCTCGCTGTCGCCTATGCTCTAGCCCACTCGTCTTAGCCCTTGCTCTCCCTTTTGCCTTCGCCATCGCCTTCTATCTCACCCTCGTCCTCGCCCGCGACTCGCACTGGCACTGGCACTCGCACTCGCCCGCGACCCGCCTTCACCCTCACCCTCACCCACCCCCATCGCACTCGCCGCCCATCTTGTTCCGTCTCCATTCGCCCGGCAATTGCTGCCGCGCACCGTGCGGCCTGGCTCCCTCTTGCCTCAGCGGAGCCATCATCCCCGCCGCTGCTGCACGTTCTTGTCGAGATTCCACATGGCAGCGCCTTAATTGCATCGCAAGCAATCTGCTTTTGTCCTCCTAACCCACGGCCCGCCTTTCGTCGTCTCCCGTGGCCCAGTCCCCATCCCCTGCGACACCGCTTTCACCACGCCCGCTCGCGTTTGCAATCCCCCGCCCCCAGCGGGCTCCCATTTCGCCATTTGTACTTGCAGATCCTTGTTCTCTGCGTGCATCAAATCCCGTGCTGAGCGTTCTTCTCGACTTCATTGAAATCCTTCTTTGGATTCGCCTCTTCGCTGTTTGTTTCTCTTCTGGTCTCTTGTCTTTCTCCATTTCTATGCTCACTCCACTGTTTATACGCTATTTACTGTTTTGCTTGACTTCTGTTATTCTGATTTATTATCTTAAAAATTAACCAGTTCTATTAAATCTATGTCAGGTCAATTAGTCGATATTTAATGAATTATCTACAATTGTTTTCTCTTTCCGTGATGTAGTGTAATCTGCATTTTTTAAATCATATTTTATGCTTTGGTTAACTAACCTTACAAAATTATTTAGATTCTTATCTTTTTTATACATTTCAGTTTCCAATAAACTGTGTTTCTGTTTTCACTATTTATTCTTTACGCATCTTCCAAATCCATTTCGAGTCTTCATGCAGCCGTTCAGCCCCAGTGACCCAGTAGCTCATTCCATCCCTCTTCTCCACGCCTCTCGTTTTCACGCCCCACCCTGCCCCGCCGGGCCCCGTCCGGCCCCGCCACGCCCTTCCCTGCCCGTCCCCTCCCCGTGCGCAGCTCTATAAACACTGCGAGGCGCCGCCCGTCTGTGCACTGGCGCCGGCGGCGGCGATGTCGGATTTGAATTGAAAATGGGGCTCGGCGGCAGCCGTCAGCGAGCACCTGCTCCGCTCTACACGGGCCCGGCTGCCGTCCCTGCCTCCCGCGCCCCATCGCCTGTTTCCGCACGCGACACACCGCGTCGCACGCGGTCGCGCCCGTCTCCGCCTCCTGTCACTGCTCTTCACCGCAAATCCCGGCCTGCCTCGGCGCCCCCCGGCGCCTGCCCCCTGCCCGGCCTTGGCTCGAGGTCGCCGGCGCCGCTCCGGTCCGCACGCAGAAGTCTTTCTTGCTCGCGTATAACAAAGGCCGTTTATCGCGCTTCACGCTTTTTCACCTGCCGATTGCGAATATCTTTTTTATTACTATCGCCTAATGTCCCGGTTTTCGTTTTGGAAATAAGGTTGTGTCACATCACGGAAACGCTTTCTTGTCATTAGATCCCGTGTGTTTTCAGATATTTTTACGCGTCGTTTGCACTATTCTGTTCATGTACCAATCCTTTTGTCGATAAAAATGTTATTCGAGAAGAATCATCAGATATGTGAATTTTGATGTGTTGGATAAATCGTTAATTTCTTTTTTAACTTTAAACTTGATTCAGTCAATCACTGCTGGGCTCCTCTCGCTCCATATGCGCCTATCTCGTTCGTCTTGGCAGCCTTCGCATCCTTCAACATCCTTAACCCCGCAACCTCAGTAGCACCACGTCCTTCCTCCGGAACTTCCGCCTTCTCCGCAACTCATTCCCCCTCCCCCCTGACCCAACCCCTCAAGCGCAACGCTGGCGCATTCTATCCACCCTTCTTTCACCCTGCACGCTCGCAAGGAGTTCGCCTTCTTTTCGACGTTTTCTCCGGCGCGGGGCGCTCTCGACGGCGAGCCCGAGAATTAACTACGGAGCAACTTTCGAGGGGAGAGCCCCGAAAATAGAAAAAAATGTCGGCGGACGTGCGTGTTCTGATTTCACGAAATTCTCGCGTGTCAGTTGGTGAACTTGGTGCGGCTCGTCCGATCTCCCCACCCCTCCTCCACCCTCTCCCCTCCCTCTCCCCGTGTCGCGTCCTCTCCCTCCGAATGCCTGCGTCGCCCTCCGCCCTTCCGTAATTAAATTGCGTGCCGTGTGACGTCGCAGGGGGGCGACCCCCACCCCCCGCGCGGGACCCTCGCGGCGCGGACTTGAATCTAAATCTCAGCTCTGCGACGTTCAGGGCGAGGGTTAACGCGATTTTCTTCGATCGCCCCGCGAGGAAGTTTCGTCCGCGACCTGCCTGTGACCCCGGCCCCGCCCCCCTACGGCCCCGTCGCTCGCGCGTCTCTTTCGTTAGGCGCTCGACGCAACGCCCGCCCGCCCACTTGGTGGAGGGGCTTTTTACTTTTGCATGTCGCTCCTTGGGGCCAGCCCGCCCGCGCGGGCGACGCCAATACCTCGGCGTCGGGTTCCGGAAGCGACACCCGCGCCCAATGGGCGGTGTTGCTGAAAAAACGGGTTTCCTGGAAATGCGATTTGCTACTTCCGAGAGTGAGTGTGAGAGCCACGTGAAAGGGGATATGCGGATTACAATCTGACTAAGGAATGAAGTTACGTTTGAAAATGTAATGACGGTGAATTTTCTCAACAAGATCGCATCAATTCACATATTAATACTATATCCATTATAAATAACGCGTTTAAAATCGAGCAGCATATTTAATTATTCTTCAAATAGAGTATGTGCAACTAACATCATTTCATGAAATATGGAAAATGCCAATTTTTCATTTCTCTTTCTGAGTCATAAGTAGTCAAATTCGTACAATGGCATCACTCTCCACTCTTTTTATTCTTACCTACTTTTGTTGAATTAGTTAAATTATATTAACAATACGAACCTGCTTTCACCGATGTTTTCCTCGTAGACCATGCTCATTGGAAAAATTTCTTCAACTAAGCTCCATTGATTGCTTACGATATATTTATCATAATATCATTGTCTGGCATGTGTTTCAAAAAGACATACGTGTATTACTTTCCACAGCTGTTTTTATTATTTTTGAATTAACTTTATCATTCTTCTTACGTCATTACGAAGATTCTTTATATTATATTCTGTAAAACCTTTTTAACGGTCTCACATCTGTATCACTCTTTCACGTCCTACAACCGCAACATCACACTCTTTGAATAATATCAAGTGCTCCAATTGTATTCAATATTTCAGTGACAACACCAATCCCATTTCACTTCCGTTAAAACTTAATCCGTTCTCGACTGCGGGGCGTCGCCCTAAGTCCTTGTCACCCGATTGCTCCCGGCGTCCCTCAGCAGAGAAAAAGCCGCGCCCACCCCGTCCCTGGCACAGCCTCTCCACGCCTTTCGGAGTTTTCCCCGCCTCCGGGGGTCAGCGCTTTGCCTAGCACCACACTCCTCGCTCCCTACTCCCCGCTCCTTCTTCCCTCCTCTCTCCTTCCAACACCATCCCGCCATGCCATCCCGTACCCACCATGATTGGCCTCGTCACGCTGGACCGCTCCTCTCCCTCCCTCCCAACCCGCAACCCATCCCCTCATCTATCCATCTCCTCTTCCTTCAAACTTCTCCCGTCTACCCCATCTTCTTTTCCCCTTCCATTTGCCATTCACATCCCATCTCCCCTCCGCTTACCTACTTTCCCATCACCCCTCTCCCTTCCAACTTCCCCATCTCCCATCCACTTCTTTTTCCCTCCCCAAAATCATCACCCCTTCTCTCGTTACCATCTCTCCTCTCTTCCCATCTCCTCGTCCCTTCCTATTTCCACCTCTCTTCCCCTCCCCTTCTCACTTCCCCTCCCCTCCTGTCTTCACCCTCACCCAGCCTCTCCCCCTCCGCTTCCCTGTCCTCTCTTCCTTCTCACTTTCAGGCCCATTCTCCACCCGTCACCGATCCTTCCTGCCCATACGCCTCCCCTCAGACCGCACCCTGCAGCCCCCGCGCGTCGCTCGTCGCTCCTCGCGCTCTTCGACCGCGCCGCGCCACGCCGTGCCGCGCTTTCCGTGTCATCGCGCAGGGCTTTGACGAGCAGCCACGGAAAATTGTTTCCACCGGCTGACTTAATTACATTTCCTGAGCGATCGTCACTGTTGAGCGCCCCCGCGCTGCGCAGCCGCTCTAGAGCTGCGCTGGCGCCGACGCCGACGCCGACTGCGACTCCCACGCGTCTGCGCGGCGCGGGGAGCGAGGAGCGGGGCGCGGGGCGCGGGGCGCGGGGCGCGGGGCGCGGGGCGCGGGGCGCGGGGCGCGGGGCGCGGGGCGCGGGGCGCGGGGCGCGGGGCGCGGGCGCGTGGTGACGGGTGCGTACTGCGGGGTTGGGGACCGAGTTCTGCAGCGCGATGCGGGGATTGGGTTAGGGGACACGCGCGCTACGTACGGTTGGTGGGTTCGCGAGCGGGTAGCATGGGGCGAGGGCGAGGGCGAGGGCGAGGGCGAGGGCGAGGGCGAGGGCGAGGGCGAGGGCGAGGGCGAGGGCGAGGGCGAGGGCGAGTCGCGGGACAGGGGCGTGTTCAAGGGTCGCGAGGTGCGGGCGTGAGGCAATTGGGTCATGGGGCGCGGGGCGAAGGGCGGGATGAGCTGGAGCGGTTGCAGGGGGCAGAGAGGTGCGGGCGCCGCGCGCGGAGCTCGAGGAACGCGTCGGGTATCAGGTATGGATCGGGGGGCGTGGTGCATGAGGCATGAGGCGCGTGGCATGGAGAGCGGCAACTAGGGCATTGGGCGCCAAACGTGTGGCGTGAAGCGTTATGCGTAGCGCTTGGAGCGTAGAGCGTGGGACGCGGGGCCGTGGAGCGTTATGCTCAGCGCTTGGATTGTAGAGCGTGGGCTTGGAGCGTTATGTGTAGCGCTTGGAGCGTAGTGCGTGGGGCGTGGAGTGTTGTGCCTAGCGCTTTGAGTGTGGAGCGTAGAGTGTGGGACGTGTGACGTGGAGCGTTATGCGTAATGCGTGGAGCGGAGAGCGTGGGGCGTTATACGTAGCACGTTATACGTAGAGCGTGGGACGTGTGGTGTGAAGCGTAATGCATAACGCTTGGAGCATGGAGCCTGGGGCGTGGGGCGTAATGCGTAACGCTTGGAGCGTGGGGCGTGGAGCGTTATACGTAGCACTTGGAGCGTAGGGCGTGGGGCATTATGCGTAGCGCTTGGAGCGTGGGGCGTGGGGCGTGGGGCGTGATGCGCGGTGTACTGGGCGCAAAGCACTGGGCGTAGGGCGCGGGGCGTGTGGCCGAGGCGTGGGGCGCGGGGCGCGGGGACAGAAAACAGAGAACCCAAGGGACCACATGGGACGAGTTTAAGCAGAGAAAACAGATGTCTGAAGACCTCGATGATCCTTGGAAACCAGTGAGAATGTGAGCCTGTTCTGATAGATAGGGCTGCGGGGTCGCGTGGGTGACATTTCGAAAGATCGAAAAGAGGTAACTGGGAAAGACTGAAGACAGCGCGGATCCGAGGCTTATGGTCTCTTTGCGAAGAAAACACACGCTTCGTGATGTTGAAAAATGAGTGTGTTGGTATTAAAATACTAATCGAGGTAATGTTGATTTATATTAGTACATCTATAGACATTACTTTACGTCATTTGCTGTCAGTGTAAAACAATATCACAGATTTCCTGCGAAATGTAACTATTTAATATTTGAAAATCAATATAATCTGTTTGTAATATGAACCAGAGAAAAAGAATATTGCTAGTGATTCTATAAACTGCAGCCAGAATAAAGAAGGCATTTGTAACAATCTGAATAAAATTACAACGGTTTTGTGCGGAAAATAGTTTTTAAAATATTTTCATGAATTTCATGAATATGAATGATATATTGTCATTTGTACCTGCATTTTCCTGAACATTATTCAAGTCTAAATTTCACGTTTCATTACACTGCATTGAAGACGACTTTGAAGGCTGGAGAGGTTGCACGAGATTTGTACAATAACTCAAACAAATGAATGACTACAAGGGAATGACTCTTCCAATAGTTGGTCAGAATAGAAGTAGATCAAGATTGGTTATATTCCGTTTGTTCCAACTGTATAGTAAGGTATTTTTCCTCGTTTTGCTTTACTTCTTATACAAAATGTTATGTATACACATACTAGATATTTATTGAAAACTCTAGTACTTTATCTCGCACAAAACTATTTTCGAGTCTGAAGAAAAGTTATAATTGCTTTTAAAAGAAAGCATTTTGAGCCAAAATCTACGAAGAATCAGAAAATGTTAGTAGCTGAGTGTTGGTAAATAGGCGGCCAAAATTAATTCTAATTTAGCGCCGTACTTGGAATCCAATCATTTATAGCTATTCTTTGGCGCTAATTAACAGAAAACGATATACATTTCAAATGTCCCGCGTTGGACTTATAATATTTGTTCTGTACAAATCGTGGGCGGGCTTCCAGAGAGAAAGGCAATACATTTTTCGTATGAAATACTTATGAACGACTGAACTCTTCGAAATTTTGAAGTACTTTCTTAGAATGGCGTCAGAGCGCGCCACGGGACGGACACCAAGAAACGCGCAGAGAGAGAACGTTTCGTACTGTTGCCATTTCAAGAAATCCTCCCCTATTTGCGGCGCGACGCGATCGCTTTGTAAAGAGCGATGAAGTTGAAAGTTATAGTTTTACGTTGGTAATGGTCTAGTCACAGCAGCACAGAGTCCGTGAACAGAGTTTTGGCGCTGAGCTTCTGCGTAACATAGTGTCACGCCCGAATTACGACAGAAAATGATTTTATGTTCGCCCAGATATGGTGATACTGACACTTCAATACTCAATAATTCTTACGTTGAGGTAAACAAATATATCTTAAATAATTGGTTTTCAGAATTTTCCATTGTGTCCAGGGAGTAAAAAGCGGAAGGAGTCTGGTAATAATCTCAAGCTATTTTGCACACTCAACACTGAGTGTTTATTGAAAACATTTGTTTGTTTAGCGTTCTCATGACGCATGGTGAGAAACATTTCTGGTGCGTTTAAAGTGGGAGGAAAATAGACCTGGGCTGCGGAAACATCCGACAAAACCTCGGAAAAATTGCACTCGTGCAACGCGATGACCTATAGAACGACGACTGCCACAGATGGCACCATCGACTTTTTGCTTCAGCCACTCTCATATCTCGCGGTGGAAGAAAGCGGTTTGGTAAAGTCCCCGTCACAGCGATCTAGCTGAGTCAATATGTCTAGAAACTACTTTAACGCTTCTTCTAGAGTAGATAAGAAGCAAAGTGACTGTAAAGAGGGTCTTAAAGTATTCAAACACTTTAATGTACCGCAGAGTGATTTCGTAGACGTCTTTGGAAGTGGAGATGGAGCACTTTTTGTAGCATTCTTTAGTGGCGACGGTGAAGACAGTAGAAAGAACTTAATTAATAGAAATTAATCCATCAAAGGAGATAAGCAAGAAAAGACATAAGTGTCTCAAGGCGTAGGATCGGGAGGCCCGCTATGATGAATCTGTGTAGTAGCTGTATAAGACCAATAATTTGTGGGAAAATGGTAAAATAATAATTTGAATGAGAGTAAAGTTTGTGATGTTTTCTTTTTAATATCGTAAATTCTTTGAGTGAAAAGAGTTTTCTTAGCCTGGCATAGGGATGGCAAAAAAACATGGATGTTTTCCACCAGAAACATTGATATATTAACACCGATGTTTTGCTTTCAATGTTTTATTCACATCGATATTTTGTTCAAAAAACATCGATGTTTTTTATTTATAAGTTTTTTGAAAATTTTTTTAAATAAAGGAGTTTAAATACGTTGTAGAGTAGCAACAATCCACAACATATTGTTTTGCGTCATCCTCTTTATCACGCTGCACATTTTGCCTATGCAATCTGAGGAAGTTTGGGAGCTGCTCCTGTTATGAGTGTATGTTATCGCCAGTCATGACATTGCCTGAATTGACAGTGAAACACGAAATCGATAGCAAAACACGATGTTCTTTATTGTTAATTTTATTCTTTACATTCGATAATAATTTTTACACACTACTAACATGCTGGTATCTAAAGAATAAAATATATCCCTTTTACGTATTGTAATTAAAATTGGATAGGAAAATAGAATGTTAATTAGTCAATAATTAAAACATCGATGTTTTCATCGACATAGGAAACCGTCGAATGGATGTTTAGGTCAATTTTGCCATCACTAACCTGGGAGCGTGTTCTAAGCCGGCTCGCGCCCTTTGCTGTGCTACAGGGGTGGACTAGGCCGCCGCCGCCCGCGATGGGTCCGCTGTGGCCGCTGCTGCTGGCGGCGCTTGGCTGCGCCGCCGTGCTGGCCAACCCGGACGCCAAGCGACTGTACGAGGACCTGCTGAGCAACTACAACCGCCTCATCCGGCCCGTGGGGAACAACTCCGACCGCCTCACCGTCAAGATGGGCCTCCGCCTGTCGCAGCTCATCGACGTCGTAAGTACCACAATTCAGTACACAGGGCGGACGAAATGTCTTTGGCTGGAGGTGACGAAGCGCCCGCCTAGGCGAGCGCATGTCGGCCGCGGACCGTGCTTTACGGCCGGCGTGTCGTTCGAATAGCCGTGATCCACAAGATCCTGTACCCCGAGAGCGTTTGAACTGTGCAGTGGCAATAACAGTTTTTTTTTGGGGGGGATCTTTCTTTTGGACACACTCGTATGAAATAACCATGAATTTGTAAGCCCTGTGTAAAGGCAAGTAACGATGGAATAATTAGTCGTGCGTTACGAACAAATCTTATAGTCTCCCAAATAGCCTGATGACTCTTGCAAAATTTTACTTTGCGTATAATTGAAGGATGAGGAGTACGTAGGAAATAATTCGTAGTAACACTTCTGGCGCAATATTCGTATGAAGTGAGAACGTCGTCACTATCCTACGTGGTCTATTTCAAAGAGTAAGTAAAATCCTATAATGCAGGTGCCTAGAATACATCCCAACAGATGAGCACCACTTTCGCTATCTTCTCCACAATGAGTGTGGCACGATGGAATGTCTTGCATCTCAGCAGAAGAGCAGTCATCGCGATTGATGCCTCAGTCAGCTGAAAGGCTTTTCCTGTGTTTTTTTTCAGCCACTGATAATTTCGCACTGCATTATATCGTTTCTTAGACTTCCAAGGTGCACCTTACCTTATTTTATCACAAATTAAGGCTTTGCTCCGATTTGGTGACGTCTTTTATTTGAGACACTTTCTACAAAATCTTACAGAATCGTATTTGTTTAGCGGTATCGGGGTTGAATTTACATCAAATCAGATATAACTAGTATGGTGAAAATGATTGTAATTAATAATATCTGGGTGTTTGGTGACTGAAAAAAAGTAAGCAATCGAAATACTGTAATAATATGGTATCGTTCGATTAACAGGTTGAATCTGTTTATTGATCGTATCGTTATGTGAAAAGTTAAAACATATTGCGAGAGTGGTTTGAGAGAATCATGTATTTCTTTATCATTCGATATCGCAGTGAAGAGGTGATGCGGGATGTAGTTATTTAAGAATTACAAAATTGTGAGAATTATTATTCCTCAATTGTATGCAAAGAAACAGGGAAGAATTTAAGGTTAACATTTTTACTGTTCCGTAATGAAGATTATTGAGAAAAATCTCTTGCTTATACTGATTACAAGTATAATTTGTAAGATTCTTTGAAATATTGAAAAATTGTTTTGGTCTTTTCAAGCGTTAATGCATTACCATTTCAGTCACTTCAATTAATAAAACGAGTGCCAATATTTCCTGCTATTCGTTTCTCAAATCACTTAAGAAACAAATTAAATCACATTACCTGGAAATATAAAAAATGAGAGAGGTGCGATTAGCAAAAAACTTTCACATTTGATATTTTAGCAAGAATTTGCAGGTACGTGCTAGTCTCAAATAGTAGAAATGAAATAAATATAAATGAAATAAAAAATATTTTAAGGACAAAGTTTTCAAGTCCATACGTAAAAGCAATTGATACATGCACAATTAGGTTATCTAATAACTTCTATTCATCTCCCTTCTTGAAAGCATTAACTAAAATTATTGACAATGTGGATTCCTACACTTGAAATTATACTTTCTTGAGATATATTAGGTTTGATTGATTGATTTTCGTGTTTCCGGGCGCGTCAACTGCTTTGGTCATTAGTCCCGTTAGTGTAGTGCATGTTTTTTCTTGGGAGATGGCGGTAATCTTCCCCCGCTGGATAGCGAGATCCGGCGCCGACTTACCGTCGGCTAGTGGGGTTTCCCCCTAACCAGGACTCTCCCACCAACGGCGCACCGCCCCAGTCGGGACAAGCTCTAAGCTCCCGACCGTTCTCCCGGAATATGTGGTAGTGTAGTGCGTGTTAGTGTAAGTGTGTGTGTAAAGGGAGACGATAGGACAAGGAAGAGGAAGGAAGGATCGCGCGCGGTCCGTGGCCCGTTTGTTAGGGTACTGCTCCGGCATTCGCCTGGTGTTGATCGGAGAAACCACGGAAAACTACCGATCAGAGCAGCCGGCCACTGGAATTCTCCTCCAGACAGCAGCTGAATTCGACCTAGCTGAAAAGCTAGTGTCGAAAATCCTGCCGCCGTCAGGACTCGAGCCTAGGACCTCCCGGTTAGAGGTGCTGCAGTGACATCAATTGATGCAGGGAGCTACCGCTACCGGTTTGAGGTATATTAGGAATTAGGAATTACTATTTATAAAGTTTTACCTCGGAGATAATTTATCTAAAAGCGTATGTGAGTATTTATCTAAAAGCGTAGCGTTTTCGCTTATTCTTTTAAGATCTTCTTGTTAACTTTATTGCAATAAGAAATATTTTGTTTCAATAAAAAGTGAAAATTACATGTATTCGAGAACTCCCTCCCATGTTTGGGATATGGGACAATCCTTATCATGTCTAGGCTTGGGACAATCAATAAGTATTGTGCATTTTAGGTGTATAATACAATTATAATGACAAAATGCATTATTTTCGCAACAATAATCAACTCAAATAATAGTGAACTAAATAGTAAAATATTTGCAAAATAAGGCCTTCATGAAACAGGTTTTCTTGGCCGCGTCTTAATAGTGAAGAAGAAAGATATGTTGAAGTTTCTGCACAATAAACCCACTTCCAGCAGTTCTCTCGTTATTTGCAGATAGTGTTCTAGAGAAATCTTAAGAAACCTTACGATGGATACATACAGAAAAGAAATAATGAATTTATAGATATTACTCAATGCAGATAATTTGTTTTTAATCGTAAAATCATGATATAAAGTCAGAAATATTATGTTTATTATGATTTAAACTTTCTAGAATCTTGTATGGATATTTTCATGTTTAGCATAAACAATTATGAAGGCCAAAGTATCATTTTTCTGGAAATTGGTTTAATCTTTTCTGATTGCCTAGAAAATATATTGCGTTCTGTTTACTTTCAATGGTATTTACCTTTTCCGCAAAATATGCCAATATATTGCTCGTCCCCGCGAACGTCGGCACGTGGCGGGCGTTATTGTGCGGCAACTTTGTGCGGCTTCCGCCTCGTCGCGTCGCGTCCGGCTGCCTGCGCCGAGACAGCCAGCGCCGCGGCAGCCCGGCCGTTCCTCCCGCGAGACGCCTCGCACCTCGGCCCGTGGCACTCCTCTGCAGCTGGGGCATTTGGACTGCAGGGGGGTTCTAAACGGCCTAAGTTACAAATTGACTTTTTTTTTACATTCCTTAAAAATCTCGTCTTTATCCCAGTTTCTCTCGATACATTAGGTAGTTAACCATTTGTAGCCTTAGCGGTTTGTAACGGTTTGTAGCGTTCTAATAGATTCGTAAATTTCATCATTGTTTCATCTCAAATGCACCTGCTGCAATAAATCATCTGTCAAGTACAGCAGTTTTGCTACCGCACTCGTGAGTGAACAACTAACGTTTCCATAGATGTCTGTTTAATCTCTTGACAATGACTTACTAAAGAGCTCTGTTTTGTTGTATCAGAAGATAGTAGACAAAATAGTTCAAGAGTTGAAGACAAGTGTATGCTTAGCATCTGTATTTTGCCCAAATAAATGTGTTTGTTATATTCAGAATTTATTGAATACAAATGCCGATGATAGTTAAATAATGCGTACAGCAAAGCGGCTTTTAAACTGTGTTTATTTCAGAGAATAGCAGAATCCGTCAGTGGGAAGAAATAGCAATACCTACAGGAAAATACTGTTTTCGAAGAATTTTGATCATAAATCTATATATTAATAGATGACAAGAAAAATTCGTGTCCCATCATATTACGCTCACGGAGAAGCATGAGATTTGGTATAATTAAAGTTTATATACAGAAAGAATACAAAAAGAAAAAAATTACAATATCGTGCAAATAAATTAAATAAAATGAAATTAATAGATGTATCGTGCGGTTATTAGATGTATCGTGCAGATGAAGCCACTACACGTTGCAGCACACTACTTTTGAATATCGTACATAACTCGGAAACGATGCGTTTTAGAACCTTAAAACCTGATTTTCGTGTCCTAGACAAGAGTTTTATTTTCTATGCTCTGATATACAAAATGAGACATTTTTGAATGTTTTATTCCAATTTAAGCGTTTAACAGAAAAATACCCTACTCCATATTTACATTTGTGTTCGTAAACGCGTATTAATAAAAAAAAATAATATTTGTATTAATAATTTTCGCGCAATAATACCTGTCCTAGTAATTGAACCGTCACCCTTTCAACAAACCATCTCATTTCTAAACTACAACAGAAATTCTCTGGATCGCGAGCGCTGCAAACATACGAAAATATAGAACACATTCTTGTTATGTATACAAAGAAAGGGACACTTATGCACTTCTACACTTGAAAACCTGATTTCAATAAATTTCATTAGTGATAATTCGGAACACTTGTGATAATAAGTGCATTAGCTAATAAAATACACGCGGAAAGTAAATACTAACGTGCAACTTATTAAAATACTCATAAACCTAAGTTTTGAAATTTCTTAAGTTTTAATAAAATGCTACTTTAGTAATTAAGTGCACTTTTCTCTATCCGTACAAAACAAAAAAATGTGCAGCTGTTTTGAGAAAATCACGTTGATGTGTTTTTCAAACTTTCCCACAATTTTATTCAAAATTTCACAAAAACTAATTATATTTTTAAAAACCTGTAAATCAAGTGATTTAAAAATTATTTGAATAGTAGATTCGCATTAAGGAAGAAATATCTGTCTTCGATATTATCATTTTCATTATTAGAATTTTCGTGCATAATACATCAAAGTGTTGATTCTTAGGATATCGTGAAGTTTACTTCGAGCATGAAATTGTCCTTCTCCCTCGTTATGGCTTTCTCACAGCGGTAGCGCATCTTGTAAATTTCTGCTATATCTTCCCTAATCATGTACTCCAGCAACGATTTTCCGTCGCTTTTAATTCGCATACGCGCAACATCCAAGATCCCTTAATCGGCTTTTAAAGCACGCGCAGAAGTGAGCTGACGTTGTAATTTAGTGAACACAACTCCATATAAAGTCGGCACAAACATGCCGAGCAGCGCGGGCGCGCTCGTCCCCGCGAACGTCGGCACGTGGCGGGCGTTATTGTGCGGCAACTTTGTGCGGCTTCCGCCTCGTCGCGTCGCGTCCGGCTGCCTGCGCCGAGACAGCCAGCGCCGCGGCAGCCCGGCCGTTCCTCCCGCGAGACGCCTCGCACCTCGGCCCGTGGCACTCCTCTGCAGCTGGGGCATTTGGACTGCAGGGGGGTTCTAAACGGCCGTTAGTGATTGGAATTGTTTTTCATACATCGTGTAGAAGGGTAAAGGATGATCGCACAGTTGTAAGCGGCTTAATGGTGATTAGGTATCTATATAAAATATGATAAGAGAAAGTTGTCCGCGGGAAATAAAAGATCTCTCTCTGTAATGTTTGTACATGACAGTTGCAAAATGTTCAGAATTCCATTGGTTTTGAACAAAGATATACTACTTATTTAATGTATACTGCTAATACTTATTTAAAATAATTTTTATTTACAGTTTTTTAGTTTAATTGTTCTATTCTTCAAGTTCTCATATTGTCTTTTCATTATCCGAGCCATTGTTCCTGGTCATCATTATTCCACCTGCATTATTGTGTTTCATTGTTCTATCATTATCGTTGTCTTTTCATCCTTATTGTTCTCACAATCATTATCCTTCTGTGAGAGATACTATGCTGATTGAATCTGTCTTACCGCATTAGGCTACGATTAGAATGTTTACATTCTTCCATGTCTCCTTGTCAGATACAATTTAGTATTGTCAGATATTTGTCATTTATGAACCGACACGCTCTCAGCACTTTCCTATTTCTGTAGTCTCTTGAACCCTCTACCCCTGCCCTTGTCTTTGAACAGGAGCCAGGCAAGAACGCGGGCCGGGTGGGGGACATGGAGGGCTGGGTCGGGTGCGGGAAAGCAAGTCGGCGGCGGAGGCGGCCGAGTCGTCGGATTCCGCGCTGAAGAAGTCTTTTATGGAGCTTCTGTTGTTTCCGAGCCTGCGATCTCTCGCGCCCGTTGCCGCTTTTCACAAACTTTTCTCATCACCGCCCCCTCCGCAGGGGGAGGCGGGACGGGAGGCTCCTCGCCGCGCGCCCTCTGAAGTGGGCATCGTTTGCCCGCCGCCCTCCCTCGTTATTCGGAGCATGCGCCGTCACCGCCTCGCCGTCGTCGTCGTCGCCGCCGCCGCCGCCACAGACCTTACGGGCCGAACACGGCGCCCCGCCTCGCAGTAGTCCCGTGGAGAGTTCTCACCACCCCAAGAAGGTGAACGGCGGTGGCCGTCACGCCAATCAACTGCAGAGTTTCAGCGCGACTTCAGAGTTTCAGCGAGACTTCAGAGTCTCAGCGACCTTACAGAGTTTCAGCGACCCTACAGAGTTTCAGCGACCCTACAGAGTTTCAGCGACCCTACAGAGTTTCAGCGACCCTACAGAGTTTCAGCGACCCTACAGAGTTTCAGCGACCCTACAGAGTTTCAGCGACCCTACAGAGTTTCAGCGACGATCGTGCAAAATTCAAGGTTTTGATAGATTCGTAGAATGGCGGCCAACAAACCACCTTCGAACTCTGACGATACTGATATGTAGTCTGTGTTGGGAAAGTCATATCACTTGACCACCAAGTTCGTTCTATGTATTTTCACTGGGAAATGCTAGAGCATTGATATTTACTAAACTGTAAACAAAAGCTAAATCTCCTTGAATTGTTATAACATCTGTTTTGCTTTCTTTTAGTAATATCAACTCGTTTTACCAAATACGTGAGTTTGTTATATTTTTACACGCTACAATAATTTAATTTTACAAGTATTTATTTTCAAGCATTTAGAAATTCATGAAATTTCATTGAAACGTTCGCCAATCTAAAAACCTTTTAAATGTATATTAAATATATTAATGTTGTTTAAAAATATGTATTAACAATGCGTAGATTTAGCACATAAAGCTCTGATTTGAATATTATACAATGAAATCATCAAATTAACAGTTTTAGAAAGGAATGATAAATTGAATTGAAAATATTAACTTAAAGTTTATATACGTTTATTTAGAAATTTCTATACTTGTGTAAATATTGTGATGTGTGATTCTACTCATGTGATCTTTCAAAACACAAAATTGAATATTTCTGTATTTGAAAACCTTAACACTACCTTCATTCAATCCAGTGCAGTTTATAGCAAACAGCTAAGCAATATGTTTCCCTATTTTTAATGGTAATGGTTAAACAAGAGGAACAAATAGTTTCTGACTCTCGGTGTTAACAGGGGACTTAAAAAAAATTAATAATACAGTTATTCGGTTGCTCAACATCCCTTTGATAGAAAAACAGAAACAATTGTTTGGGCGTAATGCACCTTGAAAAAATTTTTTTCTAATCAATTTCTTTCCTATTTGATAAATATATCGACTTGCAAGTTGTAGGACTTAAAAGAGAATATAAAAACCAAATAAAAGTTATGCTCATACTCGCCGTAAAAATACGAATTTATCATAATTAAATTGGCCACAGAATTTGTTTACAAGCAAGTGCATTTTAAGCGTATTAGGTATGCAAAAGCGCGGCATTGGAGAACTGTTTTTTCAGTATGCCCATCCCACGCTATTCTGCTAGCGCGAATGAATTAAGCGCAAACAAATGGGGTCTACTAAGATGTTAATTTCTTATAAACAATTACATATATCTCGAGAACGAGATATAATAGCACCGAACAGATTCCGGAATTTTGCATCACATTTAAACGCCATTCAGACTAGACAATAAAAAATTGCAACAATTGCAAATTTATTAACAATTTCCAAATTTTGCAAATCTAAAGGGAAATACAAGTATGACGATATTTCCGTCTCGTACGTAAACGAACTAGCCCCCTCCCCCTGAGACAGTGTTCTTTTTGCCCCTTGGGATGTTGCACCAATCACAGACAACTGTGGTTCTACCTGCTAGCGATTGGTCAACGCGTCCCTCCCCCTGCCCTCCCCCAGGCCGAGGGGTGTCCAAGTTTGTCGGCGCTGTGTGGAAGATAGAATTTTGAACGACATTTTTTCTGAGGGAGAGGGTACATGTGAGTTTGTAGAACATAATACAACCCACTTCACTTCAGCTAGTGTCTCCTGAAAATTAGTCTTGGGTTTTTATTTCAATGAAACTTTAATATATTGGTTAATGGCATAATGGAGAAATTAAAAACTGTACACTGGGTCTCTTCGGATCGACGCAGGGTGTCATTCCGCAGTCTTTCAGTTAATGATTTAAATATTTTGATTGTTTCTTCAGGAAAATATTTAAACTAGTTTTGAGTAAGTTTGCAATCATGGTACTTTTTCAAACAAACAAAAATTTAATGGTTGAAATCCTGTTAACCTTGCGAATAGTCGTTAGGAGTGTGTTAATGTGGAGATTTTTTGGGCAGAACAACAGAATTTTACGAAGTAAATTTTATTCGTCATTAAACAGTTCTTTTCTACGAATATATGTTTATTTTATAGGACGTCCATGAATTACGTAACGCTAAAGATGGAGGAGACGGTTTTAAGGTGGCGTTACGCTGCGTTACATAGGGGTAATAGTGTGTTAGCTTAGTTTTATGTAACGTTGATTGTTTTTTTATCATTATCATTATTTGTTGAAGTAATGACCATTCACATACCAAAACACTTTGATATTAACAAATTAAATTTTAAAATGTAAATAAATTAAAAAAAATATCATTGTTAAAATAAGTTTCAATGTTTTTTCATCAATGAAGTATTGATTGCATCTGTTAGAATTCGAAGAAAATATTTACAACTATTTTGCTGCATATTCTAGAATCCAATTAAATTGGCCCAATAGTTTCTCGCCCATGGTTTATCGACGACGGCAGGTGCACAGCTGGTCAGAAATTGTCTCGTCTATACGTCCTTCCTTCACTAAAAAATTGTCTTCAATTTTATTGTTAAATGCTGTGAGCATCGCCAACGAATTCTTACTTTAATTATCATAAATTTTAATATAAAACACCAATATAATTAATATAAGATGTTTTTACCGTTATATAATGTATATTTACTTACTGTAAATGCGAGAGGGTGGTGACACAAGCGTTACGTAATTATTTAAGAGGAGCAAGAGTTTAAGCGCGCCGTTAAATACTCCGAATTTGCGTTTCATAATCTATGGACGGTTCTTTATTACAGATATATTTTTTTCATTGGCTATGGGTCTATATCAACTTAGAATCGAGCATGAAGTGAGAAAGAATGCAAACTTTAGTATTTTTATTGGATTTTCTCACATAGATACACAACAGACACACTAATTTACTCGAATATAATGATGCAACTCTTTGGCACGTTCTTCGAGACTGATTTCATCCATGCATCACACATTCTGGTTCATCCGCAACTCTCAGAGGTGGCAATGCTTCCCCTTCGAGCTGTATGTTCCTAAGCGTTAAAGAGGAGCACATTTCAGCCAGACAAATATATTACTCTTACATTTCTCGGCAGGCGGGCATAAAAGACGCTGCCAGCCAGCTCGAAGCGGTCGCGTTGTCGCGCGAAATACGCGCGTCAGCACCACAAAAACCATCCGCGCGGACGCAGTATATCCTCGTCCGTCGGGCGGAATGAACGTGATACGCCGGCGAAAACGCGTAGCGACAGGGGCGGAGGCGGCAGACGAGGAGAGGAGGTCGGGAGACAGCGGCGGGGGTGAGAACGGAACCGGTGGTGGAGACGATTGCGATCATCTCGGCGTGGGTGCTCTCAAAGACGACAGCATCAGAGGTGACAAGGGCAGGGGTAAAGAGGGGTGAGGTTGGGGGCGGTGGCGGAGGGCGGCGGCGGAGGCAGGACTGACGGCGGCGACGTTGAAGGCGGAGGCGGAGGCCATGGTGGAGGTGGAGGCGATGGCGGTGGCGGTGGCGGTGGCGGTGGCTGAGGCAGCGGTGTAGATGGAGGTGGCGGAGGCAGCGGCGGTGGCGGAGGCGATGGCGGAGGCGATGGCGGAGGCGATGGCGGAGGCGATGGCGGAGGCGATGGCGGAGGCGATGGCGGAGGCGATGGCGGAGGCGATGGCGGAGGCGATGGCGGAGGCGATGGCGGAGGCGATGGCGGAGGCGATGGCGGAGGCGATGGCGGAGGCGATGGCGGAGGCGATGGCGGAGGCGATGGCGGAGGCGATGGCGGAGGCGATGGCGGAGGCGATGGCGGAGGCGATGGCGGGGGCGATGGCGGAGGCGGTGGCTGTGGAAGTGGCGGAGGCGGCAGAGGTGGTAGTGGCGGTGGTGGCGACGGCTAGCCGCGACCCCTGCGCGACACTTCAGGCGCTGTCGCCTAATGGAAGGCGCTAGCTGAATCCGGTGCTGTCCAGAGCTTATAGCGTTCCTACGTCGCGCCGTATTCTGTGAGACATCCTCCAGTATCCACCTCTCGCCTGCATTTTTGTGTCTGTACACAATTCACACCCACGCAGTTTCCACCCCTGCACTGGCTTCCCTTAATTGTTGCCAATTCACTCCTGTTCGATGGTGGCTTACCGCCAGCAGGCCAGCAGTTTTTTATATTGTTCTCTTCCCCCTATCCCTGCCCTTTTGCACTTTACATTTTCTGTTGTATCTTTAATTCTGTCGATTGTTTTGAGATGATAATTTAAATCCACGTATTAATCACAGTGGATCTTCAAACCATTGCCAAGATCTTGTGTCATTTTTCTTTATTCATGGATGAAGAGTATCATTAAAATACCATTGGAAATTACCGAATACCCAATTTACTTGAATAATTAATTGACTGTATTATTGATCTGATATTTAGGATATGCACGTTTAATATTACTTGTAAATAAATAATTGGTGTAAACTAATCATCACTGATTCATTTGTCTTCAGTGAAATGTACACTGTTGTATAATTAAAGGTATCTGAACTTTATTTTCTGGATATATTATTTTAAATCTATCTTTTTCTTTACATGTGAAATCTCTCATTTTGTGACCAATACATTAATCTCCTTCCTACATTCCCTAAATAGTGTTTCAATGTCTTTGTTCACCAATAATCTCAACTTTCTTTTATAAGTCTTATCTTTCTAGCAAAGTATTTTTCTCCACAACTCATTCCTTCTGTTTGATAAACCGTAACCCAATATATCTTGCACGCTTGTCACTCACATTTTATTTCCGCAGTAGCGCCGCCACTTCTATGGTCCGCTAACCCGCATTCCTCCCATCCCACCTCACCAGACCCTGGACTTACTACCGCACACTTTGCGCCACCGCTCTCGCCTTGTAATATCTCTACTTCCTTCCTCCTCCTCCCCCTCTCTTACCTCGCCATTTCTCCCTTCTGCAGAGTCAGGTTCCGCCGCTCTGCCCGTCCCCTTCACGGCCGCTACCACAACCGCGCCGCCTCGCCTGCCAAGTTCTCGCCTCCTCCTCCGCTGCCGCTCGAGCCCCTTAAATATGTTATAGCGAATGTACAGGGTAATATTGTAGGCGGCGCCTCGGCTGCTGCCAGTGGCTGGTGCAGTCGGAGGATCCCGTGCCGCGGCACTCTCCATCCCGCCCCGCCCCTTCCCGCCGCTTCCCCCCGCACTAATAGACGCGCCGAGTGGCAGCGGGTCCAGGGTGGGAAGGATCGCGGCGGGGGGGGGGCGGACAGAGGGGGCGAGGGGGCGGGCGCTCGTTAGCCGGAAGAAGTGCGCTCGCGGCGCGATCTTCATCTGCCGCAACGGCGTCGCTGCAGCGCAATCGCTCCGTTTTCGCTGGGCCCTCCGTGGCCGTGGCTGCTTGTCGTCCTTCCTCACCTCTCGGTCCCCCTCAGTCGCCCTATTGAATTTTTTGCTTCTCGTGGTACCATTGGACTCGCTCATTCGGCATTCCACCTCGTGTTCACTAATATATTGCTTGCTTGAATCGGGAAGTTTTATTAGTTCCTACTCTCTAATACACAGGGTTTTCTTTTTATGTTCCTACCTTAGTGGTTAGGCGGAAGAGCAGGCCCTATGGCCTGAGCCTCGCCATTAATAAAGACATTATTATTATTATTATTATTATTATTATTATTATTATTATTATTATTATTATTATTATTATTATTATTTCTTATCCATTATTTTGCCTTCTCGTTTTCTCTCATTCATACAAACGATCTAGTTGATCTTCCTCTTTTCGATATTCTCCTCCTCCGCGTCTTCATTTTTTTGTCTTCAAATATTTTTGAAAATTCCTAAAACTCAATCACGCTCCTTTACTTTTCTTTTTAAATAATCTCTCTCGCTTTGTTAATCAGTGAAATTTTCTGAGCCCGTCAACTGGTACAGTCATTAGTTCCGTTTGTGTAGTGACTTTTATTTCAGGAGGTGGCGGAGTTCACCCTCGCTGAAGTTGAAATTCGATGCCGACCTACACGTTGGCTTCAGATGTATTTCTCCCGCCAGCGGGTATCAGCCTTTGCGCTCTGAGATGCCTCCCATCAATGCACTGTGCGGTCGGAGGTTTCTGAGTATTGCGAGGTCCTACAGTTCGTAAGGCATGTCGAAGATGACAACGGAAAATGGCGGTACTGCTGGAAGATGATACTCGGCATCCCCCCGTTCCAGTTCCTTCTGACATTACTGCGTCAACATTGTTTAAAAATAGAATAGTAGCCCGGATTGATTCAACAATGAAAACTTTATTTTTTACGTACCGGAAAATACATGGGTATCCGTGACTTGCCCTACGAGTTAATTAAGGATTTTGGTGTAGCATCTAAGGTATACCCTGCGAGTTGTAGGACATGTCACATTGCAAACTGATACGAGCTAGTAGCCATTATTTTCGTGCAATCTCTGACATGCCGTACGAGCTGTAGAACGTGATAAGATCAGACTAGCGTTCAAATTCTTTCCAAACAGAGAATAAATTCGTTGTAGCTAGCCTGTCGAAAATCCGCCTCTGCCAGGACTCGATACTTGGGTGGTCCTGATCAGAACACCTGAGACAGAGACTATGCGATAAAATCTGTCAGGGTTTCTTTGTCAAACACACACACACACACACTTTCTCTCACACACAGACACACTCATTCACTAATTCTCACGCGCACTCTCGAAACCACTTCAATTTTGCTCCCTCTTACCATCCCCAGCTCAGCAATTCCCTAGTTGTCATTCTCCTCCTCACTGTCCAGGTTTACGCCAGCCTTTCGCCCAGAGCCCTGCTCTTTCGCCTGAACAGCTTCCGCAATCTGCGTTCGCTTCTTCTACATCCGTCTTCTGTAGCAGCCACTGGCGCCTTCCGGTCGCTTCCCTCCCCTCCACGCGGCGCCAGCATCGCAAGAGGAAAGGGCGCGCGGGCGCCGAGGGTGCGGCAGCGAAATTAGAGCGACTTTTTGCGCGGTTAAATTTTAAGTGCGTCGGGTTCGTTTGACTTATATTTATCTAACGAGGCTAATCATGGGGGATCATAGTAAAACGGGCGGCGACCGCCAAGGGGGGAGAGGGGACCCCGCGGTCGCCCGAGGTTGGGGCAAGAGGCAGAAGCGGGGAAAAGAATGAGACGCGGCGGGTGGAGCGGAGGAAGCGTGGATGAGGAGTGGGTTGAGGAGAGGGTTGAGGAGAGAGTTGAGGAGTTGGTTGAGGAGCGAGTTGTGGAGCGGGTTGAGGAGCGGGTTGAAGAGCGGGTTGAGGAGTGAGTTGAGGGGCGAGGTGAGGAGCGGGGTGAGGGGCGGGGTGAGGAGCGGATTGGAAAATGAGGTGAGGAGTGGGTTGAGGAGCGGGTTGAGGAGCGGGTTGAGGAGTGGGTTGAGGAGTGGGTTGAGGAGTGAGTTGAGGAGCGGGGTGAGGAGCGGGGTGAGGAGCGGGGTGAGGAGTAGGGTGAGGAGTAGGGTGAGGAGGAGGGTGAGGAGTAGGGTGAGGAGTAGGGTGAGGGTAGGGTGAGGAGCGGATTGAAAAACGGGGTGAGGAGCAGGGATGAGCGGAGTGAGCGGGATGAGGAGTGGGTTGAGGAGCGGGATGAGGAGCGGGTGAGGAGCGGGGGATGAGTGGAGTGAGGAGCGGATTGAAAAATGGCGTGAGGAGCGGGTTGAGGAGTGGGGTGATAGACGGGGTGAAGACCGGGACGAGGAGCGTGGCGACGTGCGGGCTTAGGGGTGGAGTGAGAATTGGAGTGGCGAGCATGGGGGAAGTGAGTGTTGAGTGTTGTGGGGAGCGGGGGTGGTGCACGGTGAGGAGCGTGGTGAGGAGTAACGGTGGAGCGTTGCGAGGAGCGGAGGTGGAGTGGGATCAGGATCGGTGATGGAGCGGGGGAGGTGCGGAGGTAGAGAGGAAATGGAGCGGGGGTGGAAAAAGTTGGAAAGGGGGTTGAAGAGCGGGTGTGGAGCCGGGGCGGAGCTGGGTGAAGAGCATGAGGATGAGCGGAATGAGCAGACGGAGGAGCGGGCAGCAGGAGTACATTCGCGCGACGGTGACGTGGTTGCGTGCCGGGGCGTTTAGCGAAGTGCGTGAAGTTGGCGCATCGACAGCTGCGGCACGCATCAGGTGAGGCATCTAATGGTGAATTCCCGCGCAACACAAGACGCACCTGCTCCCCCTAAGTGGGGAGCGGGGTGGGAATTTTTGGGAGGATGCTGCTGGGCAGAGGTAGCGAGTTGATGCTGTTCCAATTAATTTCTAATAGCGATTCAATTTCTTTGTAATGAGCAGCTGACGCTGCTGCCATCCTCATTCCAAACTTCTCTGCCTCTTTCAGATACGACTGCCGCCGCTTCACGCCTTTACACGCCTATTAAGCCGCCCTCATTTAACGGTTGGAGTGCGGTGCTCGGTGGAACTATTTTTAAACACGCCCTGCGAGTCGTACTTTCTGCTCGTTGGGGGAAATCGGAGCCCTTTTTGGGCTCTTGTATTTCCTCGAGAGTTCATCGTCCGTAACTTGACGATACAGGTTCTCCTCTTCTCGCCATCAAGGGTGGAGTTGGCAAAAGAAACTTCTTTCAGTGCCGCGGCGCATAAACTTACGTCGCGTTATGGTTGAGTGGAAAATTAGAATAGTAAACGCAGTCGTTGTGGCTTCCTGAAGGTGAGAGAGGGGGGAGGGGGGAGGGAAGACGTTAACAATAGGTCGAGTGGTTAGAAGGAAGCGCGAAAATGATAACAAGCATGAGCAACAGGCAAACGGTGATGTGCAAGGTAAGAAAAAATACAGCAGAGCGTGTTAGTACTCCGTGAAGCCCGATGTGCATAGGGATAAATGAGAACCACCGGCGGAAGCGAGTCAAGTGAAAATATGACAAAGGCGACAAGGGCGGCAATGAGCTGGCAATTGTTGGCGGGCAATGAGCAACCGAGTACGTACCTGCTAGATCGAGAGAGACGAAGAATGGAATTCGTGATTTTTGGTGTAAAGAAAAAGAAGGCGAACAAAAACAATCTGGGAAAAAATGTGGTACTGATCAATGCACTCAAAAATGGTGTGGGATTGAATATAATAAGTATGGATAGGACTATAATTGATGAAGTCTGGTAAGCAAAGACAATTGTGGGCAGAATAGTGGCGAGGCAATTTAATGAAAATATGAGATGAGAAAGAAAAGAATGGGTTGTAATAAAGAGGTTACCGAAATGGGCTACGCAAGATATGAGGGCAATAAATTGGTGAGTAACCTTTATCACAGTATATGAGGCGTCATGCTTGCGCCCTCCAGGCTTTTAGCTTGTTGGCCTTTTTAATTATTGTCCCAGCGATTACAAAGAGCAACAACTTAACTTGAACTTTTCCTTCCTTCTCGAGAGTTGATACGCAAACTTTTTCTTCGCACGCAAGTGGCAAGAGTGATAGTCCCAAATACATATGATGGCACAGGAATTTTAGCATTTGTTTTGAATGACAAGTGTCTGAAGTTATAAGTTGACAATTGATGACGTTCCTCAGTTAGTTTCAAAAATAATGTGTATTTGTAAGAAAGACTTCGGTCATATATCATCCTTATAAAGTTGAGTAAAGTGGATATATTTTACAATATTTAAGGGACCAAGAGTACGGTGTTATATTCTCGTCATATTGTTTAGGATGTATATGGTTGCTGAATCCAACGCAAATGGGGATGAAAATTAAATGTATGCAATTGATATTGATCAGGTTTAAAAACTGCTTCAGTAGAATGATTAAAAGAAGTATTAAGAAGTTAAAGGGAAGTTAAAAGGAAGGAGTTAAATTGTCAGTTTTCCCTTCAATTAGTATTGATATCAATATATCATTCATTGTGTTCCCGGCTTCACAGTTATTTAGAGGTGTCTGCTCGCTACCAACAATTTTTATAAACTATTAATTGGAAAATGGAAACTAACACTCGAAATTTTTCATCTAGAGAAAAGTTTTTTATGTAACATTTTCACGAGCAAGTTTATTGCTCCTTCAATATGAGGAAATTGAACTGTTATAAAGAAAAATATAAGTTAAACTGTTCTGATTGAACTTCAGTGCGTTAATTAAGTTTGGTAGAAAAGTGATTCTTTCATTCATTGTAGGTTCTCAAATTTACAAAGGCGACCTTTGCTATTTTCAATATTTTTTGTTAATTGCTTCTGATGAATCGACTTGTAAAGTCCGAGTAGTCGATATTAAGTCGTCTGCTTAGTCGTTACATCCGTGAAAAACTGTGTTGCAAAAAGTTCCTTAACAATATCACCTGGCATTTTCGTTTTAAAATCCTATATGTCGTCAAATCTAAGAGCGTAAAAGAATGACCAACGTTAACGATAGTTAATTTCATGAAATCTCTCTTAAGAGAGCCAAGAAAATAAACACACCTACCAGACACTCATTATCATAATTTATGATATTGTTTATAATAATTGGCATCTCTCTCCAAAATCGAAGTATTAGTTAAGAAGCGTCTTTGGAAGACACAACTATGAAGTAGTAGTATTTCTTTTTTAAATATGGCGTCAGTTTCAATTGTAGAACTTCTAAAACCTCTGCTTGGAATATTTTGATATATAATGTTAGTTTGGTTACTACAAATATCGAAGAGAAGTTATACAAGTACACAATGTTCTTAGTAGCTTTTAAATCCTTCTAAACCCATGTGTACGGACATTTATTTTCTTACAAATCCACGTAGGTTATATGACTGAAAAATATAACTTTAGGTACCGAACAGAGAGAAAAATTGCGTATGTCTTTTAGCATTTCACTTGCTAGAATCTAATCTTTAAATAAAAAGGATGTATGTATGTACTTTGGCACGACTGCCCTTGACGAGGTAAGGCCTACCAGCGGCGTCCCGGCTTTGCGGAAATAAAAGGGATATTGAGCAATAATTATTTTTCCCTTGTATTTTACGTATAATATTTTTTGAGGGTTAATGCAGGTTCCTGAAGTCCATTACACAGAATAAATTAAAACTGTATATTAATAATACAACCAACCAACTTGAGTTCTCATGTTCATGCCATTTTCACTTGAGCAAACGGTGTTCATACATCAACTATCCATGTACAGAGAGGGTCATTCTCGCAAGAACGTTTTTGCTAAGAAGAGCCTTGTATGCGAAGACGAGAGGAACAAAACAATTGACAAACCCAAATTACGTTAGAAGTTGTCTCCATGCGCGCCACAACCGCGCCTCGGGACAATTGTACGGGAGATTGTCCGCCATTTTTTGCCCTCCCGCCCACTCCCGAATGTTCAGGGGTGGTCGTCGCCCGAGCCGGGTCGCGAGGGGGCGGTCTTTACAAGCGTCTCGCCGCCGCCGCCGCCGCCGCCGTAGTCGTCGTCGTCCCTGCTCGCGAGACCCGGACAGCGGGAACGGCGAAGACGGCGCGAGCTGTAGGACGCCAGTGCACTGCTCCAGTAAAACACGTCGTGTAAACTGTGCTCGGGGCGGAAAACGTCGGAGCAGGGAACGGGGAAGGAGCGTGGAAGGAGCGAAGCAGCAGGAGATGGAGAAATCTTAGACGCATAGTGGAACGTGAAGGGACTGTCTAGATGGGTCGTGTGAAAGGGATAAGAGCTTGGAGTTGTATGGCAACCAGCGTGACGCAGGTCTGGGAGCGGGATGAAGAACGGAGGACAAACTACATGGAATGCGTAGTTTAGAAAGTATAGAAGTTAAGTAAGTATAGAAAATAGACTAACATGAAATATGAGACTACAAAACGTAGAAAACAGGCCAATAGTGCGGATGATTGGGGCAGAGCTTGTTGTTGTTATTATTACCGGTCACAATTTAACAAATTTTAAAATATGAGAATGTTGTAACGAAAGTAAAGAAACATTACTTGAAAAGGCACAACGGAGAGTAAGAAGCTACACACAGAGGAAGCAGCCCGCAGCAGTTAGTCTGTCTCGCCCACTAAATGCTGGAAAGTAAGATCAGCGGCGACTCCATGTAGCGGGCCGTTAAGCGGGCGACGGTTTGCAAGGATAGCGGGCGACGAAATGGGCGCCTAAGACTTGGAGCCCAGGTCTGAAATGGTGCAGGTTGGATAGGCGCTGGCAACTGGAGGGACGTGCGGGAGGTTTGAGCGATAGTGCAAGGTGATAGCTTACTTGAACGCTCGTCCACTTCGCCCGCACCGCCTTCCCCGCGCTCTTCACCCCGCACCATCCTACTAGCCATCTCTACCCCGCTCTGCCCGCCCCACCCGCCCTGCTCTTCCCCTCCTCACCCGCCCTGCTCTTCCCCTCCCCACCAGCCCCGCCTGCCCTGCCCGCCCCGCCTTCCCCGCTCCACACCGCTCTGCCCGCCCCTCCCGCCACTCTAATCCCGCCCTACTCGCCCCCCTAAGCCCACCCCACCCGCCCCATTAAGCCCACCCACCCGCTCAGCCCACTCCGCCGTCTCCGTCCACCCCGCCTTCCTCACCCGCCATACCCTCCCCGTCCGCCCCCCCTACCCGCCCCGCCCACCCAACCCCACTTTGCCCACCCTGCCCCGTCCCATTCACACCACTCCACCACGCCACGCCTCACGTCAATCCGCCTCGCCCGCTCCACCCTTTCCACCTCCACTCATCCCATCCATGACGCTTCGCCTCAGTCCGCGCCACTCTTCCCCATTCCGCCCTATACCGCCCCATCCGTCGCGCGCCTCTCCTCCCCCCCCCCACACCCTCTCCGCCAGCCTTACCCGTCCCGCCCCACCCGCCCCACCTGACTCACTCGCTCTGCCCCGCCCTCCTCATCCACCACGCTGTGCCCACCCCGCCCGCCCACTCGCCGTAGTTTTCTTTACGACGACAGCGTCGCGCTTGTTTCGTGGTGCCGCGCGTAAAACGTAAAGAGAAGGCTCGGCAACTGAGAAAATCTCTCCGGGGGCCTCCGTTACTTCCTGCGCCGGAGTTCCCCAAGGTGCTGCCTGAGGACTCCGCCGGTTCGCTCTAAAACGCTACCTAAAAGAGTGGGTGAAGACACACGAAGATAATTTTCACTGGTGGAAAGAAGTTTTTATTTTCGAAGGCAGAGAAACGGCATTCCGTTAGGGAATAAGATTTAATTATGTGTGCCGGCCGGTCAACCGAAATAAAAATATTTTGCGCTATTGTTACTTTTATCAAAGTTGCAAATTCGTTTTCTTTACACTTTGCTGTGGACCACTCGTAAACCAGTTTAAAAAATTGCCAACAGTTTTGGTTTGCTGATCTTACTGGGTGTTCATCATATCGGGCAATGGTTTCAACGTTCTACAAGACTCATTTAAATTTTCAAATTCTTTACTCGTACCCTCCTCCGTGTGAATATAATAGTTCTTTTTATTTCTCTACATGAAATATTGAATATTCGTTTTTCTCTAAGAATATTTATTGTGTGATATCCTTATTCTATGTATCAAAATATACATTGAGCGCAATGGGTATTTCTTGTCAATTCTTATATCTTTTTATCCTTAAGATAAAATTCAGTAGGATTTTGTTAAATATTGCATTCTTCATTTTCCAGTTGACAGCGAATATGATACAATATATTGTCTTTAGTTGGCAATATCTTAAAATCGCCAAAGAAATAAATATGTTTTGTATGAAAACTGAGAAATTACTGTTTAAGGTTTCTTACGTGGAATTTTGATCAAATACTACTTTTTCTATTAGTTGTCTGACACTCCTTATTATCTTTTCTTGGAAGTTGATATTGGAAACTCTAAATGTAGCATTATTTCTATTCTGGCTATAAGGATATTATATCACAAATTAATATTCAGAAGGATTTAGAAAACAGAGCAAACTTATTGCTTCCATGTTAATTGTCATTTAATAGATGAATGTTCTCTTGTTTGCAAAACCAATTACTTCTGTCAGAAAGCTTACACCGCATCCAGTGACCTCAGACCAATGGTTACAGTAACACCCGCCATGCAATCGCATTGAATCGCAAGAATATCCCTGAAATCGTTAACAGGTACAAGCACACAATCGTATTATTTTACGCAGATAGGTTGATTCAAATTTGAAATTGTGGGAATGTGATAAAGCGGATGATATTAAACAGAGATGCTTAGCAGATCCATTAACAGATCTGAAAAAATAAGCTTGCAAGAGCTTGTGCGGTATGACACATGGAGTGTAAAACAGAAATTTAATAATTCATTCCCCTTAGAATACCACGTTTTAAGGTGCCCATCCGTAAGGTGCCATAATGCTCTACGATTAAGTAAGAACACCAACCCAACTTAAAATATCATAATTGACTCTCTGTATTTATTTTAGTAAACTTATTGGATATTGTTTTTTGGAGTAATACCACAGCGTAATGTATAATAACATCTACAATGTATAAAACGTACAGTTGTATCTTGGATAAAAGCAAAACATATATTATCGTCATCTATGGCTTTCCTTGTGTTGCCTTATTCTTCTGTTTGTATGCAGTAAATCTGTGAATATTCATTCCTTTTGTTCGTTTTACTGTTCGGATAATGTAAATTAAGCCGTCGGTCACGTAACTACAACATCATGTCTGTTACATTGATTCTCCCGGGTAAAATCCAGGAGATCCATCAGATCCAGAAAACGTGGCAACATGGCCAAAAGAGCTTTGAAGAGTTTCACCTTCTATAATATAAATAAATTTATTTTTAAAACGCTAAAATTAGAGCACTATTAAAATTGAAAATATTAGATCTTATATTAAAACATTTTATTTTGTTGGCACCATTTCCCCATAAAAGTTGGCGCTCGACGTCAGTATCTCTTGGTGTATATAGTTTTACAAAACGGGTGGCTGCGTCTCCAAGGGACAAGCAAGACGTGCAAGTAACTTTAATTATGTCCGTTTACTAATACCGTTCAGCTTACACCTAAAATCGGATCAACTCAGATTACTGTAGTAAAATTTACAGCCAACATATCACAAGAGAAATATGGTTAACTGGGAGATCGAGAAGTGCATCCCTCGTTCTCCTTGCATTCCACTATGAGGCGCCAAAAACACAGCCGCAGCCAATCAAGGCAGTAAACAGTTTCCAAATTCCGACTGTTCCCATTTAAGTCTACGATACAAAAAGTTAATTATTCGAATACGGAGATATAACAGTAAATCCGCACAGTTTGTCCGTGCAATTTCTGTCTGAGCAGTTTACCGATACTCCGTAAAATATCCAAATCTATTCCTTTGTTTTCATATTTGCAACTTATAATAACTCTGACAGACATGTACATTGAAATACCAGGATTGAGGATGATATGCGCACCTCGCACACAATTTTTATGTACTACCACCCAACGTTGTTGGGGAGAGGGTACCATGAAATTCGTCAAATCATCTGTTTTTTCATAAATAAATAGCTCAAAACTTCCTCTTTCCAAACATATTGACATTTTCTTTTGGGGGGCTGGAAGTTCTTTTAATTCTTGTTTAAATGTACTGGTGTGCAAGAGCTCCGTTCCGTGTTTTAACATTTCATACAATTATGGGTATTTTTTCTTAATTTTGTACGCATGTTGGGTATTTAATGAGTTATTGACACATGCTTTTGTTGATAGGTTGGTAGGTCGTTTCCGCTGAAGCAGATCATTCGGAATACGGAGCAGGAATGCTCTAATAGAGCAGTGACAAGCACAGTCTTTTTAAATGGCGTTTGCCGAAAATGTAATAATTTTGTAATTAATGTACTTTGTCTAAGAAACAATTATTCAAAAATTATTAGCATTAACAGCATAGATTTTTTATACAATAGTATTGGCAATAAACTGATATTTTTATATAAACGTTCTTCGATAATAAATAATGTAAAAAATAATTTTTGTCCAAAAATGTTGAAAAAGATAGTGCAAAAGTTATAATTGAAAAGATACTATGTTCTAATCAAATAAAAAAATGTTAAAATAATAACAAAGTCTCTACTATCAAATGTGTGCAATATCAAAATGTTTCAGTTTACCGTTTTTAGAAAGGTACATCAATAGTAGCAAATTTAATATGGGTAGTAAACATGATAACCTCTCCCCTTAGGAGGAATAATGAAGCTTAATTAGAAAGATCGTCGACCTAGATGGCCGTGGTGGCTAAGAGCGAGTACCGACTCAGCGCTTCGGTCCGAAGGATCGCGGGTTCGAGTCCCGCCTTGGGCATGGTTGTTTGTCCCTTGACTTTGTATGTGTTGTCGCGGAGGGCCTCTCGTTCTGCTGACCTCAGATCAGAGGAGCCCGCAAGTGTGTTGGTATGGTGTATGGTCGAATATGCGTCCCATCGGGACGTAACGGGTAACCGGCTGTTGGCTGGATAAAAGTTAAAAAAAAATATAAAGATCAGCCGTAACGTTTAGACATATTTACTAATATCTACTTATATGTTCATTCAAATGCAGAAAGTTTCTTCCTTATTCTCATTTCCACTACTTTTTTCCCCTTAATTTTATTCTTCAAAATACTGCTGTTCATTCCCTACTCAGTGAGCCCTGAAACACACCTTCCTTAACAAACGACTACCACCGAATTACAGCCACTGCATGAAACACGGACAATAATGAGACAGTCGAAGAGACCTATTTATAAAACAAATCAATTTTATAGGCAACAGAAAATTACGAGTTTTCGGGACACCAGAGATCTAGACGCAAATTGAAACAAACATCCCAGATTTTATTGCATGAGACTAGTACCGGAGCCGCTTCTCCTCTTCTTTCCGGAGCTCTTCTTGGCCGCAGTGGCGCTAAGTATACAATGCGGAACATTACTATACAAGTCAATCTTAAGACTTGCCTACGCCTACCTATGCAGCTGTGAACCATATAAAGAAACTGTAGGTAATACAAGACAAGTGCTTATGTAGAATAACAAAAGATAAATGGTATATCAGCAATAACCAGCTTCATAGATAAGTAAAACTAGAACCGATCAAAGATTTTATTACACGAATTTCCCAATCATTCTTTGAATCCCTTAAAAATATCCCTGTGGCGCTCTATTTTCATTGAAAAAACGTACCAAAACCCCAAAAGAACCAGGTCACGATATCCAAAATATGATTTGAAATCATCGTAATCAAGTAAATCTAAGTAATTTCTACAAGTTCCAAAAATTTGGTTAAATAAAAAAGAAATGAATGAAATAACAAGGAATTATGTATCTTCAATTATAAATATGCTGAAGTAGCAACATGGCAATCATAATTATGAATTATCAAGCCTAAACGCGAATCAAATGTATTTGTTACTATCCTTGAAAGGCAGCAATGCTGAACAGGTACAACAAAAAGGATCAATAAAATTTAAAAAAAGAAAATGATGTGACAATCAAAGAGACCTGTTTATAAAACAAATCAGTTTCCTCGGCAACAGGAAATGACGAGTTTCCGGGACACCAGAGATCTAGACGCAAATTGAAACAGAGATCCGAGCTCCAAGACTTTTATTGCATGAGGCTGGGACTTGAGACGCTTCTCCTCTTTCCGGAGCTCTTCTTGGCCGCAGTGGCCCTCGCCGGAGGCGCCGCGCACTCAGCGTGGTTTGTCTCAGCGGCGGCGGCTGCCCCGCGGCGCGGCCTGGGATCGATGCCAGGGTGGTGCGTGCGGTCGCTACGGCGTGCGTGCGTACGTGCGCCTGTCCCGCGGCAGCATGCGCCGCGGGACAACGGGAGAATCTGCTGCTGGCCTGCCGCCGCGCCTGCCCACTGTCCGCGCACGCTCGCTTCACGGGTTCATTCCGAGCACCGCCTGCGCAACGCTCTGCAGCGTGTGCCTCTTCGTCTGGCATGTAACTGTGTGCTTATGTGTGTGTGTGTGAGTGTGTGTGTCAGTGTGTGTGTGGGTACGTGTATGTGTGAGAGAGGGAGAGAGGGAGAGAGAGAGAGAGAGAGAGAGAGAGAGAGAGAGAGAGAGAGAAAGAAAGAAAGAATAAATGTACGTGTGTGTGTGAGATCGTGCTGCTGAGCGTGCACGTACGTCGAGTAGAAAAGCAAACTGTAGTTTCAGTGAAAGACGATTGTATGTATGTGTGCGTACATGCCAGCGTATGCATATTTGTATATATTGTTGCGTCGTGCATCGCTTCCTTTCCCGTGCCGGGAAAACCGTCCTCCCCCATGCTTAAGCCGGATGCGGGGTTCGGGGCGGATGGCATGCGCTGTGCACGCTGACGCGCGCCGAGCTGAAGGCGCGCTGAATAGTCCAGGGGGATGGGGCAGGAAACTCTCCAAAAATAACTATAGAGAAAGGTTAGTGCGAGTCGCAAGACTCCTAGAGAAGGCTGGCCGTCGAGCCTTCCTGACGCCCGCCGGCATGGGAGCGCCGAGGGGAGGGGGCGAGCCTCCGGATACTTAAGGCTGCATCAACTGCGCCCACGCGGGATATGTAGAGGATCGAAAGGCCGAGTGATATCTCCGGTGCTATCCTAGCACGCGGTCTTCGAGGCGAAGACCGGTTTGGCGTCAGGCCATGTTGTAACGATAGTTAAGGGACTCTGTGTCCGACAGCTTCGCACCACGCGTTGCTAGCCTGCTTTAAAGCAGTGGTACTGGGCTGGGCCTACGGACGGTCGCGGGGGTTTCGCGGCTAAGGGATTGGAAAGGTTGTCGGAGATTTTTATTTTGTAAATTATTGTGTAAATATAGTTATATATTTCTTTTAGAAACAGTCGTCTGAGTTATTTATTTCTAGTACGTCACAATATGTCGCTTGTCCTTCGCGTACCTGAACTGCCAGATACTACCTTTCCGCATTCATTTAATGGATATACATAAGTCATTATCATGTACGCACATTAAATTTAATGTACAGATAGGTGCAAGAATCAAAGCATTATCGTCATTTCTGGAAGGTTGGAAAGAAGGAATAATTTTGATGGACTGGTGATTATGAAAATACGAGGTGAATGATGAGTGGCAGGGGAGTGGGAGAACCTCTACATCAAATCTTCACTCATTTTAACACACTATTATAAAGAAAGTTTCATAAAATCAATTTATCAAATATAACTTGTTGCAGAAGCAAAATTTTACAAATACAAGTAGATTCACAAAGGTACACACACATCATGCACGTTACTCATTCAACTATTATTTAGATTGTTCAAAACTCGAACACACAGTGGCGGCTCGTGCATTGATTGCTTGGTTGTACAAACCCAGATAACCAAAAAGTTTCGTTAATATGATAAGAATATATATTGTCCATTTAATATTATTCAATATTTAAGACATTGCAGTAATATGGATATATATGAAATCAGTTTGAAGTCGCCCAGCTAACTCCATTTTCGTGTCTCCTACACTTGTAGGCACCACACCGATGTCATGCTTCTAAGCTCCATTATTTCCCCCTCTGCTAACTTGACCATCTACATAGATAGCTATACAGGTCGAATTCGTCTGGAGTCTGGGGGAGAGTTTAGTGGTATGTTACTCTGATCGGGAGATTTCCGTGTTTTCTCCGATCATCATCAGTCGAATGCCGGAGCAGTACCCTAACAAACGGGCCATGAACATCGCGTGATCTTTCCTTCTTCTTTCTTACCTAATCCGCATTCTTTCTTACATACACACTTACACTTATATTCACTACACCACGACACATGTTGGGAGATCAGTGAGGAGCTTAGACCTTGTTTCGGCTGGGGCTGTGCCTCATGGGGTGAATTACTTGGTTGGGGAAAACCCCTGCAGCCGACAGGTGGGTCGGCGTCGGATCTCACCATCCAGCGGGGAGAAAGATCACCGCCACATCACGAGAAAAACATTCTCTACACTTACGGGACTAATGACCTAAGCCGTTAATGCGCCCGGAATCACTAGGCAATCAGTCAATCAACACGTCGGGATACCAGTATGAAGTCGCCCTTGCTGGGGCGGTATCCTCTTGTTGGGAAATACCTTGTTCGGGAAAATCTCGCAAGGCGAAGTATAGGTCCGCGCCGGATGTTACCATCCAGCGGGGAATGATCATAGCCACCGTCAGCAGTAACATGTACTACACTTACGGGACTGACGAGCTTTTCCGTTGACGCGCCCGAAATCACTAATCAACAAGTGAAAACCGAATACGCGCGTAGCGGTGCCCCCTGCATTCAGTGTAGCTGCGGCTCGCTACGTCTCGCAAGGGTTGCGGACTGCGGGCGGCAGGTGGCTTAAGCGCGACAATCAATCAACATGTCGAGAGTCGCCCTGCCTGTGGCGGTGTCCCCTTGGGGGTAAGTACCTGGTTGGGGAAAATATCGCATGCCGGTACGTCGGCACCGAATGTTACCATCCAGCGGGAATGGTCATCGCCACCTTCAGCAATAGCATGTACTTCACTTAAGGGACTAATGAGCTTTTCCGTTTTACTATCCAATCAATGAAAACTGAATACACGCGTAGCGGTGCTCCCTGCATTGAGTATAGCTGTGGCTCGCAAGGGTTGCTGGCTGCGGAGGGCAGGTGGCCTATGCCCGTGCAGAGCGGCGCGACGCGAGCAGACTGCGTTCACCCGCCGCGCAGCGCCACCCCGAGTGGTGATGGCAAATATTACCAAACCATCGATACATCGATATTTCGATACATTCCTAAAGCATTTTCGATGTCGATGAAAACATCGATTTTTAAAACATCGATGTTTTCATTATAGACTAATAAACATGCTATTTTCCTACCCATTTTTAATAACAGTACGTAAAAGGGATATATTCTATTGTTTGGTTTATAGCACATTAGTAGTATGTAAAAATTATTCGATCGTGTTTCGCTACCGATTTCGTGTCTCACTGTCGATTCAGGCAAAGACACGTCTGGCGATAACATACATTCATAACACGAGCATCTCCCTAACTTCGTGAGATTGCACAGACGAATTGTGCAGCGTGATAAAGAGGACGAAGCAAAACAACGATATTGCTGAAGATTGCTGCTACTCCACAACGTGCTTAAAACCCTTTATTTAAAAAATAAATTTAAAAAATTAAAAATTCATAATATTCAAAATTCAAAATAAACATCAATGTTTTTGCAATAACATACCCATGTGAAGAGAACATCGAAAACACAATATCAATGTTAATATATCGATATTTCTGGTGGAGAACATCGATGTTTTAAAAACGTCTTTTTTTTTTTTTTTTTGCCATCCCTAATCCCGTGCCACGGAGGCTGGGGGCGCGGGGCGAGACGAGGGCTCTGGCGCGGGCGGGTGGGCGGCCGCGGCGCAGCTGTGACGTCACGCGCCGCCGCGAGGGTCGATGACGCAACAGAGCAGCACCGCGCGCACGCGCACTGACGTCACGCCGCGGCGTGCTCGCGCCTCCGCCGACACGGCCGCAGACGCGCCATCTGTTGCCACCGGACACAGCCGACTTCGTCTCACGCGCCTTCATTAATTACAGCGCTGGCCATGATTTTTAATGGCGCGAAGATGGCTGGAGGTTTTGATTTCTTGTTCGCTTTCTTTACGTCTGTTTGCGGAACTGTATTTATCGTTCGTTATATTATAATGACATTACACAAGAATAGCGTATCTTTTTTGTTTACCGGTCGAATTCATTTTAAGGACATTTCTGATTCTAGTAGCTTACGAAATCACAATAATAAGTATTATAAAACATATTTTAGAGACTGATTCCTTTTGTATATCAAATGTAGTTCTTGGAAACAAATACTCTTTAAATTAGTTTCTGACTTTTTTATGATGACATTATTAAGCCATTTCAATAAACACTACCTTCAAATCATTTTATAAGTCATTTGTTGTGTACGCATTTATGTTTTCTTTTTACAATTTCATGGACTTTCATTACAGCAAATATCATTTTCCTGGTGATTCTATGAAAAGTTAAAAAGTGTGATTATGATAAGTTATGACATACATTATGCTTATATGATTATATTAGCAATAGTTCACATAATAAGTTGAGTTATCAACTCCTTGGAACTGATATATAATAACCAGTTTTACGGGCAGTCAGTAAAAAATTCGTCGCCATTATTCTTGAATGGTGAAGATAATGTAATTAAAATATATGTAATGTCAGCAGAATCCATCTTTCATTACGATTTTCCTTGAATTTACTGGAAACTAACTTGTAAACAAAATATAGCGAGGATTAAGGTGATACCACGTAACGTGATATGAATTAATATTTAGAAATCTATATTGTAAATACTCTCACACCGGGGCAAACGTGAAAACTCAGCGCTTCCCTCTGAAAAGTAAAGCTAGCATTTACCTAACGGAACGCGTGCTGCTGAGCTCGCAAATAAATGCAAACGTATGCAATTCAAACTTTGTTGTCAAAAGAAATTAATGTTCAAAGCCCATCACCAGACGAGATGTGTACATTATAACGGGTTGCATTTCGAAGCTGGACTACCTTCTTTGTTAACATGCAACAGAAATTCTGTTCTGACATATTATATTAGAAACGTCATTGATTCGTGTTTCTTTCTATTTTCTCGCCTTAATAGTGTAATGATTTACGACTAGTGAACAAATCAACGGTATTCGGTAATTAAAGTTCTTCATTAAGGATAATAAAATTTATACCCAAGAAACAGATGACGGCAGTACCGTGCACGGACAATTCTTTTAAATTAATTAAATGCGCGGAAGAGAAGCAAACCGGACATAAACAATTATTAAAGTGCAATTTTAGGAATCATTTCAAACAAAATCATCAAAATCGAGCCAGGGGTTCACTTAATTGGTGAAATATTCGTAATCATACAGTTCCTCTCGATGAAGTAAGCATGGATGTCATTATTGGCAAGCAAAAGTCAAAGACAAATACCGTTTTTTGTGAATATAAAATGAACGCCTGAAAGGATCAGGCTGAGACTTGGTAAAAGTACTAAGGGAAAATTGGGGAAAATTTTGGAACTGATTCTGATTTTTGGGACGCCGGGAAGGTGAATTGAATAATTACCATTAAACATTTTAATATAAAGATTATGGAAGAACAAGCGACATGGGGCGATGACGTCACAAGAAGGTGACGAAGTATGAATTACGATATTTAATGAAATAAGGCGTTAGAAAATATTTAGACGGTGTCACAATGATCAGGAAACTTTAAGATACAATGTGGAACCAGGAACGGGACATAATACAGTGAAAAAAAAGTAAATAAGAAATACTTTCGAATTATCGTCGAATTATTTACGGCAGCGAGAAGATGATGCGCTTTTGTTCGAGCCAAGAATATAAAAACGCTGGGCAACAATGAGAAAAAAAGGAGGAGTATTGCGCTAGACTGACGCGGAGTTCACGCTAGCCGTCGTAACAATTTTAAATATTTTTTGAACTTAAGAAATTTTAAGACATTTTTAATGAGTTGTGTTAATAGTGTGCGGGCATTTAAAGCGTAATGAACTAACATATAATGACGCGCGTTTTATTGAACGGTGGCAGTGCGAAGACGTAATTTGTACTAGATCGCGGCATAAACTTGAATGGCGGACATGTTGATATGTAGAACAATTACCTTTTTTTACGTGATAGAACGGAATTTTGGAACAATTGCAGATTAAATTACTTTTTTAATTTTTTTGTTTATATAATGACGCGAAGTATCCTTAAGTTTCGCGGATTGTGTGACTGCTGAAGATGGTGCCAAGTGATACGTAGTGGCGATTGCACCGATGGAGTGTGCGATTCTCTGGAGATCGATCACGGACGTGAATAACGCTGTCTGCCGCGGCGACGATCCAGCAAAAGGGAAGTAAATTGCATGGATTGTTTTAACAACGGTGACGCATTCTGTAGAAGATCAAATGCTGTTAATTAGCATATAAGTAAATTCATAAAGAGTATACAGAATGCGCATTCAGTATGAATGAGATTTGCAATTTTAATTTCAGTGTGAATGAGATGTTGTTTTCTTTTTTTTTGTTTTATTTGTTGATTTTTGTGTTACGTAAAGGGTATTTGCTTATGTATATGTGTTTTCGGACGGTAACGATGATGGTCATATGTAAGCTATTCAATGTGTTTCGAAAGGAAGAGGGAGAAATAATTTTGAAGATTAAAATGAATGAAGACAAACATAGTTGTGTTGTCAGTAAAAATTCTGAAACAATGCGTTATAATTTAGTAGATAGATGCTGACCCGCACGCACGCACGCACACATACCATGCTGTCGCTTCTGTATAGAAGTAACTACAAATTCACGCCAGTAGTGGAATCAGACTAAGTAATTAGCTAGCAGACGGGCAAGGTTGAAGTCCAACAGGTGCAAAGATATGAGTTGTTAGCCAGGCGCCCCTATTTATTTGACAGCAAGGATCAGATAGAGAGAGGATAGTTAGATAAAAGATAGATAGAGAGAAGAAAGAGAGAGTAGGCAAACGGTTACGTTGACAGCCCAACGTGAGAGATAAATCATTATTCGGCAGCCCAACACAGGTTAATTCGTTTGAATAGGTAAGTAGTAAAGGGAAAGTATTGAAATTCTGCGGCGCAATCGGCGGTTTTTCGAAAGAAAAACTCTTATTGTCGGGCCCTGGTTAAAATAAAACATGGATAATTCGTGTTCCTATTTCTAGTACATTACTCCTCTAAAATGTTCTGTAGTCAGATTCCACATTTTGTGGGCCCTTAATATAGAAAAATCTATTTCCGGCAAAACGTATGTCTGCCCGTCTGTGCGTCTGCCCGTCTGTGCGTCTGCCCGTCTGTGCGTCTGCCCGTCTGTGCGTCTGCCCGTCTGTGCGTCTGCCCGTCTGTGCGTCTGCCCGTCTGTGCGTCTGCTCGTCTGTGCGTCTGCCCGTCTGTGCGTCTGCCCGTCTGTGCGTCTGCCCGTCTGTGCGTCTGCCCGTCTGTGCGTCTGCCCGTCTGTGCGTCTGCCCGTCTGTGCGTCTGCCCGTCTGTGCGTCTGCCCGTCTGTGCGTCTGCCCGTCTGTGCGTCTGCCCGTCTGTGTCTGTCTCTGTGCGTCTGTCCGTCTGTGCCCGTCTGTGCGTCTGCCCGTCTCTGTCCGTCTGTCTGTGCGTCTGTCCGTCGTCTGTACGTCTGTCTGTGTCCGTGCCCGTCGTGCGTCTGTCTTCTGTGCATGTAACGTCTGCTTCCGCCGTCTGTGCGTCTGTGCCTCTGTCCGTGCGTCTGTGTCCGTGCGTCTCCAGCGTCTGCAGGCCTGTCTGTGTAACATGCCTGCGTGTGCGTCCGTCTGTGCGTCTGTGCGTCTGATTCGTGCGCGTCTGTCCGTGTGTGCGTCTGTGGTCTGTCCGTCTGTGCGTCTGTCCGTCTGTCCGTCTGTCCGTCTGTCCGTCTGTGCGTCTGTGCGACATTTCCTTTCTGTAGATTCTGAAAATCCTGAGCAAAAATATGTTTCTTCTGACTCTTGAAGTGCAAACCCTAGAAACGCAGCAACCAGCAATGCACGCGAATGCTTCAGAAGATGTTAAACATCTTTTTTCTCCCACGCACATGGGATTCTCCAATGCTTCCTGAGACAAGAACAGAAATTTATAAATCTCTACAACATCCGATCGATATCCGAAGAAAAATTGACGAAGGGAAAAGTTTTCGAGAGCTCACCGGGGGAGTACTAGGGAAGGCAGGAAAGAAAAAAGGAAAAGAAATAATGCAGTGCACGAAGGTACAGCGCGCCACCCACGCACACTGAGTATGACACCAAATGTTCATACAAATGCTGAAAGAAAGACTATCGAATATAATTGCTAAGTATATTCAAATGCAATCAGTTAATACCGTGAGGATGAGAATGAAAGCTTTATGTGGTTTAGCATATAGGTGACGGTTATTTTAGTAATAATTAGTATACAATTAATTTTAAAAAATTAAAACAAATAATTATTTCACAAAATTTCTCTCTTAAGGCATATTTATTTTTTGATTTTATGAAGAATAATGATAAATCTCTATGTAATAGAGAATGGGAAAAAAGTCACTTCCCATTGTAAACAGTAAGGTAACCTTGGATGTGAACTTTCCTTTGATTTTAAATGACTTGCTTTTGATATATATCTGAAGGTTTCCTACGAAAAAATAAAGTACATTGTCAGCTTAAATAGTGCTTAGATTTCGTTATTCAGCCCTTTTTATCGTAATATTATCTTTATGCAGGGAGACATCTTTGTGAGTTATTGCATGGTATTGGTTACTGCTTTGTAGTAGTTATTGCTTTGTATTAATTATTACTATGTATTAGTTATTGTTTGGTATTAATACTTGTTATTAGTTATTGCTTGTGAATTACATTTATAAATACGACACCCGGAGTAGGTTTAAGTGGATATCCATTTGCACAATGCTCCACCACCTCCTTTCATAACATTTGGGCCCACTGTGGGCCCGCTCCCCATCGTCCGGGCGGCCGTCCTCCGCTCGCCGCCGCGCCCAGCCAGGCGCTGTCTTGGCGGCACCGCCGACAGGAGCGCCTGGAGCGGGCGAGCGAGCGGGCGGGTGGGCGCACGCCAGATAAGGACGTTACCGTGATTTATGCCCCGGAGTCTATGGCCGGAATTATTATTCAAAACTAACTCGGTTAGGTCTGACGTGGCAGAAAATTTATTGCGCTCGCGAACGGTGCGTTCTCCGCGCGCCCACGGTGACGCTGCTGGCGCTAGTGGCGTGGTGGTAGCGTCGCGGGAGCACGGCCGTCGCGCATCCCATCGGGCTCGACGCTGAGCGTTTGTGAGGTTAGGTTGCTCGTAGGTCGTGATAGGAAGAGGAAACCCAAGTCTGGAGTAGAAGTGAACTGAATGATATGATGCTTATATTTTTAATGCTAATGAGATGATATTTTCGATTCATGATATAAGTGTGTAACACTGTGACGGGGTGCATTTTAACGAGTTATGCATTTTTAATTGATTATTAAAACGAACCACTTTATTTTTTTCGAAAGTTATTACAAAAAGTTAAGGACACTTAGAGTTGTTGTTATTATTATTATTATTATTATTATTATTATTATTATTATTATTATTATTATTATTATTATTATTATTATTATTATATTACTATAAATCAATTATTCATCGAACCGTTATCATTTCAATTAAAACTATACACACATGTAATTTGTCCAAGACATTTTATTTAAACTCAGATGGTCTTTTAAAAATATTAATTACATTTCTGGATCGTGCAACATTTGTTGAAATAGAGAACATGTGTAATCAGTTTAGAAATATTTTATTTGATATATGCTATTGTAATTTCAGGTTTATAATTTGGCACTATTTTTTAAAAAATTCGTTTTGTGTTTGAGCAATTTCATTTTATGATGAAGTAATTTTTTAATAACGAAGACTCTTCGTTATGCAGTGTAAAAAGTAAACAAAACGGGAAAAAGGTTCACTTTGACATTCTATTTCGTAAGTGAAGTATTTTTACAATATTTTATTAGCCGAACATTATGTTGATAAAAAAATTGGTAGCAAAATTATTCTGAAATTTTAATGTTCAGCAAAGCTGTTACCGTTGTGATTTTTAAAGAATCGTGAACTAATTGTAATTGTAAATCTGTGATGTACCTTTCCCTCACAAAAATTTACCGGCAAAATTCTATCTTTCCAACCGCGCCGACAAACTTGGACACCCTGCGGCCAGGGGAAGGGCAGGGGGAGGGACGCATTGACCAATCGCTAAAAGGTAGGACCATAGTTGTCATCCCAATGGGCAGAAAGAACGCTGTCACAGGGGGAGGGGGCTAGTTCGGTTACGTACGAGACGGAAATACCGTCATATTTCCCTGACGAAGGAGAGATTTTGTCCGACGAAAAAATATATCTAAGCGGGGTTTTCCGTCCAGAAGTATTGTCCATAGACCAGTAAATATTTATCATTTTAGTACAAATTATCCTAACTTTTAGTTATCGATTTGTAACTCCTGACAAACTGCTATTTTGAGATATTCATTTCAGGCACAATTTGCGGAGCCTTCCCGGCCGTTCTAACGCATATTTCGAATTTGTTTATAAAATTATAAATTGTTGCAAAATTGTTAGTTCGCTGTTTCTGGTTCTGGGACATCGGGGACTCCCCCCTTTAGATTTGCAAAATTTGGAAATTGTTTATAAATTTGCAGTTGTTGCACTTTTTTATTGTCTGTTGCTGCTCGGAAAAACTTTGCTTCTCGCTGTTTCCATGTGATTACTTGAGTACCTGAGATTGAATCTCATCCGTGGCGAATATTTTTGTGGGTAGAAAACACTTTTGCGGTTAATAGTACAGTTATAATCATTCGCGACCTTTATATAAATCACAGAAAGAATGAGCTTTTCAGGCGCCACTAGATATTTTAGTGTGTTAATGTCTTCAGGAATCGGGTATAAATTTGCCGCTATTGCGATTCTCATTTCAGAACGACTGCATTACTGCGCGTGATAGTCGCAACTTTCATCTGTGACGTACTTCAACCTTGGCGATAGACGGCGAAAGATAAGACCGGGAACGACTTGCTGAAAGAGTATTTTATTGAAAATATTTCTTGCTAAAATGAGCTATGTAGTTGCGTGAGTTTTCTTCCTTTGCATTTCTATTTGGATTTTGATGTCCTTGACACATGGAGTACATTTCTCTAATAAAGAACTAAGTGCAATGAATATCACGTTATTATTGTTTTCGTAATAAGTGCGTCTGGAGAACGTGACGAGCAGTGCATGTGATAGCGTAGTGCGTTCGAGCTATACCTCGAGATTAGAAGTACCCGAGTTCAAATCCTAGCAAAGTTAGCATGTTTTTATCGCTACTATGTGTAAAGAGAGAATTATGTAATACTGCAGGAGAAAGTATCGGAATTTGCATAGAAAAAACGTCTCTTGCATATTGCTATCTCAAAAAAGAGAATTGTTGATCGTGTTCGTATATTACTTTTTATACACAGGGCTGTCAAAACGATTGTTTTGAACCTGAAAAAGTGATTTTCGAGAAACCTCTTCGTCAGTCCGTCTACGTATGGATAATTCTTCAGCCTAAAGTAAACACGATTTTCACGAAAATGGATATTCCTTGAATGATCTGGCTGATGTCACGAATCCTCGAATTTCAAACGAATCTTTTAATTTTGACGGTACTTTACACCGAAACCTATTATACATTCCAAATTTTCTCAAAAAGAACTCCAATTGTTTTTCTATAAATCTATTCCTTGAAGCAAAAAACGTTTAAAAATGTCGTACGTCCAATTTTGGGCGAACAATCTGAACTTTGGAAAATTGCAAACAAATACTAACATTGCCGAAAAACAATATTGACGTAAGATATTTTAGAGATTTTTTCCATCATGAATTCTGTTTTTAAAACTAGATCTTGAATTAATGTAAATTAAACACTCTGGATTTTTAAGAACTGTAAATGCAAATGTTTTACTTTCTTTTTGAGTCGGGGAGGAGGAAATTCAGCTGTGTAACTGGCGGTGTAGGGGAATTGGGTCAGGCATGTTAATTTTAAGAATCCGAGATCGAATACCAGCGAGGAGAAAATAATTGCTGCTTAAATAAATAATTTTGCAAGTTCACACAGGCCGTATTGTATATTGCGTAGCTATTGCAAATAAGACGTGAAAGTACGTGCTGTTGAAGCAGCACTAGTTTTGTCTAAATAGTACGTATAGACACACTGTCTAAATAGTATTTATAGTAAGATAAACTTTATTTATATGGGTAAACTTTGATTGAACATCCATTTCATTGCCTGAAAGTCAAACTTGACGAAACTGAGATCAGTGTCGTAATAAGAGTTATTATGATCCAGTGCTTTATTTTTTAAATTATAGATGCCGGAACGCTCCTCAAATTGATTATTAATGTAATAGCAATAGTTTTTTATATATAATATAATTTAATAATTATTCCTGAGGTACCGGAACGGGTTCCGGCAGAAATCAACCCTGCATATATCTATAATTCATTAATACCAAAAGTAATAATTTGCGTACTGCAAGTAGTATTACAACAAACCCATGGTATAAGAACTGTCAACAAGGTACTGTAAAGTGTCATTTTTCGTAGGACAAGAAGTCAAATTTAAATAAAAATTATAGTTCACTTGAATTTTGACTAATTGCGTCTAACTTTCTATGATATTCAAATAGTAATTGTATTACAATATTCAATTGGTTATCAATTTCGGCTTAAGAGCCTTGTTTGATAATTCTCCAATTTCGTATCGTTATAAATCGTTATAATTATATATCGTTATAAGATGAATGAACGTTTTATTGATAATTTTACTGTTCAAAATTTTCATTAGTTTGCATGTTTAAATATATTTATCACTTGTAATTACATGTTTATTAAACAAGCTGGCATTATAAGAAGCAAGAAACATTGGTTTTCATTTGATGATTCAACTTCATCAATCACTCACATTTACTTTAATTTTCTCTGCTTGTCAGTTTTTGTTTTAATCTCAGATCTCCGATGAACACACAGATTAAAATAACATCTTAGATTTTTCAGCGTTTTACAAATAATAACGTGAATAAATGCATATATTTATTGAATGTTTTAAAATAACCTGAAAAACATTCGTTTTCTATAGGTTATTGGGATGTTGAAAATATCGAAATAGTAAACACAATGTTAAGCTTGATATTTTCCTTAGAGGTAGATTTTATTGGTTAAACGTTTTCAGCGATTGAACATGAGATACCTTGAATGGTCCGTTTTCTTTTGATAAACCGCTACGTTCTTCCTGTACAGATGGTCGTGCAAAATTCAAGGTTTCGGGAGTTTCATAGAGTGGAGAGTAGCGTCCAAGAAACCACCTTCGAAATCTGCCGATATTTGCAGGATTGAAACTGAAATGTAGTCTGTGTTGGGAAGATAATATAACTTAAGCACCAAGTTCGTTCTAAGTATTTTCACTAGAAAATGCTACGTCATAGAATTTTCACTAGAAAATGCTACGTCATAGATATTTACAGAACTGTAAACATTAACGCTAAATCACTTTGAATTGTTTTAACAAGTTTTTTATTTATTTTAGTAGTAAAAAATGTTTTTTTCTAAGCACGTATCTTTGGTATATTTTGAGATGATACAATACTTCAATTTTAAGAATGTATTTATTTTCAACCATTTAGGAATTCACAAAATTTCATTGAAATGTTTGCCAATCATAAAAATGTTTTAAATATAATTATTAATTTATTTAAAAAACATGTATTAACAATGCAAAGAAATACAATTTTGCAATAAAATTTCTTTGCGGATGACATGTCATCTATCGAATAAGGTAGTTTAACCTTGGACAGTCATTTTATATGTATTAAGAATTTGCTATGATATTTCTCATTGTAATGAAGGTTCCCTAATGAATTTCTGTTGGTTAACGTTAGAATTTTAAAAACATTTCAATTTTACTGAAGTTATAAAGAACAAATACTTTAAAATTCGCATTGATACTTAGGTCAGCTAGCGATGTTTAATTTTGTAACAAAAAATTTGTTTGCGTGCACTTACTAATCTAGAGGAAGAGAGAATGTAACACGATTTCACATGCACTCGCATTCCTATATTATAACACTAGCAGACCCGGCGAACTTTGTACCGCCTAACAATCAATTCTTTATTTTTTTTAGTTTGTTTAATACTTATTCTGCTATTCGGGACACCGGGTCAGCTTGTAAGACAAAAACGAAAGTTAATAAGTTAACAATTACATCATGTCAAAAAATAATAATTATGGAACACCTAAAATTCTTTTAATAGTCAATAAAAAATCACAATAAAAATTACAATTTCACATTTCTTATTATGATACCTACTTATTATATTTCATTTTATTTATTTGTTATTCTAAATTAAGTTTTTTAATAGTACTTTATGGTACACGATATTTTTTGTTTGATTACCTGGCGCGTCAACAAATAGAACAGATGGTTTTCCAACACGGGAACAGGCAACATACAATTGACATTGCGAGAAACATGGGTTTTCTAGATTAATACCACAAACTCCCAATGACTGCCCCTGGGATTATTTTATAGTCATAGCGAAAGCAAGTCGTACTGGAAACTGCAGTCGTTTAAACTCGAATGGGACGTCGGTCAGAATCATTGGGATGCGGGGTATCAAAACGTCTTCTCCTTTATTCTTTCAATATGATTGCTTCTATTACGTTATTCAGTAATTTATCACTAATCGTGTGCCGTTACAAAGTCGCGGTTGGTTAATATTTCGCAACATTATAACTACAGATCCAACCTTTAATTGAAGATTGTGAGGCGGCAATTGTGGCAAATCTAGTGAGTTTAAAAATTCCGGTGGATAGTTCACGACATCATCTTCATTAGTTGCCGTATCAACTGATTTATATGTCCTCATTTCGCCAGGAATGTAATCTTGAATTTTGAAATTTAAATCATTTACATCAGTGTTTTTGGCAGCCAGTATAGCTCGTTCGCTCAACCAATCATGGAATAAGTAATTTTGAGCAACATTTGGAAACACTTTTTGAATGAGTTCAGCTTTTGATTAAGTTAACTGACAAAAACCCTCAGGAAAGGTGATGTAGCCAGTCAGCACGTCTACAGGAAATATCAATGAGTTGTTTAAAGAATATGTCACCAGATTGATCATTTTGCAATATAACACGCATATTCTTGCTTAAATGTAATACCATGACATGTTTACACAAATTGGAGGACTTTAAACATGCATTCAGTTTATCAGCTTGCGTTGAACGTGGAACCACTGGCAATGTTTGCCGAAAATCTACTAATAAAGTCATTGCGCCACCAAGGTTGTTTCGTAGATCTTTTAAGGTTCTATCTAAAGCCTTTAAAGATATTTTATGCGTCATCGTGCATTCATCCCACACTATTAGTTTACATTGCTGCAAAACCTTTGCCATTGCCGAATTCTTGGAAATGTTGCAGGTTGGAGTTTCGTTGTTTTGCATATTCAATGGCAATTTTAGAGCTGAATGGGCTGTTCGAACACCTTCAGGTAAAGTTGCTGCAATGCCTGACGAAGCAAGAGCTAGAGCAATTTCATTTTTTGAGCGAACTGTTGCCAATATTGAAGTAATCAAAAAAGTTTTTCCTGTGCTACCAGGAGCGTCCAAGAAGTAAATCACTCTAGTTCCATTATTTATTACTTTCACAAGAGTATCAAATACATACTTTTGTTCTTCGTTCAACAGTGGAAGATTTATTTGAATCGATTCTTTCAAAGTATTGAGATCATACGATTTTTCACGTTGTAACTCTTGACCAAAAGCATCGTGCATTGGGCGATTGGGCGTGGCCATCCCCAATTGACATAATAGCTTGATTGACATCATCAAGCACATATCCTCAATGGAAATCAATGCCTCATTGTAAATTTCTTCTCTTATTTGTAAATTCGGATTCCCTGTTCTATTGCGTATTTTAAACAAAACATCGTCACAAATATTATCTTTGGATTTTACTCACAAATCAATTGGCTTTGATGGGAAGCATGTTGATACGATAATGGAAAACAATGCTCGTATTTGATAAGCTTGTGATGAAATTACAGCATCATTGAGAGTTTGATGCCAATGTGCATCATTTTCTAACAGTTGCAAACGATGACAGGCTTCTCTGTAAGATCCACACAATTCACATTCAACTGTTCGTAAATGTTGGAATGATGTTGGACCACGTACATTGACTCATGGCAGCCGTAAATAAAAACATTCATCGTTGCTTGGATGAACGGAATAAATTTGACCTATTGCATCGGTTGAATATACACCTGGGTATCCTGGAACTGGTTTTCCTTGTTTCCTTCGCATAAATTTCTTTGATGATTGATTCCAAGTATAATATTTTGCCATTTCAGAATATAGCACTGTTTGTGCGAAATGATCTTTTTGGCACGTCTCTAAAAAACTGGTTAAGGTAGTAGATGGTGGCTGGTGAGCTCTCTGTATTGCATTCTGAGCTGTAAAATACACTCTTTGTCCATTCTCTAAGTGCAGGCTAAGTGAACAACTGTGGGGTGTCTTTTATGAATTGGAAAAGAAAAAAATTCGCCAAAATGCTTCATTACTGCTAATATAACGGCCCATTTGGTATTGGGTTACTTCATCATTTAAATTATGTGCGCCAAATCCAATCACAGCCATATCACTTCCTTTGGTTACGTATTTACATATGTACTTGATAGATTTTACTGATTGGCAAGATTCAACATTGATGTGTGCTTTGAAAGTTTTTGATAAGACCGGTGAATATGAAACAATTCAACGATTATCTATTTCAATATCTTGTTGATTTACTTTGACAATTATTGATCTTCCACTGTCTGCTAGTGATCGCCGACGATACAGTGGATAACCATCATTTCCAGTAATTGTTTCCGGTATTAATGTCAATGGATAGCGCTTTGAACATATGCCATCTACCACACACTGTGCATTTTGATTAAGTGTTCCACATGGACCATGTATCATGTTTTTGATAACTACTTCATGCAAGCCAGGGTCAAGTTGTTCATTAGGGATTTCAGCTGATATGACTTCATCAAATTCATTTGGCCTAATTTGTTCAAGCAATCAAATCAAAATATGTGCATGCGGCAATCCACGTTTCTGCCACTCTACAGAATACATCCAGCAGCGTGTCTCACCAAACACACAATGTTTCACAATTAAATCCATTAAATATTTCAACTTTTGTCTGAAGACTCTTGCTGTAATGTCATGACGATCAATAGGTGATTGGCCAGGGAATAACGCTTGTTTAATTTCTATCCATTGTGGATTGCATGTAAATGTAATGAACAAATCTGCTGTGCCATAATGCCTAACATAGGACATAGCATCTTGAGCATATTCATACATATGCCGAGGACTTCCGCTGTAGGTTGCTGGAAGAATAGTCATGCGACCAACATTTTCTGCATTTCCATCAGAATTAATTGCATCTCGAAGGTGAATATACTCTTCAGATCGAAGTTTGGTCTGATTCAACCTGATGAATGTTAATCTCTCCGTTTCAATCTTTACATACATATCAACAACATATCTGTGACATAATCGCCGGCATTTCAAGATGTGATTATCTTCATTTTCTCTGATCATTAGGCGGTATGAATAATAGTTCATTGAACTAACTTTTTTGTTGATTTCCGAACCTGTAATGGAATTTATCATCTTGATTGAGAAATCGTAGCCATCTTCACCTAGCCAAAATATAATGGGATATTGCAGTGCACCATATGAGCGATGTGTTTCCTTAATACGTTGTAATTGATTATTTCGACGATGGAAAACAATATTACGTGACTCCAAATTTTATCCAACTACAACAATGGCAACTTCATCGATAGTAGGTGCATTAAAACGTCCTGCATGTTGGCCCACAGGAGTCTTATCAGCTCTGATAACAATTTTGTGATCATCAGATGGCATCATATCCATTGCACTTTTAAATAATATTGATTGTGTTCATGAAATAAGTTTTGTAATTGTTCGACTATTGACCTTTTCACTGAATTGTTATGTGCACAACATTGATTGATTTATTGTGGAGAATTACCCATGAAATAAAGTTGCAAAAACTTGTACTCGCTATCTAGCACTGATAACAGAGAACCTGCTGTGATATATTTGACCTTGTATCTTAAAAGTTTTTTCATGAAATTTTCCTGAACTACTTTTGTTGCGGTTGATCCCGGGTTTAGGGTGGCACGGTTCCTTTGGTTTCTTTTATGATTCATTATTTCTCGCGATTCCTATGTTTATAGTTGCGCGGTTCACTATAACAACTGAATTATTTATGTTCAATGTTAAATGAGAAGAAGTCACCTGATAATTTGTTGGCGTGGAATTGTGTGTATTTTCGCATTTCAAGTCTTCTTCAAATAGGTTTGTGTGTCTACTGAGATGGAAGGTATGAATTTTCTTAAAAGTGAGTGTTCCCTTTAAAATAAATTCTCTTAAAAGTGAGGGAGGTATATAATACAGCGTGAGCGCCGGAGCGACAGCGGAGGCGCGAACCAGGTCTTGAGAGCGAGGGCCGGAAGGCCCTCGCGAACGTAGCACGTTGGATCCGTCGGGTAGCGACGTGCGGTAGCACGTCGCGGACCACTTGGTGAAAAAAAATGCGTTGGTTAAAGAATTGTGTAGGTTATAAAATTAAATTTGTAGCGTGAAAAATACGAATAATCAGTTCACTTAATGAGAGTACGTTGCTACGGAGATTTATACGTACAGGGGGCTTTGGAGCAGTGGGGTAGCTATTCTCCCGATCTACCTTTATTTTAAATAATTATATTTATTGCTGTAACATCATGAACTTAACTACACGCGACTACTACGTATAAACAAGGATTTAGTTCATGGAGTCGATTCTCTTCGAATGAACCGAATCAGTGAATCATAGGAACCGTGCCACCCTAAACTCGGGAAAAAATGTATGGAATCTGTTCCTTTTCCTAAAACAGTTGCAGAGTACAATGGCTCTAGAAGTGGAAGCAATGGTATCAATTTCACCTTTCCATTTGCGCAACACAATCCGTTGGCTTCGTTTTTGTATTTCAGTGCCTTACAATATTGGCAAACTGAGTTCATAGGTCCAATAGCAACACAGTTGTAGGCACTGTAATAAATTGACATATCGTAACAGAAAGCAACTCGATTCAAACTTACACCATTATTAGTCGAATGTCGCACTTCATGGATGTCTTGACCGAATTCTTTCACGTTCATTGCGATCTTCACGTTCCTGGGCAGTACGATTAGATTTACAATTAATTTGATTCGTTGCATTTCGGGTTCTTCTGCCTAAATTTGTCCGTCGCCTTATAGGAGGCATGTCGAGTGTAAATGAGTCACAAACACACAACAAAGAGGCGTTTACACATCACAGCATTTAAACATCTACACATCAAAGAGACGTTTACATTTCAAGTGACATTTTACCATAGACAATTTGTGTTTGTCTAATGTTACCATCGTATAAATATTGATTAGATACTAACGTCACTCAATTGTTTTGAAATCCTTGACTCTCCACTAACAATTGAACTTTTTGGTATGGTATGAAAGTTCAAATTGACTTTTATATATTATTACGAATAATTTGTATAGGAGTATAGAAAAGTGTTGTTTTTAGATTTTTCAGGCAATTTTTTAAATTTATCTCTCCGTAAGAACCATCCTCATACTTTAAGGAAGATTCTAAAAAAAGAATTATCAAAATCGGTTCAGCCGTTCTCGAGATTTGCGCTTAGCAAGGATTTCAGCGACTCATTTTTATATATAAGATAAAATATCAAATTATCAGTTTTAGAATGATGATCCTGAATTATTGAATGATAAATTCAATTGAAAATTTTAGCATAAACTTAAATACGTTCATTTAGAAATATCTATACTTGTGTAAATAAAGTAGTATTTTGTGATGTGTGATTCTACTCATGTGATCTTTCAAAACACAAAATTGAACATTTCTGTATTTGAAAACCTTAACAATACGTTCATCCAATCCAGTGCAGTTTATAGCAAACAGCTAAACAGCATGTTTCCCAATCTTTTAATGGTAATGGTTAAACAAGAGGAATAAATAGCTTCTGACTCTCGGTGTTAACAAGGGACTTTAAAAACTTTAATAATACAGTTATTCGGTTGCTCAACATCCCTTTGATAGAAAAGCAGAAACAATTATTTGTGCGTAATGCACCTTGAAAACTAATTTTTTTATAATCAATTTTTTTTCTATTTGATAAATATATCGACTTGCAAATTGCAGGACTTAAAAGAGAATATAAAAGCAAAATGAATGTTAAGCTCATACTCGCCGTAAAAATACGAATTTAGCATAATTAAATTGGCCCCAGAATTTGTTTACAAGCAAGTGCATTTAAACGTATGTGGCAGGCAAAAGCGCGGCATTGGAGAACTGTTTTTTCGAATGAATATAGTGCGAATGAATTAAATGCAAACAAATGGGGTCTACTAAGATGTTAATTTCTAATAAACAATTACATATATCTCGAGAACGTAATATGATAGCACCAATCGGATTCCGGAATTTTGCATCGCATTTAAACGCCATTCAGATTAGACAATAAAAAGTGCAAAAATTGCAAATTTAGAAACAATTTCCAAAATGTGCAAATCTAAAGGGGGAGAGTCTCCCGATGTCCCAGAACCCAAAACAGCGAATTAACAATTTTGCAACAATTTATAATTTTATAAACAAATTCAAAATATGCGTTTGTTTGTCGGCAAGTTTGTCGGTGCGGTTGGGAAGATAGAATTTTGCTGGTAAATTTTTGTGAGGGAAAGGGTACGTTAATAATGCCCAGTTTACTTTAAGTAAATATAACTTTGAATATTGTCGAATTAGCTTTGGCATTGTTATTTATTAATGATGCAATTGTTTGAAATTCGTATAAAATCGTTCAGACACTCGTTGGCAAAAAAGTGTTAAAAAATGTATTTCAATATATTTATAATTACGTTATTGGGAATGTTTTTGTACATTCATCATGGTTGACACTACACTGAAGCATATGTCTGTATCTATTATATAAAAGCACTCGACAAAATGTAAAAGTGCGCAGTACCGCCATAACATGGAAACAGCGAGAAGCAAAGTTTTTCCGAGCAGCGCTTCTTGGATGCGATTCCAATAGCCCTCCACCCGTGTGGAAATCAGTTGGTGCTCATTGAGACGTTGTGTATTTTATCATCCGACGCAGGCAGAGCGAGGCAAATGGGCGCGATGGCCCCACCCGTCCGCCCATCCGTCTGCCTTCGCCGCCCCGCCCACATCGTCCCAACGCCCCGCACACTCCGCCGCCCCGCCTCTCCTTCCGCCCCACCACCTCTCCGCACCGCCCTCTCCGTCTCCCCGTCTACTCCATCGCTCTCACTTCGCGCCCCGCCCACTTTTCCGCCCGCATCTCCTCCCCGCCTATCCCTCGCCCCGTCCTCTCCGCCGCCCCGCCCACTCCTCAGCCTCGCCTTCCCCGCCGTCCCGCCCACCCCGCCGTCTCGCCTACTCCGCTCCCCCGTCAACACCGCTGCCCCGCCCACTCCGACGATCCGCCCACTCTGCCGCCCCACCAACATCTCCGCTGCTCTCCCGCCTCCATCCTCCGCTCCCCGCCATCCCGATCCACCCCACACCCCTATGCCACCACCCCAGCCCCCGTCGCCCGTCACTCGCCGCCCATCCGTTCGCAAGCGTTGTGCTGCCCGTCGCGACTGCGGCCTGAGACAAGCTGAGGGGACCCAGGGATTAGCGGGGTGGGCGGGGATTCGGCGTGGGCGGGGGCGGGGGCGGAAGGGGTAACGAGCCGAGAACTATCGCGCCTCACGGGCCATTAGCCGCTGTCTTCCCGCGATTGATCGGCGCGGGTTGGGTCGGCAGTGGCGGCTGCGGGGCAGAGGCAGCGGTGGCTGTGGGCTTGTCCGTCACGAGGACGTGGCGAGACGCATGGGATTTGGTGGCCGAGGATGGGGATGGTGACAAGCTTGTCGTTGTGGGCGGGTTACTGGAATGTGTGATGACGAGGAAATGGGATATCTCAAATTGAGGAAATATCTCTAGCTGCTGTAGTTTGACAGACGTGTCGTGCGGTAATCGGGTAGTTGTTGAAAGCTAATGCAAAGAGAGGAAATTCCTATCATTCATGAAAATGGCGTGGTTGGTGTCGGAGTGGGGGACCTTTTGCAGAAAATAACCCTTCTAGCGAAGTCTTTAATGTCCTTAACTTTGACGGTATACGAATACTGTAGTCAAGAAAGCATGACTATCACGGCTTTACTGTCCCACAAAATAAAGCCAACGCATTGATTGATGGATTCATTGATTGTTTGTTACTGATTCCGGGCGCGTCAGCTAGAATTTTAGTCCGCTGGATGGCGAGATCCGGCGCTGACCGACCATTGGCTAGCGCGATTTTCCCCAACCAGGTATGTTCTACTAGAGGAGTACCGCCCCAGCCGGGACATGCTCTAAGTTTCCGAACGGTCTCCCGGAATGTGTGGTAGCGTTGTGAAAGTTAGTGTAAGTGTATGAAATGGGTGAGAATAGAAAAAAGAAAAAGAAGGAAAGATCACGTCCACTCCGTGGCCCGGTTGTTAGGGACTGCTCTGGCATTCGCCTGGTATTGATCGAAGAATCCACAGAAAACTACAGATCAGCGCAGCCGGCCGCTACAATAATCGCCAATACAGCTAATGAACTTTACCACACTATACAGCTAGTCACGAAAATACTGCCACCGTGGGGACTGGAATCTAGGACCTCCCGCTCAGAGTCACTGCAGTGACATCAGTTGATGCTCTGAGCCACCGCTCCCGGTCCGACGCATAGTAAAGCGGAGGATTTGCTGGAGAAAGAGGAGGAAAGTGGTGAGGGATAGTTGCAGTGTTGGATTGGCGAGCTGGAAGGCAGAGAAGCTTCCCCTCGCAATGCCCTGGTGGTTTAGAATAGTCCATTATGAAACGATGATGTAATGATTGGTATGAATACACGAGTGTAATATTACGATACGAGCGAGTACAGTAAACTTCACACGAGTGTATTAATACCCATTACATCGAGTTTCATATTGCACTTATCTACGACTTTTATACGTTAAACTTTTAGATTGAACCGTTTCGTGGCAGTTGACATGTAGGATTCAGCCAAGGCCATCTAACCCTACCCTCGCATGCTACCGCAGGTAGCTGTGGTTACTAGTCCGTCAGCGAGGGAGTACTGCGGAAATAGGGTCAAAGTGAAAAAGTGTCAGTACTTGGTTTGTAAACTTCTCTGTAATAGAACCTGTATAATAATGAAATCTGTACCGTAATGAGTAACATTATGCTTCGTATTGCTTCCAACAAATGACAGCACTATACAATGGAAGTAGAAAAAAGAGCTTGCGAAACTTCGACAAGTGTATCCGCAATAGGTTTGGTGAAACCGTTGCACAGCGCGGTCGGCCCTCGCGCGTGCGCTCTCTGTTCTTCCTCGCGTGCTCAGTTCTCGCACTACTAGAGAAGCGTCGTGAGGAGAGAGCTTTCATATTTCCTCGAATTTGCTTTGCATGCAGCGCTCGTTTTTCTGTTCGATCTGCTGATGAAACGCGCGTTTGAAAATCGTTTGATGGAAGGAGCGAATGGAGATGTAATTTAGACGATGTTACGGATTACATTAAAGGAAACATCCTAGCGCGTTGCCTACGTGGCATTTCAATACATTAATAGTTTGTATTTTTTTATAGTTTTCATGTTGTATGTAAGTCATAAAAAATCTGTACTGTGGTGTAAATGAACTTTTCAACAAATATAATGGTTTAATTTATTCAATGAAAGGATATATTCAGTAAACACTACTACTCGCAATTTTTATTTTCTTGAGACATTAATCGCAGAAATAATAAATAAATAAATTTTTAAACAAATAATTCGTTTAATGGCATAACCTGTGCAATTAGTTTGTATGTTAGTGAAATATAAAACAAAATAGAGTGTTCATTACTCAACCGAAATAATTTTACTCTTTTAACTCCCTTTACTTAGAGAGTACTCTTCTTAAAAATATCACTCTAAAGAGCTTTTATTCGACACAACAGCAAATTTCATTTACTGTACATTGCCTGCTGCAGATGTACCAGAAGCTTCCGAAAAGTTGTTTGGGATAGCGTAGCGTCGACAATTGGGTTTGTCACTGCCTGCAAGTAATGGAAGTTTCTTTCGGCGCCGCTGCCAAGAGTGAAGTCGGTTGGCGTGGGGTCATCGACCTGCGCGTGCCGATACACTCCATTATGCCCTGGCTTGCATCGAGCCAGCGCTTGCCAGCGCCTCCCACGCCAGGCGGCCCCGCCCCGCGCTAACCTTCATCGGCGAAAGGCGCAAGGCGTCGATACCACTTCCCTGCCTCTGCGCCCTGCCCGACCGATCTCGTCTCCTCTCTGCCCCGCCAAGCCACGCCGTTTCGCTGCGTCCCACTCCACCGCTCCACTTCAACACTTGGCCCCGCCTCGCCCCGCCTCGCCCCGCCTCGCCCCGCCTCGCCCCGCCTCGCCCCGCCTCGACCCGCCTCGCCCCGCCTCGCCCCGCCTCGCCCCGCCTCGCCCCGCCTCGCCCCGCCTCGCCCCGCCTCGCCCCGCCTCGCCCCGCCTCGCCCCGCCTCGCCCCACCTCGCCCCGCCTCGCCCCGCCTCGCCCCGCCTCGCCCCGCCTCGCCCCGCCTCGCCCCGCCTCGCCCCGCCTCGCCCCGCCTCTCCCCGCCTCGCCCCGCCTCGCCCCGCCTCGCCCCGCCTCGCCCCGCCTCGCCCCGCCTCGCCCCGCCTCGCCCCGCCTCGCCCCGCCTCGCCCCGCCTCGCCCCGCCTCGCCCGCCTCGCCCCGCCAAGCACCGCCTAGCACCGCCTAGCACCGCCTCGCCCCGCCTAGCACCGCCTAGCACCGCCTCGCCCCGCTTTGTCCTGCCTCGTCTCATCCCGTCATACCCCGTCCCGTCCCTCCTCATTCCGCCTCACCTCGCCCTGCCCTGCCTAGTCCCCCATCGTCTCTCTCCATCGCACTCTTCCCTCCGTGACCTTCCCCTCCCCCTCCCCATTGGCTCTTCGCCTCCCCCTCCCCATTTGCCCTTCGCCTCCCCGCCCCTCACAGCCTCATCCAGCTCCAATCCCGTCTAGCTCCAAGCTGCCTCTCCCGATCCTTCGTCACCTTTCCACCTCCTGCTGAAGCGCCCCTGCCCCTCCTTTCCCCACGCACCACTCTGCCCTTCTCCAACTTCCGTAATGCATGCAACCCTTTACATCCTCTGGCCCCGCCCCCACACTTTCTTCAGCCTCCACCGCTTTTCCCATCTACGGCAGCAACTTACTACCCTTGCAGCGTTTCTTTCAGAATTTTTACGAAATTGTTGTAGTTCGGGGTGAAATGATGTTTTCATATTTCATGGGTTGACTTTCGCTCTTCCATTATTCATGTCTTGTATATTTTCTTCTTTCACTTCAATCATCCCTTCATTCACTTCCACTATATATATATATATATATATATATATATATATATATATATATATATATATATATATATATATATATTTGAGACGCAAAGAAGGGGTGTTGGAAAAGCGAAAGTGTAGTGTATATATTGCGACGGAACACGTCGTCGTATTTCGCGACGCGCCGTACATTCACCAACTGATGAAGGGTCCGGACGGTTACCCCACGAGATCTTATTCTAGCGTGGGTGTCACCAGCCACATGCGATGTCTTCTCCGCCGCTCTGTCGCCGGGCCCTACCAGTTGTTTATTCAACTTGAAAGTATTTCTTTCCCAGGAAACCCTGATTGGAGGGTGAATTTTTATCAAGTAACAAGGCAGATTAGTGATGCCTTCACCCACAAAATGAAATTTAACACAATCTCAAATGCAAATTTTACAAGAAGGCATCGGATTTCTTTTACTGAAAAGCAAATTCTCTAAGAATTTTGTGGATTTGCGGGTACTTTCTTTCGGTTTACATGGATAACCTCGGCGGGTCCGTTCGGGGACTGAAGGCAGCAGTTTGTCTCGCTTGCACGGAAGCGGTGTCGCTGGCGGCGACCTTGGGCGGCTGGCAGTGTCTTCCCGGCGAAGCTCTCCTCGCGATGATCCAAACCTCCTTCCCCCTTCTCGGATGCGGGCGGCGTCGAGTTTTACTCACGTTGGAAAATGTCCGTGATAAATTTATAAACTGAATTGACTCCTTTGCTACAAGTTCTAGTAGACGGCTCTTCCTGGCGGCGTTCGACCTGGCGTTCCTGGCGGATCGGCGATTTTACATTTTTTTATTGCAGTGTATTAGAGGCACGGCAACATGTAGTGAGAACGTCCTAGCTACCAATACCCGGTCAGCTACATCTCTCAACGCAATGTCAACAGAAGAATCAACAAGAAGCGGCAGCCACAGCATGGATCAAGATTCTTCTTTTCCCGTGGACCTGACCCCGAATTCATGGCAAACGTACAAACCAGCTCGACCAAAACGACCGAACTCAGACGACCTCGACCCGAAAGAAAATAGAAGGGTAAGGCAAAAAATAGCGTCTAGCGATAATAATGTTAATATTATTACTGTGCACACAATAAGTTTGGTGTACTCAGTGCAGAAGATGCAGCAGAAAATACAGAAGAAACTTCTTCGAAAACCACAGTACTGCGAATCTTTGTGCCAAATGTTAATAATGTCCCAGCCATGGTAAAGTTCATAGAAGAAGCTATCAGAACTAAAGATTTCGAAATAAAATCTGTCAAATGACAAAATCAAAATAGCACCAAAAACTCCAGATGCTTACATAGCAGTAGTAAAGCAATTATCAAGCCACAAACACGTTTACTATACGTATCAATTGAAAGAAGAACGTCCGTATAGAGTTGTTTTACGTCATATACATCATACTGTAGACGTCAAAGATATCAAAGCTGCGCTTTTGGAAGAGGGGCATAAAGTAAGAAATATAATAAATGTCCGCCATAGGATAACGAAGTTACCTCTATCTCTGTTCTTTATAGAGCTTGAACCAAATTCTAATAACATAGAAATATTTAAAATTAACCGACTGCTAAATTGTGTTGTTGCATTTGAACCACCGCGTATGAAGCGACGAGACATAGTTCAATGTAAAAATTGCCAAAGATACGAACATACCAGAACCTACTGTGCGTACTCATTTTGAGGTGTTAAGTGTGGAAGAGAACACGCTCCAGAAAAATGTGAAAAAGAAAGGCAAAGTGAACCAACATGTTCTCTGTGTGAAGGCAATCATCCTTCAAACTATAAAGGTTTTTAAGTATACCAGGAAATACTAAAAAAAAGACTACTATAAACTTAATAAACAAAGAAGTAATATTCAAAAAGAGATGACAATCCAGACACAAAATCGCGATAATGAAAGTATTTATCATGAAGTAAACAAAATACGTTCACAAGCTAACGAAAGAACGTGGGCCGATATTGCTCGGTCAAAGCGTACAGAACCTCAATATCTTGATGATAACCACTCTATTATGAGCATTATCCAACACTCATTTGAATGATTTGAAAATGTTCTGCTACAACAAAGCCAACAAATAAATGCTCTCCAAAATCTAGTATCACCATTAGTGACTAAATTATCCAATGTGTAATTTTTTTCGAGTTGCAGCATGGAATGCCAACGGCTTGGTGCAACATCGCCAAGAACTCGAAATATTTCTTTCGCAGAACAAAATTCACATCATACTAATATCAGAAACACATTTTACAGTCAAGAATTACTTCAAATTAAAAAACTATATAATATATGATACCAAACACCCTGAAGGTCATGCACACGGACGCACCTCGTTAGAAAAAACATAAAACATCCTGAAGAAAGAGTTTCACGACATCGATCTGCAAGGTACTACTATAACAATCACTGACTGGCGTGGAACTCTTACAGTAAGTGCTCTCTATTGTTCACCAAGATTCAATATTAATAAAGCACTCTTTGAAACTTACTTTAACAACTTAGGCTCAAAATTTATAGTAGGAGGAGACTTTAATGTAAAGCATACACAGTGGGGATCAAGACTCATCACTACGAGAGGAGTAGAACTCCAGAAAGCAGTAACATCACTTCAGCATGAAACCATCTCTACAGGAGAACCAACGTATTGGCCTACAGATCCAAACAAAATTCCAGACTTACTAGATTTTTTCGTCGCCAAAGGTATATCATCTGGTTACAAATCCATGGAAGCATCCCATGAACTATCATCTGACCATACTCCTGTTATTGTCACTATTAGTAATACAATATAACTACGACCCGCTCCCGTCATACTTGTCAATAGAAATACCAACTGAAACGTGTACCGAAACTGGATCTCCCACGATGCCCAAATTTGAATGCCATTAAAATCTGATGACACTGAAGCAACTGAGTATGTCACGCAAAGCATACAAACTGCAGCGTGGCACGCAACACCTCAACGGACTTCCATTAAAAATTGCACGATGTGGCCTGCGGAAGTCATCTACAAAATCACTGAGAAAATTTTAAGAAGAATATGGCAAACTTCAAGACTAGCAGGAGATAAAACCAACTATAATAGAGCCACTAGACAACTCAGCATGCTTCTAAAGAACTTCAGAAATAACAAGTTTCAAAATTACATATCCAGCCTTTCCCCGACAGAAGCTACAGATTACTCCCTATTTAAAGTAACAAAATACTTAAAGCACCCAATTAAACCTAAACTCCCAATTCGAGACAAAAATAGTAAATGGGCCAAAAGTGCTACAGAAAAAATTCCAGTATTCACACATCATTTTGCTAACGTTTTTCAGAGCTTTCCGCCTACGAATATGAGAGATGAGGAGGAAATCGAAGAATATCTAGATTCACCAGCACAAATAGCCCTTCCTATAAAGTTTATTACTACTAAAGAATTATGTAAAGTAATACAGAAGGACCTGCCTTGCAGAAAAGCACCGGGCTATGACCTCATCACTGCACAGTTGATAAAAGAACTGCCACGCAAAGGGATTGCTCTAATCACAGCACTCAATGGGATAATTCGCACTGGACATTACCCCGCCCAATGGAAGGTTGCCCAAATTCTATTCCTAAAACCAGGCAAATCCCCACACGAAGTGTCATCATATCGTCCTATAAGCCTATTTCCAGTTTTATCTAAAGTATTTGAGAAACTTCTCCTAGCAAGACTGCGACCGTAACATCGTTCCCGACCATCAGTTTGGATTTCGCTAGTAGCACTCCACTATCGAACAAATAAACAGGATCACATCATATATAGAGAACAACTTCCAAAACAAGCAATACTGTTCTGCTGCCTTTCTTGATGTCACGCAAGCCTTCGATAAGGTATAGCATTAGGGCCTCCTGTACAAAACTCTACCTACCACATTCCTTCCTGGATATTTTCAAATCTTATGTTACGGATCGACAGTTCCAAATCAAATATCAAAACGAACTCACAGACCTCTATCCTATTCAATCTGGGGTACCACAAGGTAGCGTACTTGGTCCAGTGCTACCTGTTATATACATCAGATATTCCTGAAACAGAAAACACAATAATTGCGACATTTGCTGATGATACAGCCATATAAGCTTCAGACCTTGATCCTAGAAGAGCATCGGATAACCTGCAAGACCATCTCATCACACTCGAAGAATGGTTTAAGAAGTGGGGAATATAATTAAATGAGAACAAGTCAGCTCACATTACATTTACTCTCAGGAAAGAGACGTGCGCGCCAATAGAAATCAACAGAAAAACAATACCGCAAACCGATTGCGTAAAATATCTAGGTCTTCACTTGGATAGACGTCTCACCTGGAAAAAGCATATACAAGCCAAGAAACAACAGCTCCAACTGCAAACAAGGAAACTCAACTGGCATATTGGCTACAGATCCAAGCTGTCCCTGGAAAATAAATTGCTAATTTATAAAACCATCATAGTTCCTGTATGGACATACGGAATCCAAATCTGGGGCACAGCCAGCAGAACAAACTTATCAATTCTTCAAAGATTCCAGTCAAAAATTTTAAGAGTCGTCTCATCAGCACCTTCGTACTTGTCTAATGCAGCACTCCATCGAGACCTCAATATTCAAACAATTCAAGAGAAGATACAAGAAATTAGCCTGAACTACAATAAGCGCCTGGAAACCCATCCAAACCATCTAGTCCTAAACCTTTTAGACAATAGCCAAGAAATATCTCGCCTCAATAGAACCTCCCCTTTGCAACTTCCTTACCGCTTTAATATTTGACATACACAACACAAAAGTAATTCTCCGTTTTGTGTTATTATTATTCTGATATTTGTTTCTCTTTTCTGTTATAGTCCTTGTGTATTGATCCTGGAAAGTACCAATGGGGGACTTTTCTGCAAGTTGTTGTTTCTTTGATCATTGTATTTTATTTTCATATTGTATTGAAACAAATTGTTTAATTTAATTTTTAAATTTAATATATCCTCTGCCCTTCTAATATTATTCAATATTAATTCAACGTAACACGTTCCAAATTTATATAAGAATATGGGCGCCAGGAAAAGATTACGTTAATTCAATTATTAAAATTAATCTTCAACTGCTATTTCCAAGAAATTAATATCCGGCTAACTGGGTCGATAGGTCTTATAAGAAATAATCGCTATTACCTACTAATAGCCGGTTATTCAATCTGCCATCTGTACAGAGTGGCCGAGGAATCTGAAAAGCAAATATACATTTCTAGCGACTCATTTGCTGGAATTGTCTAAATGAAAATCATCTTTTCTATTCACAGAAACTTGTAAGTTTATTCAATGTCCATTGGTAACAATACGAAACGTACTTTCGGTCATGACCAGTTTCTATCCTTATACTGTAGTACCCGTCTTCGCGCGCTCTAGGCCGATGTCGCCGCGTAGAACCATTTTCAATTTTTCCCGGTGTCGATGGCTCCAGGTCCGAATACCATCTTCTTTTCTTCCGTTCTGGTACAAGTGTACTCAAGTCACTGATCCTCACCGCCTCATCAGTTAATAAGTCTTAATTAAATTGCCTTTTAAAACTTCCCAATTCTTTCTACGCGTATGCTTAAAATATTAAAGTCCAGTAAACTATTATCTGCTTCAAATACTCCCAGTCCTGTTGCCGACAAATTCACCTAAGTTCGCAATTCTAGCTGCTGCACTCGAAATATTTCCAAGTTCCAATTTTTTCACATTACGTCAATATCCAAAGTCCGACAACCATACGCTCCAAAGTAGACGTTCACAATTCCCAAACTCCCAACATCAATTATCTACACCCGATCCGCACAGCACCACGGCATAAGTCGGAATGCATCCATATTCCCCTCTTTCAGCCCTTTAAAAGTCGGTCCATACTTTCGACTGTTTCTTGTCAGAAAAAATTCGACCCACTTCCGTCGAAATACATTGTTTGATTGATTGATTGATTCATGTTTCCGGGCGCGTCAACTGCTATGGTCATTAGTCCCGTTAGTGTAGTGCATGTTTTTTCTCGGGAGATGGTGGTGATCTTCCCCCGCTGGATGGCGAGATCCGGCGCCGACCTACCGTCGGCTAGTGGGGTTACCCCCTAACCAGGACTCTCCCACCAGCGGGGCACCGCCCCAGCCGGGACAAGCTCTAAGCTCCCGACCGGTCTCCTGAAATATGTGGTAGTGTAGTGCATGTTAGTGTAAGTGTGTGTGTAAGGGGAGAGGATAGGTCAAGGAAGAGGAAGGACAGATCGCGCGCGGTCCGTGGCCCGTTTGGTAGGGTACTGCTCTGGCATTCGCCTGGTGTTGATCGGAGAAACCACGGAAAACTACCGATCATCGAAATACATTGTCATTCCATGCCTAGCCAATCCCTAAATTACTTACAAATTCATCTAGCCGCGCCCCAGACTGTCATTGCTTTCTCGGCCAATCCCCAAACAGTTTACTTTATCAACTAGCCGTGCCCCGTGGTTCAAAGCAATGAAGTTTGTTGACCTTGACGACAACTCGTCTACCGTTGCTAGGCCGCCATATTTACATATGTCTATCCTTACCATTCACCCTGATTACAATAAATGCCACGCAATACAATGTCCCACATATTGGTATGTCACAGTATAAGCAATTAATTATCACATTTACTTATTATTTCGGAATGAAATAGATTGTAAAGTTTCATTGGGTAAATAAAAAAAACATTTTTTCGATGGTGAAGCTCACGTTTACGTAATTGTAGATGAAACGAGCTTGTGAGTTTTTACACCGGTCTAACTCGAGCCTACTGAATTTACTAGTCAGTGTTAGGTCGGCCTTTGTGCGACAATTACCTTTTAACTTTTCGTAGCTCGCGCACGACACTTAACTGAACTGCTTCGGGAAAAACTAATTATTCCACGAAATACAATGTTCGTTTCCGCCCTTAAATCTCATAGCCAAATACTTTCGCCTGGCCTCCACGACGAATTTTCAGAAGAAATGAATCGACTTGCCCATGCGACGGTTTTCAGAAGCATGTTCGCTTGCGCGACCTGCCGAGGTGATGGTTTTCGGACATCTCGCATGACCGATGCCGGCCAATGGCAATTTTAGGTCTTATCGGTCTTCTCCTCATTGGCTGACATCTTTTCGGTCGCGGGTTTACACACAACCGTCGCTGCGCGTCATCCCCTGACGACATTAGCGCGGCTTTTAAATGTTGTGATGGTGACACTGGGGTTGTAGTCATCTCTCAATTGACCCAAATATATATATATATATATATATATATATATATATATATATATATATATATATATATACTACGATTTATTTCAGATTTTTGTTCAATTCGTGAAAGTTTCATTTATTCATTTTCTTCCCTTCATTCGTTTATATTGAATTGTAGTTTTTTTCCTACCATAATTATTTCTTGATTTTGTTTTAGGTTCTGTTATGGCTTGTCATCATTGCACATATTGTATGACGTCATAATTTTCTACTTACTCTATACATACATAAATACGCAGTATAGAGGAAGTCATGTAATGCTGCGGAAAATCATATTTGCCACTTCAACGGAAGTATACGTTTTGAGGTCCCCTGAAATCGAAGGAAGTGTGTATGTGTTTTTTAATTCATTTGTTGTAATTCTTTTTTCAAAATGTTCGTCAGTGGGTCTGTCCATCATGTAGAAGAAAACGGCCTATTGTTTCAAATGATTTCTTGTGCAGTCCCTCAAAAACTCAAGGTTTTCTGTAAAAATGAGCTCTAAATTGCACATTTTCAGACACGTTCAAATGATATCTTCTCAAAACGGCTCCGAATTTTTCAACACAAGTTTACCTATAGCACCAGGTACACCAACTAAGGTGTATGATAAGGTGTGTGCCATTTTGTAGCACCACTACTTACTTTTCTCGCGTACCACTTACCTAGTATAGAGAAAGTACAGTAATGCTGCTAAAAATGCAATTTTTTGGCAGAAAAACCCATATTGTAGGGTTCTGATACCGAAAAAGTGAATTAATGTTGTGTAAATCTAAAAAAATGTCTTAATCTAACACACTGTATAGTCAGAATCCTCGGTTTGTGGGTGCTTCATTCCGAAATATTGGTTTACGACTACACGTTTTTCCGTCTGTCGTGTGTGAACAACTCTAGCGCATGCATCATTCGAAAGAATTTTGTTAAAATGAATAAATAGTACCGATAGATCTAGCCCTTAATAAAAGCCCTGCGATTGTATACATATTTCCTGCAATGTTCGCGGATAATTTACTTGAAGGCCATAGGACATTATCAATTTTTTTCTCCAAAACTTTTCCTTAATATTTTTTTGTTAGAATAGTGTGTAATACACTTGAAAAGCTGACATCGATGAGATTTTTACTGTTACCCCTGAATTTTCGAGAACTGCAAAAGTTTTAAATGTTTTGAACATCCTGGTACAACAACAAATTTGAAGACAGAGATATTATCTGCAAATTAATGTTGCTCTTTACAATTATTTTTTCATTAATATAATCAATATTTTTTAAAATATTAGTAGTTTTCATGCAATTTTTAGTGAAATATTGACAATAATAAAACCAAAATTTTCTAAAAAATTACACCGTTTGTTTTCTTCACTGTCTTTTCTATTGAGAGGCTAAAGTAGTGAAAAATAAGATAAACCATTTTGATTTATTTTAATTTTTTAAAGTTGCACAAATGTAATTCATTGTGCATAATTAATATTTTTCACTGCCTCAGTATTTATATTATTGTTTTTTTAACGTTATTGCATTTGTGAGTACAAGGGCTTTAAATGAGTTGTGAGTTATTTAGTTTATCGAAAACTCCAAACATACCTGTAAAATTGCTCATTTCAATAAAACAGTGCGTATTTAGAAAGGCTCCATTAGGAATTTTTCAAAACAGTTAATTTTATTCAGGAAAGATCTAAATTGTTCAGAATCCTATCCAAGAATTTCCACTAGCAAAGGTGACTCAAGGCTTCAACTGATTTCTCTGTAGTGCCTCTGACCAGGAGGTCCTAGGGTTCGAACCCCGACGGTGATAGGAATTTTCACACTAGTTAGAAATGTAGGTTGATTTCAGTCGCTGTCTGGAGGAAAATTGTAGCGACCGGCTGCTGAAATCGTGGGTTCTCTGATCAACACCAGGCGAATACCGGAGCAGTACCCTAAGAAACGGGCCACAGACCGCGCAAAATGTTTCCTTTCTCTTTCTTGTCCTTTCCTCATCCCTTATTACACGCACTTACCCTCACATGCACTATACTATCCCTCATGTCGCGAGACTAGTCGGGAACTTGGAGCTTGTGCCGGCTGAGGAAATGCCACGCTGGTGGGAGATACTTGGTTGGGAAAAATCTCTGCAAGCCGACAAAGATTGGCATCGGATCTCGCCAGTCAGCGGGAGATCACAGCCACATCCAGTAATAAAAATATACACTACATTTATGGGACTGATAACCGTAGCTGTTGTCACGTCCGAAATCACTAATCAATGTTAGAGTTTCCACCGAAGTGTCGTTGAGCCACACATTCCCAGTTCCCTCCATTCGTTTGCTTGATTTGATTTGTTGTTAGTGTTTCCGGACTCATTAATCGCTAAGGTCATTAGTTCCGTAAGTGTAGCACATGTTTTTCCTTCGGAGGAGGCTATGATCTTCCTCTACTGGATGGCGAGATCTGGTGCCGACCTACCGTCGGCTAGCGGGTTTTTCCCACCCAAGTATCTCCCGCCAGTGGGGCACCGCCCCTCTCAGGACACCTCTAAGCTCCCGACCCGTCTCCGGGCATGTGTGGTAGTATAGTGCATAATAAAGTACGTGTGTACATGTAAATATTGAGGATAGGGCAAGGAAGAGGAAGGAAAGATCGCTCGCGATCCGTGGCACGTGTATTAGGGTGCTACTCCGGCATTCGCCTTGTGTTGATTGGAGAAACCATAGAAAACTAACGATCAGAGCAGCCAAGCCATTCTCCTCCATATAGCGACTGAATTTGACCTAGCTTTCTAGCTAGTGTCGAAAATTCTGCCACCGTTGCTGCTTGAACCGAGGACCTCCCGATCAGGGGCAGTGCAGTGACACTGCAGCTGATGCCCTGTGCCACCTCTTCCGGTGTTCCTCCATTCGTCACCCATCCTCTGGCCCAGGTTGTCCAACCGGTGGCCTGCGGGCCGTATAAGGTCCGCGGTGCCATTTATTGCGGACCGCGAAATGTTATTAATCAAACGTGAAAGCCCCTTACATCCATTGTGGGCAAGAATATTGTGGGGCTAACGCACGTGCCCTGTCGAGATAAACGCCCCTTCAATGTAAAATTAGGTTAAGTTTAGAATTATCCCTATAACACTAAGCATATTTATAAGTACGTTATTACTAACTATGAGTCGAATCGACTCTCTCAACGTAAGACAATTGAAAGCAATATATTTTTGCTTTGGTTTTCCTTGGTTTTCAAAGAATTATATATAATGGAGTGGCTGAACCAATATTCAGTTTGTAATTGTCAAAACAAGACAAGACAAAAATACCTTCTTTTACTAACGATGAGTACTTTCGACTCACTGATTTTTGAAGATGATGACACCACACGAACCCGGATGAAGTCAGAGACACAACTTAGATGGTATCACTAGAAGCACTAAACAGTGGAACCTTACGTGGCCGGTCAGACCGGTTGCGGGCTGCGCGTGGGCACTTATGTGCACTATGTGAGTCGATTAGACTCACAGTTAGTGTTCTAGGGTTAAAGATCTTTTAAATAAATTCAGAAACTTAAAATCATGCCATTGTGTTTCACTACGTTATAGCACGACCAGATTTCACGAATGGTTCCGTTCGTCCCCCCCTCCCGTTTCAGAGCAGCCGGGCAAATTGGGACATCAGCAATACGGTGTCACATGTGAGTAATGAGAATACGGCCCGTACCCATATTCAAGATTGTTGACGCGGCCCTTGAAGCCGTGTACGTTGGATACCCCTGCTCTAGCCCCTTCTTACCGAATCCCAGGGCGCCCTCCTAGGGCCGCTCCACGCCGTGGCCTCCACACGTTCTACGCAGCGTCGGCGGCTCAGCGTAGGAATTTACGCGGGTGCTTTGCCTAACATACGACTGCCGCGCGCTGCCAGCCTGGCGCTATTTCCTTCTTTTTTTTTTCAACCCTGCGAGGCCAAAGACCCAGACCCCTCCCCCGGCCCCTCCGTGACGCGAGCAGGGAAATGCCGTTCTGTTGTTGCTCCTGCCGCGCAAGATATTGTTCGCGTTCTTTCGCCGCTTTGCGAGCGGAAGGGTGATTGGGTTTGCGTGTCAGCCGGGAAATGATGCCTCGTGAAAATCGCGATACTCGCATTTATCGCCTTTCTGGGTGTTTAAGGTGCCTTTTCTCCCTCGGTGTGTTTAATGTCTGTGGGGGAAATAAGAAAATGCGGGAGACCGGCGAATCAATGGTGTTGCAGATGGTTACGTTCATATATGATTCAGTATCAATAAAGACATGTAAATTATTAATTTAAATTTAATTGATAACCATTGTCAACGAGGAATTCAAAATAATAACTTTTTAACGTGCATTATACAATCCTTAAGTATTCATTAAAAAATGTATTTTGTGACTCCTCAATCATATTTTAATTATTCCTTTTTAGACCGCTGTAAATTTAACCTTTCAATACACTTCATATTTTAATCTAACATCTAAGATAGGTGAAAACTTAGTATTGTATATTAATAAAAGTCGAACAATTTCTATTTAAATTATCTCCTGCACGTATAATTTAAAAATCGCTATTCCCTTTGGTTAGCTTAATTCAAACTTTACGGAACTGAGCTCTGTCTCACTTATTTCAATTATAACTATTATAATATTAAATATTTATTATTTGCGAATTTACTAATATTTGTACACGTAAATGATTGAACGAGTGAAGAACTTGGTTGTATTCTCAATGTATAACGTATGTGTATTAGCATTAGTATATCAATCTTCGTCTAAAATTTGCATTTCACACGCACACGTAAATGAATTGCATCCTCCATCATCTCATAAAACGCCCCTTCAAATAAAATCCCACAGAAATTTGTCACGCTATATTTGGAACACAGAACCCAAAATCACAGTGTGATTTATGCAAATCTAAATGCACTTTATAAAGCCACAGCCATCTATCAAGAGAATTGGAGTATACAGGGATTTTGTTGGTGTAAGTTGGAATATCGATTTTCACACAGGTTTTTTCCACTCTGATGTGGATTACCCAACAGCTACGGAAGTGTACCTACGAGCGCAATATAACGCAATAACGCGTTCGTATAAATCGGTTTCAACAACGTTTCCTTGATTGACATATGCATATGCATTCACGATAGCTCATGACGATGCATGTGGGGAGCCAGTTGTTTCAGATTACCATGGAATCTCGCGTGGCATACTTAAGGTGTGAATGATTTGGTTTGAATTACGCTTTTCTGCAATAAAATATTCACTTCGAGAAGACACAACGCAAGTTAGGTTTTAAGAGATTAATGTTGTATGCCATGAATGGAATATATTTTCCTTTTTCGTTTTCTTTGTATCCCTTCCTCAGATCAGCATAATTACAATGAAACACATATTTGACATTTTTTATGACTTGTTGGCTGTCTTAAATAGAAATTTATTTACTTTCGATTACACTAGCATTTTATTTTATAAATTTACTGATCTATTCTGAAGATCTTACGTAGCCAAACATGTCAACTTATGTAAGAATTTTAATAGTATCATCGGGAGCGTACAGTACGTAGAGATTCGTATGTCAACTGCACCATTCTTAAAGATAATTGTACTTAAATATAAAGCAATTCCCTTAGTGTCTTTAACATAAAAATACAAACAACGTAGTTGCCTTATATTTATTGTGGAATTTCCCAATCAACGCTATTCTTAATTTTTCAAGAGACTGGTATAGCTTTAATGAGTTGCTACTATATCAGTCTCGGAGCAGTCCATAAAAAAAATATTTCAACCGTCTGCATTCAAGAAGCGACTGCAAAATAATCAAAAATTCACAACCGCCATGGAACTTAACATTCTGGCTTCGGTCCTCCAGCGCTCGAGTCCAGTCTTTCATTTCCACCACCCGCTCCCCATGCTCTCGCCCCGCATGCCCCATGCACGCGCGATTAAGCACTCGCAGTTTGATGCGATTGTTTCCCGCACAGCGGACCGGCGCGCGTTTTTATGCGCTTGCGAGAGCCCGGGCATGTGGGCGAGGCACCACTCCTCCTACCAACCCTCCCGATCCACCTCCCTCCCTCCATCCATCCCTCCCTCCCTCCCCCCGGGAGCGGTAGCTCAGTGCATCAACTGATGTCACTGCTGCGCCTCTGACCGGGAGGTCCTATGTTTGAGTCCTGACGGCGGCAGGAGTTTTGAAACTAGCTTTTCAGCTAGGTCGAATTCAGTCTCTGTCTGGAGGAGAATTCTAGCGGCCGGCTGCTCTGATCGGTAGTTTTCCGTGGTTTCTCCGATCAACAACAGGCGAATGCCGGAGTAGTACCCTACCGAACGGGCCACGCACCGCGCACGATGTTTTCTTCCTCTTCCTTATTCTATCCTCTTCCCTTACACACACACACACACACTTACACTAACATGCACTACACTACCACATATTCCGGGAAGACCGGTCGGGAGCTTAGAGCTTGTCCCGGCTGGGGCGGTGCCCCGCTGGTGGGAGAGTCCTGGTTAGGGGGAAACCCCACTAGCTGACGGTAGGTCGGCGCCGGATCTCGCCATCCAGTGGGGGAAGATCACCACCATCTCCCGAGAAAAAGTGCACTACACTTACGAGACTAATGACAAAAGCCGTTGAAGCGCCCGGAAACACAAAAAAATCAATGAATCAATCAACCCTCCCTCCCTCTCTTCCACCCTTCTACCCTCCCAGTCCCTCTGCCCGGTGCTCGCAACCTCCAACTGTTCGTACCTCCCTTTTTCCGATTGGAACTTGCAGGCCGGCGCTTACGCTGGCTGGCTCTTTTTTCCAGCGATGAGACCTTCGACTGTGTTAACATTTCAATCGTTGCGCTAGTTGTTTACTGACGCGGCGGTGTGTATGAAACTTCGCGGTTTCGAAATGCGTGTGATACGTGTTAGAGTGTAAATGCCCGTGAAGGATACGGCTGGTTCGAGAGAATTAGGGAGAACAAACAGTGGGGTGATCACGAGCCTGTTGTTCAGATTGACACTGAAAATAACCCTGCGTTTGGATTGGTGGTGATAACAAAAGGTGTGACGTGATGCTTGAATGGCCGTTTTGATGGAGGCATTCGGTGACAAGGTACAGCTGGTTGTAAAAATTGCGATAACACTTCGGGTTGACTCGCGTTACGGAATGTATTCAATTAAAGAACTAATGATTAAAAAGCCTGACTGAAGAGCATAATAGGAATGAATACTTCAGAAGAAAATATTTTATAAAAATAAATTGTAAAGCAATAAGAAACCCACAAATGGTATTAGTTAATACAATATGTTTCAAAATCTCTATCCTTCGCTTTTAAGAGTTACGTTTCGGCTTCCTTTTAGAACGGGGAGAAAATTATAGGCATACAATATTAGTGATGATATTATATTAATAATATTTATAACATTTTAAAATGATTGTTTTCGTTGGTAATAATATGTATTTTCGTATAATATTTTATACTGGTTTTCCTTGCAAGCGTAGGAAATGCGCTTGGGTAGAGGGTAGAGACACTTCTGTATATTGATGAAAGACTGTCCGTTTTCTTTTTTTTTTTTTTGTGGAATAAAAGTAAAAAAAATCTGTTATTATTAAAAAAGAAAAACCCTTTACCAATTTCTGCAAATCTACAATACGTGTTCTCTGATTGATTAGTAAATCTCAAGAATTGGCGTGCATCCACGCTTGTTACAAAATGCAGGACTTTCTTTCCCTCTTTTCGTTTGAGAGAAAATCCTCTTCCATCGAGTTCCGATCTAGTTCCGAGTTCGACGGTTGGAGATTGAGGGGCGGCTGCCTCTGGAACTCGGCGACCAGCAATTTCCCCAATGAGTGGTCGGGGCCTCGTTACCCCGTAATGCGACTGCGGTGGGGCAGCCCGATGCAGAACGCGTCGCCGGCAGCTTCTGTTGCGGAACGGAGCGCCACGAGAGGGAAGACGCGGCTGTTGCCGTGGCGGCGGGGATGGGGCCCGAAATGCAGCGAGATTTCCTTGAATTACTTTCGGATTACTAATAACTAACTACTAATTGAAAAGACGTATTAGAAACGAATCGTCTTCAAAATACAAATATAAGATGATTAGAAATATAAAATTGAATAATGGATGCCATTATTCTCAATGTAATTGTTATTTATTCACTATGATTATCTAAAGACAAACTTTACGTTACTAAAATCTGTTTTAATCAGAGTTATTAATACGCAAGTGTTCTAATAAACCAAGACCTTAAAACAATTATCAGTTTCGAAATTAATATTATTATTGCACTTACAATCTAATAATCCATGATAATCTTTTATCATAATAATCTTTTATCATAATAATCTTTTATCCACATCGTGTGTCATCTTTTCTACAATGAATATATGAAAAATAAACGAAAATTGTAGCATACTGGAATATTTTTGAAGTATATGAAACATTGTACGATATTCATATCGTAACATTAGCACACTTGGGTTCTGAATAACTCACGTGCAAGTCATCTCGTTTCGAAGTTTGAATTTAGTGCATCAAAATGAGTAAACGTATTTTATGATTACTGACAGTCGGCTCTCGATGGCTTTCCCGTCTTCATCATCCGAATTAAATATATTGAACTGACCATTCCTGATATAAATCAATGTGGTCTAATTTTAATAGTCTGATGATTACGGTAAAATCATTGAAAACCGACTATCAATATTAAATAAATTTATATTGAAAATTATGCCAACTATCATTACCAACAGCCTGTCAACGATGCTTCATTGCAATTTCAACAATAATTTTATCTTCACACCCGTCTTCAAACAATAGTAGGTCATGGGTAATAGTAGGTAATATTATCGTATAAAGTGGTTTTAGATTAATTAAATGATATATTTCAGTGGACTTGAGCGCAGTTGAGGATGATGTAAAACGTGATACTTACTCGTGTGGTTGATAACATTAAATAATTTCATCTAATATACTAATTTCAATGTACAGTACACAATACTAGGATTTTTTCATACGTTGTTTGAAACATTCTTATTCCTACTTGCTTGAGGTTGTTTCCAGAACTATATTGAAAGTAGTGGTTGTCATTCTCAAATTGTTGGCTCTCCAAAGTCACACAACATAAGAGAAAACAGCGGTGGAAAAAATAAAGTAAATAAAGATTGTTAGCTAATTTACTAAAAAAATTATTTAATACATGGTGGTAAAAAATAAAGATTGAACTACCAGATACATTAAGTGAAATAAAATCTCTAGAAGAGGATGCGGAAAAAATGGTAATAACAACATAGTTGTCAAGAAGTTTGTGCTTCGATTTTGGCAGTAATGTTAATTGCAATTATTACGTGATAATGGTCAAGTTGTTCAGAAGAGTATAAAGGAGGAGAGATGGAATAAATAGATTCTCATCACAGGAGGCGGCCGTCGATCCTGAAGAGAAACCAAGAGGACTGTGAATGTAGTCTGGAATGAGAACACTAGTATGGAGAAGCAAGTACGAACGCATTTGAAAGAGAGGCGACAAGCAATCGAGGACATACCAAAGCTAGAGAAGCTGTAAAGAGAAAGGAGCCACCGCGTCCTCACTTGGAAAGTAGGAACAGCATTCGAGACGCGAAAACAAGTTCGGAAATGGAACGTGAACACGTTGGCCGAGCAGCCAATTCTCGTCGCTCAGTGATTTCATCGTCGCTCGCCGTCATCCGGAGCGCTGTAGTCGGCGGTGCTGGGGGTGGGAGGAGTAGGGTTGGGAGGAAAGCGAGGCGTCGAACAAGCCGCGGTCGCCGGCGCAGCGACCCCGACCACCGCCCACCGCCCACTCCCACCGGCCATCGACCACCGGCGACTGGCGGCGCCGCGGGGGATCGAACCGCGGACCATTTCGTGGCCGCGAGTGGGGACCGCCCGCTAATCGCCCGGGTCGGGCCGCGCCGCGCCGCGCCGCGCCCGCTGCCGGCGATTGGCTGCTGAAAGTTTAATGCGGTGGCGGCGTGACCGGAGAACGGACTTCCCCGCCGCCGCCGGCTCCGCCCCCGCTCCGCCAACGCCCCCGCCCCTGCCCCGCCTCGCCTCGCTTCCGTCCCGCCCCAGCCTCGCCCCATCCCCGCCTCGCCTCGCCCCGCGCCGCCCATCCTCTGCCTCGCCACGCCTCCGACTCACCCCCGACTTGCCCAGCCCCCTCCCCGCCCAGCCCCCGCCCCGCACCGCCTCTCTCCGCCCCAGCCCCGGCCCGCCTCGATTCCGCCCCGCCTCGCCCCGACCTCTCTTCTGCCCTTCCCCCCTTCCCCCGCTGCACCCCGCCCCCGCATTCGGTTCCCACCTGCCCCTAGTGCCCGCGCTTCGTTAGCTCCCTTCGCTCCCATCTGCGACCCCAAACAAACCGTAATCCGTTCATCCTGTCTCGGCTTTCTCTTCTGGTTGATTCTACTTCCCTTGGTAAAATGTCCTGCAGGTATGTTTTCTTTTCTCCTAAAAGTTCTGAAGGGAAATGATTGCAATAAGAGATTGAGAAAACGTACATTTGTTTTTTATTTTCTCGAAAATATTTTTTCTAATGGTTTCTTTGAGATGAGATTAAAATATGAACATAACTTAACTTTAAATTTATAAATAAATTTTATCATTTTTGTAATTAAAATGTTCACCGAATATTGTTTATATTTACTGCTGCTTTTTAACGAAAATAACTAATGAGTATGTAAAGCTACATTTGAGGAACACATGTAATTAGCATTCGAGAAGCCTTCATTAACCATAAAATGTTAATTTTACTAACAGAATGTTTGGTCATGAAAGTATTTTTATATTGTTTGATGAATCACTGTTCCTCAACCAAGATTGTTGGAGACGACGTTGTTGAAGTAGACATCTACGACACCTTGTGAACGGTACTCTCTGCTCATATGAACGGTAGTCTATGTAGTTTTGGGGACGATTCCAGTGCAATGGTTGATCGGTTGTGAGTAAAACGAAGAATACCGATTCGTTTGTGATATGATTCTTTTTACGACTTCATCCTCACGTAAAACCTCCAATTTTAGGGATTCGTCTCAGACATTTTTGTCAAATAGCATTTTCATGTAATATGTTTACAAATTTTCTTAACATCTTCTCCTCAGCTTTACAACTCTTGAAAACCAAACTTATAAACTTTCATCTCACCGCTTACCAGGCACATCAAACTTCCATGTGGTACTCCTTGCTCTAACGTACCATTTTTCCCAAACCAAAAGTATATGGTTAATATTTTATACACTCCAATTTCACGTAAACTTTTATGCATTTTAATTTTAAAACATTTATACATTGCAGAAGGTATTCTCACAGTATATTAAAATTTTACACTTACCAATTCATTTTTGGTTTACATCAGATGTTCCATCTGATATATTTTTCTCAAACTTTCTGAATATTTTCGGCTATTGAACTGTAGTTCCTCCTGTTTTCATTTAACTCTCCTTATCCTTAATTGCAAAGTCTTCAGATCAATGGTAGCCTTACTTCAAACTACCTTCAATCGCTCGCTTTCGAAGACTATCTTCACTTCCTCTCTTTTCCGACAATCTTGTCGGATCTTCTAGACTCCAGTTCTTTTCAATACCAACATTACCGTCTCGTGGTCACTGTTGCAGAGACTAGTTCAAAAAGTGGTTGCCTTAGATTCTGAGTGCCTGCTAACGCCTGGTAAACATATCTTGTCCTTTTTGTCTTGTCAGTTCGCAGTCGTTTGAGATCGACGATCTGGACTTTGTGAGTTGCGTCAATTGTAACGATTGTATGTATACGCAAGAGGCAGGAGCTTCTAAGTCGTTAATGATCCACGCATCCAATGGAAGACAACAATGCGTTTACTGTCCGTTACACTACAGTTGTATCCTTCGAACGTAATAAAAGCGATTACTTTGAATACTTCTTCCATACAAAGTGGTGTAAATTATTTGGTATTTATTTATTATATTGTTAACCTTCCTATATTTTTGAAATGTTCCCTTCACACTCTTAGTATATTTTTTCTTCTGTCTTAATTATGCAACTGTATCATTTTTTATCCACCTCTTTTTGCCTATTAATTATCTTTTCATGTGATTACACATTTTATTCCCTTTAATACGTACTTCCTAATTTAAGAGAGAACGGACCCCTGTCCCGGGACGGGTTATCGAAAGGGCCATAAAACTATCCGGTGTCCTAATACAAAAGATGTGTACAAAATGTACTACCTCTTTGAGTAGGTATCTTTTACAAATAATTTCACAAAAATGTCATTGTTCATTAATCATGCTCTATAAATTGTTGATTTCACCTGTGAGCTTATTTTATTCGATTAATCGAAAAATTGAAATGATTATTTCACACCGATTAAAGAACATCGATTAATTTTTCCGATTTTTAGCAAGATTATTTTATTCCAATTATTAGTTTTGAAAACGAGCAAAATATGTCAGTACATATCTACTTTGGAACTTTACTTATGGAATTCCTCGTATCTACACATTACTATACGTAGTTTTTTTCTATTTGATATTGTTCATTTGAAGATTGTTTTTGAAATTTATATTATATCAAAATGATTTTGTGAAAATTAATTTTATTTATTTTGACGTTTATTGGAAGAAAATAAGAGAATTTAGATTTGTTCGATTAAGTCGTTACTTTTCATTTGTGTAACAGCCGTGCGTATTACATTCTTGTCTATTTAATTTACAAACAAATTTATTTTAGTTGATAAACATGTTTTTTCTGATTTCATTAAAATAAAAACTAAATACGTCTTAAACACATGAAGTTTAATAAATAAAATTTAATAAGACAGAAAATGGAGAGTTATTCGCATTATCGTGATAGTTTTTCTTATAAGTTCGTTTACTAAGTGGTTAATTAATTTACAAATTAAAAATTAACGATTTTACG
>BLKR01000637.1:20000-119201 GCA_011170035.1 Teleogryllus occipitalis | reverse complement strand
CATATTTGCGATCATCCAACAAGAAATATCATAACCATTATGAACTGAATTTATTTTAGTAGAATTTACGTAGTGAAAAAAATGGGTTTTGAAATTAAAAAAAAAACAGACCTTAAATTGGATTAAAATTTGTATTACGTTGTAATACGGTTTTACAAATTTCATTTCTGCGGACATATACCCCTACATCAAAGCAGAATTTGAAGCTCATTTTGAACACCGTGCAAACAGCGCTGCGTATACGCCGGCGACAACTTTCATCCTCTGCGAAGCCATTTCTCTAAGCTTCCATGCGTTGCCTTGGCCGGCATCGCCGCCGCCGCCGCCGCCGCCGTCCTAAGCACCTCGCTAACAGAGTTTTTAATAAAAATACCTCTCTGCGCCGACGTGCCAGGCGCGCGGCGTGGGATTTCCCTTTCAAATTAATTAAGCCATTTTTGCGGGCTTCAATTAACGGAGAAGGAAGGCCGCTTTGACCGCCGCCACGGTGACGTACCTCACCACATCTCACTGCATCGCCTCGTCGCTGCCCTTCTCTTCCTCCCCTCCACCGGCCAGGACTTAATTAGACACCCCTTCTAATGAGCCCCTGGGGAGTGGGAACGGCCCTCTCCCGCTCTCGCCCCCGGGAGGCGTTCGGTGTCTCCGTGAAGCGCCGCCAGGCGGCGTGCCGAAGCCCGGCATGACAGCGAGGACTTATGCTGGACTGGCTGGGCTGGAAAATGGTTCGCGGGGAGTGTGTGAAGATATTTTTCTGCGATATGATGCGAAATGTTCCCTCAAAGAAATCATTAGTAAATAAATGTGTTATAATAATACTTGATATTTACTGAACACTATGCATATTTTAAATAAGACTTTATTTGGTATTATTGATTCACTTTATTTTTCAAATATTGTTTCAGTTAAGTATTAAAAGTAATATGGATATATGTTATCTTCCAACAAGGACTATCGGTTCTGTTATGAAGTGAATTTATTTTAGTAGAATTTACATAGTGAATTAAATGGGTTTTGAAATTTTGAAAATAACAGACCTTACATTGGATTAAAATTTGTATTACGTGTAATACGGTTTTACAAAATTAATTTCTGCGAGCATATACCCCTACATCAAAGCAGAATTTCAAACACACTGAATTAAAACACCGAAGTTTGGCATGACAGTGAGGATTTACGCTGGACTCACTGGGATATAAAATGGTTCGCAGGGAGTGTGTGAAGATATTTTTCTTCGATATGATGTGAAATGTTTTCTCGAATTCATTACGACCTATCTAATTGACGCTACTCCCTTCATTTTTGTTTCAGTTTTTTCATGTTCATATCAAGAGGTTTTTTAATTTAGTGCGTAAATCTGCTTATTTTCTGATTCTGTAAACAGAAGTATCTCATCTCACGTTGCTAAGCCTTCCTAGAAAGCTAAATTACAGACTCTTGAATAATATTTTCATAATTAACCCTTAGACTTTATTTGTGTCAGGAGTCAAAAAAGACCCTAAACAATGTTTTCTGAAAATTATTCACACGAACTTCTCCTTTTAGATATGCTATTTATGTCCAGTTTTACATGAATTGCAAACTTTTCGTTTTTTTGCGTTCCTTTTTTGTGAGAAATTTTTATTTTTGTGAAGCAAGGGTCCAGAAAAGCCACATTTCATATCTAAATTACAAAAGAAACATTCTTGAAACGTATTCATTTCCATTTTCTAGTATTATGTTGCGGTTTCCGAGTGATAATTTGGAGTTCTTTTCTATTAAGATTTGGTAGCTCTGTTTCGAACATTCTCATGCCTATTGACGCCTATGTATTGTTATATGATAGTAGGTTCTAAAAACATTATTCTTCATTTAGTACTATATAGTAAATAAAACTATTAAACAGCATCACTTGTTCAATTAATAGTTTCAAAAAACATCCGTGAATCAAATGCTTGTAAGCTATTGTGTGAAACATTTGGGGTAAAAGAAAACAAAACAGAGCCCACATAGTTATTGGAGAAACAGAGTCCAAGGGTTAAATACTTATCTGCGAGGTTTCTTCATGTAAGCATTCATTCTCATAATTTATTGATCAACTGTCTACTGCTGATTTACTTATCTTGAGAATTTGGAAACCTATTTATCCTCGTGTATAAAATAATCAGAAAGCACTAAAATATAGGCTCCATAAAATCTAATGGTATGAATTCTTCCTACAAAATTTTCAATTATTTTTTAAATTGATCGTAATGTGCATCAAATGAAACAAATTATTCTGAATTTATAGGCGTATACGAAAAATTAAATAAGATTCACTTCGGCATCACGCCTCTTAGTATTGTCCTTCAAAAAGTCCTCGCTAAATTCTTGGAAAAAGTAACTGAAAGATCTTGTTATAGAGTATTGACAAGCGTCTTGGAATACAGTATTTTCTCTGTTCTACTGCAAACTTCTTTGTCATTTGAAAATAAAAGTTAAAGATGTCATGAAAACTCTTCAAAAAAATAATCTGAAAAATTCACAGTTAAAATACCAAGTATTTCTTGACATTATTACACCGCAAATGAAGACGAACTCATAGGGTTGATTGAATGCGTTTCTGTATTGTATATTATTGTTGTTCGTCATAGAAATGTTTTTAATGTAAAATATTTAATTTATTCATGTTAAATAGTTTATATTGTTCCATTAGTCAGCTAGCGTAACGTATACTTCACCTATTTAATTATATTCATTCATTTGTATGTGTAGTTGATATAGGTACGTAATCTGTGATGTACATTTTTCTTCATGTTTCGTGGCCGACTGGAAATATCTTGGCCATGTCTGTGTTATGATGTCTTAATGAAACGATTTCCATTCTTTTCAGAATTCTGATTGTTAATTGTGGAGTTTTAATTTCACATTGAAGAATTAATTACACGCGTGCCATTAACATATAATCAACGATATTTTTATAGAATTAATGATCATATTTAGTTAACCAAACGAAAAAAATTAAAAGCTACGCTGATACAGGAATAGTTCAAATCAGCGAACACTGCGGTATCTAATGTATTATCTGAAATTCCTAAGACATTCACGAAAAACCTTACCACCAGTTGAGAAATTGACAAACATTAAGAGAGTTGTTACGAGTTTCATAATATATTGTGTGCTAAGAGTAACTAACTATGTGTTAATGGTCGATTATAGGTTAATAGTTATGGTAATAGTTTAATCACAGTTAAATTAAAATTATTTTGCCATTACTGTGTGCTTTATTTTCTTACTTCTCTTGTAACCTATCTACCGTGTGTAAAACGTCTTATCAGATTTGGCTTTACTGAGAGTTGTGTAAAGAAATGTAACTTAAAAGAATTTGTTACGCATCATTGCTGTTTTTGAATCTAGTTGTTTTATTCCAACATTTAAAATATTGCTCAGACTATTAACATGTTTTACTGGTACAAGCCATTAGCATGTATTAAAAATTAATATGAAAATTAAATACAACATTATCAATTTAAAATTATGTTAAAATATTTCAAATATTTATGAACTATTTTAAATATTTATGAGAAGCGCAGCGGAGGGAAGTAGAGAAAAGAGGGGTGGAGAGAACGAAGCATTTAAATAAAATATTTTTTCATTTCCCACTAAAGGTCGAATGCATTCATTTTCCTATCTAATAGATGAGTGTGGCAGGGCTGGATGGTATGGCTCGCGTGAAAATTACTTTGCTTTAAGCCAATACATTAGATATATAATTGATTCCTTTGTCTTTCTAATAGATGATTGTGATAAATAATTAACCTGGCGTCACCTAGATACTTCAACTAGCATAGAATATAATAATGTGTGATTTGTTAATTATTGAAATTGCGTCCTTAATGTACAATGTTTGAAAGTACTTACGAAGCAAAAACTTGCAGTGTGCGCTTTCTATCAACGGAAATTCTCTAATAGTGCTGACAGGCAGTATTCAACACGTGTCGTAATATGGCTTGAATACCTACTCCAACTCTTTGACGAGGTGAATCTCAATTCTCTATGAACCCGACAGCACAATTGTTCTTTCGCTATCACACAGCCAAATCCAAAAGTACGCGAGTCAAACATGAGGTATAGGAGATAGTTAAGCTTGAAATTACTCTATATAGTTGCATTTCGTAGCTTTCACTTTATTTAAACACAGCTGATAAAATCAGGAGTATGAAAATGTCTCCAAGCGGAGAAATGATCAGAAAGCGTGAGATGTTTTAGAGCATATATTTCCAGCATATTTACACACTCGTACCAAATATTAATAAAAATAAGCTCTGTCACTTTGGAGTTATTGAGTGTTATATCGATATAAAATGAAGGGAATGTGCATGAATATGTCTACATAGACGCAAAAACTACCCGACGAACTTCGCTGAAATGTTCACACTTACTTTTTATTAGTAATAGGAGTTGTTTAAAGAATGGTTTGAATTAAATCGGGCATTTGGATCGTTGTTGGTGGTGACTTATTACTTTATGACGACTCAAGCGCCCCTGAACTCTACGCAACCCGCCGCACAGTCAAAGATTGAGCGCGTCGTCACTGCATACTAGTATTCTGTCCCTGTGACTGTGAAATATCGGCCAGAATTATTACTTCTCTTCTGCAATCAAATTTCTCCTAGATAGTGTCAGAGCGACCGAATGCCCAAATGATGGAGAACGTTTTAACAGCAGTATTCCTCACAAACGTGTCCAAACTAGCGCATAGAACAAACCCATACATGCGAGAAAGTCTTCCATCTATTAGAATTTTTGCACAGCGTAGCGTAAAACGCGATCAACAATTACGTGACCAGTAGTATGAAATGAGTAATACACAGTAATAGCGAAGCATTGCGGAGTCCACTAGTTATGAATAAAATATTATACTGGTATTTCCGTGTAAATACATATGTAAGTTAAGTCGAGCATACATAGATATTTCAACAAGGCAGAGAAACATGCGTTTCAAACAGATTGATTAAACCAAGATGAGTTGTAGTAAAGCGAAAAAAAAGTTGCAGAAAGTAAAAGTAGGTCATTCTCTGATGGGTTTAAATGATACTTTATCTCAGAAAACGAATGTTTATAGCTCAGGTTAATTTGGTTTAAAAACAACTTCAAAACAGAACACACATAATCTTGAAATGAAACTGAGCTTCAATTCTGTTCAAATAATTATCAACAAATCCTGAAACAGTAAATGTCAAATGGAAATGAAAACTTATTATTTTTGTAATAAGTTTTATAAAAAATGGATATTGATTGGGCGACTTCATTAGTCATCATTAATTTAGTCAATTCTTAGCTAAAGCGTCGGTTTAAATTATTGACTATAACCGTTTGTTAATGTTTTTAAATGTATTGTCATTAGTTTTACACAACAATATGGACGCAATTTTTTGGTTTTTAAAGTTTCTACTCTCTTTTGAAGTAACGTGGAGGATGTAATATGTTTCAAAGCACTTAAAACTTACAATCGACGTCAATTTTAGAAATTATTCACAAAACGCAAATAGGAAAAACAAAAATGATGTATCTTTTTCTTCTTTTATCATGATTCGAAGTCGCGTTTAGAAGCCATCTTATTTTTAAGGCGCATTTCTTTGATAGGCACTCTTCTATTCATGTACTACTGCCACCTCTTGGGAAAATACTGCAAGGAAAGGCAGCCTTTTTTTGAACCCAAGGCAGACAATTGCTTTCTCGGAACATCGTTTACCCTTTCAGAAACGGACGATCCCTGAACCTTAAATGGTTCCAGGCAGACTCCAGTCGTCTGAAGACACTCCACGATACTTCCGAGGCCATTCTCGCCTTTGTCCGGGCTTCCGCTTGACGTTTGTTTAGGTGTCGACGATTATCGCCCGGAGTCGCTTTATCCGTCAGCTATACTGACCACCGTTGGAGCACCTGTACAACCATCCGTTTAACACTATCGTCTCCTACTCTCATTCCCCTCACGAGTTCCCACATCCCATTGCTGTGAATATGAATCTTCAATTACAGCCTCTCGCCTTCGAACATAACACTTCCTTTACTTTCATCACCCATCTTGACCGTTTAATTTCGTACATTTGGGTAGTTCGCTAGGCGTCTTTCAAAAGAACTTAAGTCATTTCATATCCGTGATCATCTTTCGAGTCACCTATTCTACCCAAACGCAGCATTCCTTACTTCCATGTGCCATACCGTGCCGCCTTCTTCCTCGCCGTTTACCTGGAAACAACTTGGGCATTCCGAGCGGCTTTCTCTGCCCCCACCCCACGACCTTTAGTCCACACGGCTCCCAGAGACGAGTCGCCCCTTCTTTGTCCCTTAGCAGGCACACCTGCAGCCCCGGAGCGATTCCGGGGAGTGGAATTCGGCCAGCAGAGCGTTCCTCTCTGCCGCTCTCGACCTAGTCCCTGCCTTTAACACTGCCACTGCCCCTGCCACCGCCACCGCTGCCATCCTTCTCTGGAAACGTGCGTCGCCACGCTTTCACGCTCGCCCTGATGTAGTATGTCTCGTTTATTCGCCACCCTTCTTCATAGCTTTATCTTGCTTACACTTTATTCCGTTTTATCTGTTTCCCTCGTGTATCCCTCATAGTCGCTCATCGTAAGCTCCCGCATGTTTCTCAAGAACTCACCACGGTGATATCTCATACTCTCTAGTTCTCTTACATCTACTCATTCTCGTTCTCGAATTTTCTTTATGTTCTTATCGCATCTACTGCTGCCTTAAAACCGACTCCATCATCCTAACTATAATTACCAATACAACTATCTCCACCTCCGTCATCACCACCAAAACAACCAATATCACCGCAGTCGTCATTACAGCAACCGCCATCGCCGCACCCGTCATCGCCGCGACCGTCATCACCGCGACCGTCATCACCACGACCATCATCACCACGACCGTCACTACTACCTTCGACACTCCCTCCACCATCTCCATCATCAACACCATCACTACAACTAATATCATCATATCCACCACAATCTACGCACCCTTCATCAAACTTTTCTTTGCCACAATTACAATTTCTGCTTTCATCACCTGCACCTTCTCTACCATTCTGGACTGTGTGCTATTGTTAGAAAGATCTGTGAACGTGCTTTCCCCTTGCTTGCGTGACGCCATCGCCTCTTCCGCAGTCTCGTAGTTAGGCGTCGGAGGGACTGGTGCGGCGAGTGAAGGCACCAGCTGGGGGCGCATGCGTTCAAGCAAACAACGCCGCCACCGACCCTCCTTTCCAGCACCGTCCGCCCCCAGGCATCGGCGCGATTTAAACAGCTGCCGACCGGCTCCCGCTGATTACAAACACTGTCCCTCTCAGCCTCCACCCCCAGGCTGGCCGCTGGCATCTCTCCTCCCACTCCACCTCCCCCACCGCACCCCGCCCCCACCCGCCCCGCCATGCGAGAGGTGGCAACTTGCTTCCGACCACTTCCTGGTCGATCGATCTCGATGAAGTGCCCACGTCACTGCTCTACTCTTTCCTCGCGTAATGAGCTGGCTTTGCCCGAGAGTTTGGTCGCGAGTTCGTACTGAATTGGAAACTCCGATCGTCAAGCTAATTCAAGTTTGCCGCGGCCTTTTGGAGAAATTGTGAAAGTCTTGAATCAGTGGAGAGATTTATTTGCTCTGCATCTAAGGTCCTCTTGAAATATTTATAGAGTGCTGATAAATACTGTTTCTTTGCAGGAATACTTACTATTCTGTTTTAATTACGTATACATTAATCTTATGTAACATGTGGAGTGTACGTAAAATATTTAAAACAGCTCTTTCAGAATTTAAATAAACAATAAAAAACGTTCCGTTCGGTATCTTCCTGGTTCTCTTTGTTATGACGATCAATATTGACAATTAAACAAACATGTAAAGAAAAATGGTATAAAATTATATTATGAATGCACTTTGTGAATTCTGAATGTGATAAATTAAGTGTGATTATTTCCCAGAAGAGAAATGCACTTAACGCTTCTTTAGGGAATATAGCTTCTTTACTGGTTTTTAGATTACCGCATGTAGAGTATTGAATAAATAGTTCACATAGCACTTTTAACTCATTACATGTTACATTATCTTGAAAATATGAGTTTTACGTATTGTTCAGTGTCATGCACAATGAGTTCATTTATTTTCCATATTGGCTCGCGAGATACAACAATTTGGGGAGCTCTTTCTCAGTGCAAAGTTGAATGATACTTAGACAAATACACTTTTAGTCGTCTATTATGAAAACGTTTGAACCTAGAATTCATTTTTAGCTCTTGAATGATAAATTACAACATTACCTTAATGTGAAAAGCACTAATTGTGTACTGGTTCCAGTCTGGGTAATTTTATTAGCATCGACTTTTATATTAATTTATGCGTCATTTTCAGTTCCTCCTCTTCCTCATTTTCTGAAGCTGCAACTCCAAATATCACATTTCCCATTTGACAAGTCCTCTAAGAAAAATCCTCTTTCCAAAACAACTCTTTCATATCGTCTTGTTAGTCCAAATGAATTGCCGGAACCCAGTGCCAAGTGGCATCTCGAGAGCGCTCCCCCAGACGAGGGAACTCGTCGCCGCTTCTCCCCCGCGGCGCCGACGGCCGAGTAGGCAAATGAATCACGCGGCGCGGCGCGGCGCGGCGCGGCGTCTTCAACAGGTGATCTCCGTTGCGCGCGGATCGGCCGGCGCTCACGCGAGCTCCTTTTAATTACGCCTCGCACACTGGCCCAAATCCACCCTCGCAGCGGGAAGAAGAAAAGTAAAAAAGGAAGTTAATGCTCTTCTTTTTCTTTATCTTTTGTCCTTTTTCTTCCTCATTTGTCTTCTCCTTTTATCTTTTTCTTCCGCCTTTTTCCCTCTTTTTCCTCATTTTCCTTCCTTCTTTTTCTTCCTCTTCTTTCCTCCTTTTTTTCTTCTTCGTCTTCTGCTGCTGTCCTCCTTTTTTCTTCTTTTTCTTTCTCTTTTATTCTTCTTTTTCTTCTCTTTCTTTCTCTCTCTCTCTCTTATCCTCGTTTTTCTTCTTTTTCTTCCTCTTTTGTCCTTCGTTTTCTTCCTATTTTCCTTTTTTATCGTTTTTCTTCCTAGTTTCCTCCCCTTCCTCCTATTTCTTCTCTTTCTCCTTTGTGCCCTCCTCCTCCTTTTTCTTGTTTTGTACTCTTCATTTATCTTCTTCTGCTTCTTCTTGTCTTTCCCTCATTATTCTTCTCCTTGTCCTCCTTCGCCATTTTCGTCTTCTTTTAGGTCTGTGATATGTTCTTAACGAGGTCAAATTTCAGTCGGTCTTGGAGAACTTCGCTCTCCATACGGAACAATATCGCTGGACATTACCGCGTTATTCATCTTACTGTTTAATTAATCTCCTGTTAATTATCGTCAATTCATTAATTACAGAGATGTGCGTATTGATTTAATTATTCGTTCATTCACTCTATGTTTGGTTGGCCGAGTTGTGATAAAAATTGTGATATGATAAAATGATATTCTCTTATGATAAAAATTGTTAAAGAAATGAGAAACAATTTGTGCCTAGACTGTGTTAAGATAAAATGTATTGTGCAGGCCACACGTTTAGTTTTATGACCCCTACATCATCATTCTACTGTAAACATTTTTTACAATTGATATGATTTACCAACACATTAAGTCCGGTAATTATTGAGGTTCAATTATACATTATTTAGAAGTTAGGTGGTAACTGAAAGTAATAAAAATGCTATATTCAGAATCAGCTTGAAGAGAGAAATATAGATACTACAATAAACATTTTAAAGAAGAAAGCTATCAATTTTCATGAAAATTGCGACAAAGATTCTTTAAAAACATAAATATATCACTTAACTTTCTTCAGTTTATATCATAGTTGTGTTGTGTATACTCTGACATTATGTCATCTCCACTGTGAAAATAAAACCTAAAAGTAAAAAAAAAGAAACTTCAAGCAAAGTCATGGGAACGAGATATTTTAATGATTAAGAATCCAGGAGTTATCAATTACAAAGTTTAAACAATTATATTTAATACTATAAATAATTAAAAAGATACATGTTTCGGGAATATTATTCCATCTTCAGTTACGCAAAGTATTCGTTGAATAGAGGTACGTCCGCGTGAAAGCGCAATTTCTCTACCCATGCGTGTGTAATGGCTGTGCGGGCTGTGGCTCTTGCTACGTGGATAGACGTCAGGTGCGGCGAGACTGTTTGCACGCTGGAGTCCTCTAGAGACCGTTACTGGGGCGGCTTGCTTTAGGGGCTGGAGACTGCAGGGTGCAGCGAGTAGTAAATATGGAATAGTAAATAAATCTGTAAATAGCAGCTCTGTCTCTGTGTACTTACGTCATTATGACGTCACCTGTGACAGATATTTTAATTTTAATACATGAAATATGTGTTTATATATGTTATTATCGTTCTCATTGTTGTTGATCGCCTGTACTTGGATTGATTGGATAATGATTCCGGACGCGTCAACTACTAAAATCATTAGTCCCGTAAGTGCAGTGCTTTCTTATCGCAGAAGGTGATGGTGATCTTCCCCCATTGGCGAGATTCAACGCAGGCCTACGTCAGCTTGCGGGGATTTTCTCAACCGGGTATCTCCCATCAGTGGATCACCGCCTCATCCGGGACAAGCTCTAAACTCTCGATTGATCTCCCGACAAGTGCGGTAGTGAGTGTAAGTGTATGTATGTGAGGGGTCAGGAAAGGATAAGGAAGATTAAGGAAAGGTGACAGGCTGTCCGTGGCCCGTTTCTTAGGGTACTGCCCCGGCATTCGTCTGATTTTGATCGGAGAAACCACGGAAAACTACCGATTCGAGTAGCCGTTCGCTAAAGATCTCCTCAAGAGAGCGGTTGAATTCGACCAGGCTATTAAGCTAGTCTGCCACCATCGGGTCTCCAACGCCAGAACATTCCAATCAGAGGCACTGCAGTTAATCTTTGAGCCACCTAAGCTGTTGACTCCTTGGAAATTGTAAGTATTGTATTGAAAATTACGTGTAAATAAATCTGTAAATAGCAGGACCGACCTCATTCCATTACGTCGCTGACGATGTCGCCTGTGACGGATATTTTAATTTAAATATTTTAAATATGTATTGATGTATACTATTATCATTTTAATATTTTTACGATTGTCTGTACGTGGAAATCGCAGAAAAGACCGCCGTGCGCTCTTTCGGTCTCGGGTCAGCTCACAGTCCACAGCGCCTCGTTTTTTCAGCGATCGTTAGGCGGCGATGATGCGCGAGCGCGAGTCGGGGCGGAGTCAGGGCGGAGTCGGGGCGGAGTCGGGGCGGAGTCGGGGCGGAGTCGGGGCGGAGTCGGGGCGGAGTCGGGGCGGAGTCGGGGCGGAGTCGGGGCGGAGTCGGGGCGGAGTCGGGGCGGAGTCGGGGCGGAGTCGGGGCGGAGTCGGGGCGGAGTCGGGGCGGAGTCGAGGCGGAGTCGAGGCGGAGTCGAGGCGGAGTCGAGGCGGAGTCGGGGCGGAGTCGGGGCGGAAGAGGCGGCGGAAGAGGCGCGGAAGAGGCGGCGGAAGAGGCGGCGGAAGAGGCGGCGGAAGGCGGCGGAAGAGGCGGCAAGAAGGCGGCGGAAGAGGCGGGGAAGAGGCGGCGGAAGAGGCGGCGGAAGAGGCGGCGGAAGAGGCGGCGGAAGAGGCGGCGGAAGAGGCGGGGAAGAGGCGGGGAAGAGGCGGGGCGGGGAAGAGGCGGCGGAAGAGGCGGGGAAGAGGCGGGGAAGAGGCGGGGAAGAGGCGGGGAAGAGGCGGGGAAGAGGCGGGGAAGAGGCGGGGAAGAGGCGGGGAAGAGGCGGGGAAGAGGCGGGGAAGAGGCGGGGAAGAGGCGGGGAAGAGGCGGGGAAGAGGCGGGGAAGAGGCAGGGCGGAGGCGGGGCGGTGGTCTGGCACTCGCATCTGCCGTCATCCCTCTCCCTCGAGACCGGTGCTCGTGGAGCGGCCCAGGGCAAACACGATTAGGTTCCCGAGTGTTTCCGACGCCCATTATGGCGGGCGGGGGGCCGGCTGGGTCGGGGCTGGGCGCGCGGGGGAGGCCGCGGCTGAATGGGAATGGAAATCTTGTTCACGCCTCCCTCCGGCGCACGCGAGCACGCGATGTGATGCGATACGATGCGCGTAGATAGGGCGGGAAGAGGAACAGGGAACTTTGAAAGCACGAACGCTGGAATGTAATGAAGGCGGGTTGCCGCAAAGGATAACGGTATGTGCAGGGATGTGGATGGACGCGGAATCACGTTTTTCATAAGCGCGCGTTAATTATACGCTAGATGGGTGAAAAACGTTGCGTGCTAACTGACGGTTAAGAGGAGAAGGATGCGTACAGAACCGTATGAGATCATGTACAGTATCATATCGTATGCAGAATGTAGGTTAGGACGGATGATTGCTATAATTACTTAATCAGTACAAAGTGAACAATGTATAAGGGAATAGTCTTATTGTTATTTATTACGCGTCGTAAATTTAAGAAAACTAATGCAGAAATTAGTTGTAAATATTGAACAACTGTGTCCTACCAGCGTTATTTTACGGTTAAGACATGGTCACTAACGGAAAGTTGTATGTCAAAGGAAGATGGAAAGGAAACTATTAGGTATAAGTCCAAAGGGCAAAGTAAGAATGCTCACATTACACAAAGAACAAGTCAAAACGACGTAGGTCAAGTCATACATCTTTTAAAATGGAAATGGGTAGGATATATAATGAGGATGAACACAAGCAATGGACCTACAAACTTACAAGATGGGACCCAAGGACTGGTAAGAGAAACATCGGATAAAAATGAACACGGTGGTCAGAAGACATGGTTAGATTGAAAAGTCTACGACCGGAACAGCGGGAGACCGCAGAAAATGAAGAGAAGTCTTTGACACACTCCACAAAGTCAACAGAAAAAAGATTAAACAAATAAAAAGGAACTGAGACACAAAAATAAAAGAGCACAATTAAAAGCGATGTATAAGTGAAGTCATAAGTTACGTGATAACTGATCGTGACATCTGATAGTGACGGGATAGCTGATAGTGACGTGATAACTATTAGTGACGTGGTAACTGATAGTGACGTGATAACTGATAGTGACGTGATAACTGATAGTGAAGTGATAACTGATAAGTGAGGTGATAGCTTATCACCTTACAACGTAGGAGGCCTTTTCCTTACTAAGGTATGTGATTGGGCTAATAATAATAATAATAATAATAATAATAATAATAATAATAATAATAATAATAATAATAATAATAATAATAATAATAATAATAAAAGTTATTCTGGATACACAAGTTGACAATTCGTTGGATGTCATAAAAGGAATCAAACAAATTAAGCAACTTGAAAATGGAAACGGTACAACTAGCGTGAACACTTTGAGAACTCGTGATAGAGTGACGGAACACGTAGGGCAATGAGTGAGGGATTCTTTTTCTTTTCTTTTTTTTTTTTGACGCGCAGGATGAAATGAGAGCGGAAATTAGACAGAAGAGGACGGAAGAGAAATGACACGTCGCAACTGGACAGGGCAGATCTGGAAGGTAATGAACGCTGATAGGCTGCGAGAGGCGAAAATGGGGAATGACGGGGAAGACGGAATGAGGATGGGGTACCGCGCTGGGATGAAACAGTTGTGAAAGGGGATGGCAGGAGGCGACACACGTACCGCGTCTCTCGCATGTCATCGACCGGAGTTGCTCTGTTTAGGCTGCGGGAATCGCTGGGCGGTCTTGGTGGAGAGGGGTGGACGCTGAGGGCGGTGGGACGGCGGCCGTTTCCGCCAGGAAGTGACGAGTTGCCGGCGCGGCCACGGGCGAGAGCTAATATCCGGTGTCGCTCACCTGCCCCCCCCCCCCGCCCCAGCCCCGGCGGCGCGCCGGCCGCACTGCCACTCGCCACCGCCGGCGCCACCGCAGACCCCGGCGAATGGCCGTCACGGACGCTTTTTATGGCAAGGCTTGAGTTCGCTTCTAGGAATTCTGTAGCCCTCCGCTCTTCAAACCGCTCGGAAGAGAGTTGCCAATGAAATACGACCTCGTGGTTTATTTGCGGCGGGGCTGCGAACTAATATTTTGTTATTTGTCTCAAAATTCCATTAGCTAAATTATTAATAGAGAATCATCTGTAACGTGGAATTTAATGTGTACTCCTACATAAGCAGGTTTATCATAAGTATTAAACACGAGAGCACTGGAATTTATCTGGAAATTTTCAATGCACGAGTCCTATACAATATGACTTACCTATTAGGTTACCTAACTAAACTTACGCAAAGCCAACCGTTAGCGCTAATAATGCCTTTACGTACTTCAAATTAACATGCATGTACGTACAGTTTTCGCAGGTTACTAATACACAGATTTACCGTATGTGATTTGTCTATTAATATATCTACACACGCACCTTTATACATTATGTGTATCCATTTACCGAAGCACTTACATATATAAGATGTCCACTCACCTACAAAAATCTACATTTGTAAACATACATACATATCCACATATAGAGTTCAGATACAATATATGCATTCATGTACACTCATATACATGCACATATACACAATTACTCAGTCATAGAAGAAACAGAATCTCAATATCAACTTTTAAGTCAGCTCTTTGAACTCTCTACGTAATGTGTACTTAGCAGGGTCATATTAATACTTATCTAGGAGACTTAAAACTTTGTAGGTGGAGGTTAGGTGAGGGCAGTGCGCGGCACCCATCATCCATTCGAGATCTTAGGGTTCGAATTCCAACGGTGGAGGATTTTCGACTGTAGCTACTAGATAACGAGGTCGAATTCAGCAAGTCTGAGAACGAATGTTCTCTGACTTGCTGACGGCAGCTCCGATCGATAGTTTGTTGTGTGTTTTATTTATACCAAGCGAAAACGGCTGCAGTTCTCTACAAAAAACGGCCACATTGTTCGCGTGAGAGCATTCCGTCCTCTTCCTTGTCCTTTCCTCTCTCCTTTCACTCACACACTTACATGACGACATACTGACGACCATATATGTCTGGAGCTTTAGAAGTGGTCCCATCTAAGGCGGTGCGCCGCTGTGGGGAAATACCTGGAGACAGAAAACCCCACAAGCCTTGTGTAGGTGGACTCAGAATATATTCGCTCTAGCGAGGAAAGTACACCGCCACCTGTCGACTATAACATGTATTACACTCACGGAACTAACGATCAACGTAGTGCATGGGCCTCCCGGAAACAAATGTTTACTTACGCCCTTCACATCGCCCATCTATGTGGCACTGAGTACACACACTCGTGATTGTTTCGATGAGAGTTAATGTAATGACCGGGGCTCGCAAGAAAGTAAATAGCTAATGCAAAAAAATCGTTTAAAAAACATTTCAGTTCGGCGCAAATTAAGTTTAAATTTTTTTATAAAGTTCTTGATAAAATAGGTACTTCTTGTTATAATGTATGGAATTGCTCTTTAGTGCACATCCTAGTTTAGAATGGGCATTGAAATAGTGTTGACGGTTGGACAAATCAAAAGAAGAAACATGAAACGTTATTTTCACCGAATATACTATGAATTTTGTTTGCTTAGTTTTGATAATCAAATAAACAAGAAAATATATGGGATATATTTTAACACCCTTTCACTAATAACTGCTAAATAGTAATTTCATTTATAATAGTCCTGATTTGCTCATGCCGATCGCAATGATAATATATTCTTGACTAAAATCCTATTTTTCCTGGGTTCGAACATACAGTTTACTTAACCCTATTATTGCCTTGACGGGCCTTTTAAATGAAGCGGCGAATTCCTGGAAATTTATTACCTATTAATTAAATTAGGATTGCACGGAATATTCTATTAAATAATCGGCCTTGTTTTCAGAAATCGAATATTACATTTATTATATAATTTTTTCATTTAGTTAACTAAATATGCTCATTAATTACATAAAAAATCGTTAATTATCTCTATGTTGATAGCATGTGTGCAATTAAAATTCTACCGTTCAATTAAATATTCACATCTACCAATCAGAATTCAGAAAAGGAGCGAAATCGTGTAATGGAGAAACTATAACACAGACGTAGGAAAGGTATTTGCAGTCAGCCATGAAACATGAACAAAAATGTACATGACATTACGTACCTACAACTACATATAAGCAACGAATTAATAAAACTTAACTAATGAATAAAAAATTGGGGAAGTAAATGTTAAGCTAGCTGACTTATGGATCAACATCGTGAATATATTAAATGTTTTGCACGTAAAACATTTGATCTTAGGATTACGAGAGTAAAAAATGTAAACTTCAGTTGTGTTGTCTAAATAGTATGCTATACCAAAACTGTCAGAAGTGACTAGTTTTTCCCTCAATATTTATACATGTTGTATTCTCTCTCTTACCTGTCTTTACTTTCCGTGGGAAGCAATGTTTTCATGACTTTGTCAGCTTCTAATATTTTATCCGCATATGTTTAGTACCTTCCAATACTTGCAAATATTTCGCGGAAACCAAAACAATGCAAGGCCTACTAATATATATATATATATATATATATCAGAAGCAATACTACCTCGTGAAATACATGCCGCGTGAGAAAAAGATGTTTGGATGATTTAAAATTTGAATGATTCGTAAATGGAAATGAAAAAACATTGAACCTAACAAGTGGGTAAAAGGGGTATAATTGCACTCGTGGTATATAAGAAAACTCGCTCCTATCGTCGCTCGTTGTCTTTAACATACCATTCATGAAATTATTCGCCTCTTTATACACTCGTTTCGTTAATTATTATTATGTACCACAAATAAATGAATTCCTGTAAAATAACTTTTTACATAAATTATTCAAGTATTAGAACCGTTTCTTTATATTTGGCTGCCAAATAACTATTTAAATTTTTTGGTCCTTTTTTTTCAGATATAAAAATGAATATTAATACATGGTAGCTGGCTCCAATATTTTCCCGCGCCATTGATATTCTCGGATGCTCCCATGCTGCGATGATTCGTCTTTCTTCCGTATAAATAATGTTCCAGTACTTCGTTGACTGTCCAAAATAATTATATCCCGAAACTTTCCCTAATTATCGTAACAGATGGGCGCCTAATCCTGAATACTCTCCTGTCAGTTAGTGATGTTTAATACAGTTACAAATTACACTTAGTAATTCCTATTATTAACACGCGAATTTGCTTATTTTTCTAATGTAATCACTAAAACAAGTGTCACCCTCGTCGGTTAAACAAAAACTAATCATACTGATACTGATCGTTCGGTGTCTAGAATGAAAGTAATGTCGCTCGTTCGATGTCTAGAACAAGAGAGCGTTTTTCTGGCTACTGACCGGATCCTCAACTCCCCATTCCATTCTTTTTAATTTTTCCGTGCCTTCCGGTCTTACAGGCCATGCACCGCCAAACTCTCCATGTACAGCGACGCCATTTTGATTCCTGATCGTAACTATAGTTACCCGTCTCTTTCGTATATCATGGATACTTATGACTGAAAACAAATAAATGTATCTCGAATCAAAATTGTATAAGGCTCTTTCGTATATCACATTATATATTTCAAAGAGAGAAAAAACATAATTTATGTTGTAACATCAACCCAACAGATTTATTATCAAACCTAGTTGTAGGCAAATAATGCGTTTTAAATGTTATTGCAAACACATTTTAAATACGATTTAAAATGGACGCCTTAAAACTCATTATACAAATTTATAACTTTTAAAATCGGTATAATTTTATTATATCTATAGATGTCAGAAGAGATGTCTCTTTCGAAAATAATTTTATTGTTCTATTTAATATTTCTATTTCAAATTTCAATGTTCCAATTTTGAGAATAAAAGTTAATATTGAAGAATTTCCATCTCATGCCATTTAGTTAATAAACTCCATTCTTTCTTTTCTTTTAATAAAACATCTTACAAGTGGAATTGTGCAAATTGTTCTTTCTTAATTACGAACGAAGGAAATGTATACAACGCAAAAACAAGTCATGAAAGGGAAGTTATTTTCACTTCCAGTTGTTTTCCCCTCCGACATTTTCTTGAGAAAACACATTAAATATATATTTTATTCCGCGTCAAGTGTGTCCTTAATTTCAGAAAATCATATTGGAGGAATAACTCCGGGGAATGACGAGCGCGTCTGGAAACACTGGCTCGAAATAAAGCAGTGAATAAGGTTCGCTCGTATTTTGAGCCTGGAAGGTCTGTCTTTAGTACTCGGCGTCCCCACCGATTTCCCAATGCATTTCTCCCTATTCCTTCTTTGCTCCCTCCCGCCGTTTCTGTTTACTTGAAAGTTTTAGTCGTCATCGGCCTTTCAAATCCTGTATTTTATTACTGAGAGTTCTTTGTAATTTGTCTTTTTCCATTTGCAGTTGTTCTCTTATTTCCCTTCAATGTTTTCTGTCATTTAGTATAACACTTTGCAAACATTTCTTTTATTGGAGATCTTAATTTTCTCAGCTACTCCTCTACCCCTATTAATTTGTACACGTTGATATTTAGCTTTATTGTTGGTGTTTTATTATTATTATTTTATTGTGTTCTCATCATTTCATATCATTACGTCGTCATTCATACTCATTCACTGTACTATTTTCCTCATTTCCTTCTCATATATTGCATTTAATCTCTCGTATACTGCTGATTTAGAATACAGAAATTACTGCAATTCTAAAGCAAAAAAAAACTCAAATTTTTCATTGAAAAATTTATGTTGTGGGTCCCTGATACCAAAAAGGAGAAATTCTTATTCTAAATTACTTATTTTGAGACATTATGTGGGAAAGGAAAAAGTTTTACGAGTCCTTAATTTTGGAAATTTGGCGTACGGGAAAAGTCTTTCTCCCTTTGCCTATGAAGAACACTAGTGGCTAAACTGTAATCAGGATATTTACTAAATTGATCTAATCAATCGGACCACCCTGATAAATCGAACTGTCTTTGTGGTCATTTGAATTTAAAACGAATATATTGATTATTGTGGTACGTACTTTACATTAAACCTTAACATTTTCAAAATTTTCTCAAAAATGGCTCCAAACGTTTTTCGATAAAATAAAGTATGCTTATAAAAATGGTGAAATTTCCATTTTCATTGAACTGTGAATTTTTGAAAATTGCCAAGTTCACATTTTTGCGTCGCATTCCTACAACTTTGAAGATAGATTTTTTCTGAGTGAAACCTATTCTTCAAAGATAAATTGTACAAGATTCATCGGTAAGATCTTAAATAATTTTCAAAAATATGCGTAGTTTTCACGTAATTTAGCGTAAAATATAGATAATAAAAAAAAGATTTTCTCAAAATCGGCTCCGAGTTTGTTTTTATTTTTTCTCGTATACAGCACAGTACAAAAGCGTAGGCTTCGGCGGCCAGAATCTTCTTGACTGTCCATGAGAAGCCGCGTCCTAGGCACAGATGTCAAAGTATTAGCTGTCATGTCATGATCATCCTCAAGGCAAAACATACCTGCAAAACGCGAAAATAGCATTTCATCTTGATGCAGTTTGCCTAGAATACGGCATCTCTCGGACAGACAAATAGATAGAGTTCTTATAAAAAATACCCTTGTAAAAATACACGAGTCCTATTTTCGGTGAACTCTCTCTATCTTCTGCCCCGATAGTGCACGCAGCATATTCGTGTTATTTTTTTCTTACAGATGTTCGTTCTAAACCTTTTTCATGTTCCTTTGGTTCTCACTTATGCCCTTTTACTTACTTTACGTCATCCCATTTATTATCTTTCACCACATAACATCAACTGAACAATTTCTATTACCCCTCCAATCTTTGCCGAAGAGATTTCGAATATTTCTCACTCACATTCTTCACTCGTGTCAATGCCGTCATCTTTGCCCGGTACGCAGTAAGATGTTCACGGTCCGTGCAGAAGGTAGAGAGATTGGCGTGACTGGGGCACCACTGTTTCCTTCCAGTGCCGTGGAAACGACAGGAGCAGTTACTACGCACTTCCGCACTCGCTGCAGTAAAACCCTGCCCCTCTTTGCCACAGACTTGGCAGAAAGTGAGCTGCGTTTGACGTTGGAGTACTGAGGGTAGGGGTGGGAGCCACGCGGAGGGAAGATGAAAACGTTGCGCGGACGAGGGCAAAGGGTGAAATTCTAGCAGAGTCGCATGCGAGCGAATATGACGGAATGAAAGAGAAATAATAATTGAAAACTAATATTGAAGTGTAAGAAATTTACGATTTTGTTCGAAATATGGAAGGGATATGTAAATAAAAAAGAAGGGGAGGGTATTTATTACTATATAATATTAATTTAACCATTTTCCATTTTTTGAACACTTCTCTTCATGGTATCGATTGCACTTTTGATTGCAGAGCTCAGACAAGCACTTTTCACTAAGCTTATGAAAAAAACTGCTTTGTGATGAAAGCCGTGTATCGCATAGCGGGTCAAGACGTGTCTTTGGTCTTGATTAGTCTTTTCCCTGTTTCGGTCTACAATATCACCAGTGCTGTAGAATTCTGGCTTTATCTGCTTACTTTTCTGACTTCTTTCTCCTAGAAGTGTGTTGTAGTGAGCGGTAGATCACTCGTAGGTTTTCTATGTAGAAAGTTTCTTTCGCTAGCTCGTACGCTAATCTTGTAGGTGCTGTTCTTCCTACTCCTAGCGCTGTTGACAAAGCGGACTTTTACTTTTTCTAAATTCTTAAGGTCACTGACAGTTTCTCTCATAGTATATCCATCCCGTATGTGATTATTGGCGAGAGTGTAGTGTTGAATATTGTCATGGCTGTGGTTAGCGATAGTCGTCTGATGCTGACAATGCCATATATCCCTTTGGTGACTGCAGCTGTCTTTTCCTGTATATGCTGGCTGAATGATGTCAATATTGGTTGTAGTGTCATTCCTTAATACTTGAAGTTCTTTGCTACTTTCAGAGGTTCGTTTTTTAGAAATAGTATATTTTCTGTTGTGATTCTTCCAACTTTTCTAAAAACCCTCTGCACAGATTTCATGTTTATATTAAAGCTGTTTTCATCAACACATTTTTTCTAGCTTCAACGGAAATGGGATATGTAAAGTGAATTCGAAGACGTACGTTCTGGAGTATCAAGATGCTCCAGTGATAAATAAAATAAACGTTAAAATAAATGTAGAACGAATGGCAGATACATTAGATCTCTTTTTTCTTTGTACAGAATTTGATCAACTTAATTGCGACAGAATACTTAATAATTTAATAGGGAATAACACTCAAAACCATGTCGAAGATATGTGATAAGTGTGTTGAAAAAACCTATCAAATTAGTAAGAGAGCAGAGAGAGTTCACAGTTGTTTAACCCCACACTTCCCCACAAATTATAGATTTTTAGAATGTCTGCCAATATTAATGGAGTATGTGAGTTCGAGTCTCGTACAAAAGGACCACTTTATAAATTTCCGGTTTACAGTACTGGAAAATTCAAACCTTACAGTAACTTGTCGGTTAATATTCGTGTAGATTCAAACATTAGGCAAGGTATTTTCTGACACATTAATAAAAGCGCTAACTAATTCGAAAATATAATTTCGAGATTCCAAACACAGAATAGAGCCTGGAAAACAAGGATAGAAAAAAGTTACAGATGTGTCCTTTTTCACTTCCAGACACATGCGCGGCTGAGGGTGACGAACCCGACCAGAGCTCAAGAAATAAGTACTATCTATTCTATGTATATATTAATTTTAACGACTGTTGACATTTTAGAGCCATTTTTTCGTGCTCCCGGAAAGAGGGAGGGGATTAAGGGCACCCCGCTGTGTTTACTCGCGACCCGGCATAAAAGTGTGGCGTCTGCTGAGTAATTGCCTGAACTTTCGACCGCCGCCACGTGGAGCGCTGCTGGCAGCTTGCATATTTCACGCAGAGCTTCCTTTCCGAGCTTTTCGGCCTAAAAACGCCTCTATGGGAGATGCACGGCAGTTTTTACGCGACTTTACGCTTCCAGTGCCATGCAAGGACTTTATTCATAAAAGCTGACGAGTTATTGTAGCCCCATGTGACTTAGCTTCACAAACTAAATGAAGCACTAGAGTAATAATATCACGATTTGAGAATTTTTTTTATATATCTTTAAATAAAGTGAGAAAAAATTAAAAAGTCTCTCAATCTTGAGAAAGTGCTGATGTTTTTGTGACTCACTTGAGTAAATTCTTCATTGGTGTGTTTCCTTTATAAAAAGAAACCGGTATCACCTTGCTGTTGAGAGTGCTTCCAAAAAGTATTGTGTTGGCACCACGTGCTGCTGAAAGAAAACGTAAATTGCGTTCTCACCACAATTATAATAGATTCTGGAACTGTGGTCCCCTTCACTTGTACCCCAGTGATCTCGATGCTACGAACAAAAATGTAATTTGTAATAGGAGACCCTGGCTCGTCTCGGTGCGGAGACCACTTCCTTGCGCATGTTTTATGTAACGGGACAAAAACTACGATTTTTTCATGGATAAGCTCGTAATGTGAGGTCTTGATATCGAAATAGTGGATAAATAAAAAAATGAATTATAAATGTGTAGTAAATTCCTTTTCTGACACGTTCTGTAATCAGAATTCTCGTTTTGTAAGCCCCTTATATCGAAAAATTTATTTACAGCAAAACCTCTTATCGGTCTCGGCCTTGGTCAACGGTAGCGTCTAAACCAATCACACGATTTTCCAACAAAATATTTTTTTTCTCATTGATCTGGCAAAAGTCAACGCTCAGCAATGACTCGAAAAGTTTCGATTACATTCTTCCATCTAGTATAGCAAAATATGCTTAAAAATGGGTCAGGTTTCATTTTCGTTTGTCTCTAATTTTCGAAAATTGCGAAAGTTCAAAAATTTATTATGCAAATATCTATATATTTAAAAAAATAAGGTATTCTGCCATGGCTTCGTTTAGAGCTTCTACTGAACCGATTGTAGTATTTTTTCCTTTAAATGAAAGAATGTGATCCCTAGATGTGTTATCAGATATTGTTTGTGTTGATTCACCAACATTTACGGTGTAAATTAATTAATTAAATCATTCTTTAATAGTACGTTTATCAATAGTCAATTGTTTTCTTCCAAAGGGTGGCTCAGCGCCCTCTAGAATTCCAGAGGGCGCTGGGTGGCTGTTTTAAAATTGATATATATGAGTCGATAGATGTGAGTCTCCGCCACTTCATGGTGGCGCTGCTTGGTGTTTTGTTTTGATTGTTGAGATTTGTTCACAATTCATCAAGGTTTTGTTTCAGAGTAATAATTGCATTGTGGTGATGACGGTTTGCATGTATTTCCTTTTGTAGTGTATTTTGTAGACAACATTCGGACAGTGGGTTTTGTTCGGTTGTACTGAAGTAGAGAAGTTGTTCACAGGTTATGTCGAATTCCGAATCGTTGCCCACGCGCCCCAAAAGACGCAAGCGTAGTACATTGACTGGGAGCAGGGAAAGAGAAAGTCAGCGTATGTGTTGTGATAGTGAGGTCATTTCGTTTTCTGTTGGGTCATTGTCTATAAAATGTCAGTTTTGTTCTACTTTGTACTTCCCATGTGAGAGAAATTCTGTAAACGAGTTTACTCTGTGTTGCTTAAATGGGAAAAAAAGTTTACTTTCGAGCAATATGCCAGAAGAAATCAAACAGTTGTTTATATGAGATTATGACACATCAAAAAACTTTAGAAACAATATCCGTCAGTATAATAGTGCTCTTTCTTTTGTGTAATTTGGTGCCGATATTGCATTGCCACCTGGTCATGGGCCATACGTGTTCAAACTTTTGTGAACTCCACATCACAGAATATCTTCGTTATACCCTGAAGATTCAAACAATGTAACATATTGTGAACATTAGTCTGGGCACAGTATTTTACATTTATCTCAGATCACACCGTCAAATTTTGACGGGTTCTCACTAGTACATTATTAAAAATAATATAATTTCATAATAAAATGTGTTCTAAAAATTTGACCTTAAATAATGTTCTGAACATTTTTTTGAAACTTTCTGTTTGGAGTGCGGACAATTTACAAAAAAAAAGTTTTTTTCAAAAACTGCTCCAATTTTTTTCTTTATTTTTTCTTGAATTGAGCAAAATATGCGTATAGTTATAGAGTATGTTATATTTTCGGTGAACGGAGTATTTTTAAAAATTGCAAAATGTTAACATTGCTAAGCTACAATAACAATAATATACATTTTTCCTTAAAGAAATCTATTGTAAACAATTAGATCTTTAAATAACGCCATGTACAATAATTTTTAAACAAGTTCTTTAATCCAAAATGTTTGCTTGAAGTAAAGGTAATATAGAATATTTTTTATTAAAAACGACTTCAAATTACGGTCTCAACGTTTCTTTTACTTTCTCCTCTGGCAATGTAAAGAATACTTAAAAATTACGAAAATGCTATTTTAGTTGACCTCTCAGAATTTTCAAAAATTGCAAAATTTTCAAATAATGTGTGTGTGTGCATATATATATATATATATATATATATATATATATATATATATATATATATATATATATATATATATATATTGTAACCGCCTCACCGTATCGATTACTAAAGTAGATCTTGCCTACTTCGCGACGTGTGATTACACCGTCACGCATCCCTGGGAATATCTCAATTTATGGATAAACTTCCCTATCGGTAGTGGGTTCGTCTTTGTTAAACTACTGATCAATTAACAAGCCAACACAATTTTACAGTTTTAAATAACAAATAACATATATTCTATTGAATGAAAATCACTGTACAAATGAAATTCACAGATCCTACTATGTTCTCACTTTTCGTAAAATTATGGTAGCTAATTCCCTACCTAAACTGCAGTTTTTCACTAAAGTGATAATAACTCAGATCCCTGTTTACAAGCAACAAGCAATAAATACATATTTACACTTCACAAAAAATATCACACATGAGACACACAAATCATAGTACAAATATTCATCCTGCAAAAAAATACATACACACAATACTCGAAATTCACTACTACCTTTTAAATCACTAATTACGTTACACTCAATAGTCACATTTGACCTTCGGCTTCTACATAGCCTTTCAACACAAAATTTTGTTTCATAACGTCTCTTAAATGATTTGAATCAATTACATATGACTCTAAATAAATAATTCTGTACAAAACAACTTCTATCATAAACATAAGGAATTACTCTAATCTGATTCTTGTTACGACTGTCGAAAAGAAATAAAACCACTGGCTAGCAAGACCAATGTTCTAAGAAACTTGCCCGATCAACGTCTGTTATTGAGGGAAGCTCACATTACAACGTTTTGGCTAGTATAATTATACTATCTCAGAAGTTTTTTCCAGACTGAAATTTAGTGAGTGTTCTTTCTGTTTTTATATGACTCACGACCGGCGAATTCCTCAAGTTGGTCCCGCGCTGTGTAGCTGGCCCGTCGCGCGACACTCGCGCCTCAAGGTCGTCGTTCTTCTGCAAGGTCCGTGCGTTGCCCGTCGCGTCGAAACTGGAGTATTCCGAACGCCGTCTCCTCGTCGTTTAGCGAAAATTCACCACAGCTTTCTCAGAGGCGATGGTCGCATCAGAATGCGAGTCCGAAACTCCAAGTTATGACTTCGTAATAGCAAAAGTCAAACTAGTTGTTGGATAATCCGTCTTTCTCATAACTCTCAAAATTCCATAATAGGATTTCCAAAGTGAAATTCCCAAAAATAAGAATAAAGAATATATGAAAAGTATGAAATATATGAAAGCTGTAACAAAGAAGAAACATGTCCTATGTTACAATAGTCCTCTTTTCTAGCAACAAGAATGCAGCAACGTGGTTTTACAGATTCATTTCGATCTATTACCGCCGTCGTTCTTTCATTCATTGCATTCGTGTTTAATATTCATTTACTAATTCCATGTAATCTCACGACATTCACAGTACGTAAATCCATGAAAAGTGCTCAGTCAATTACCTTTTATTAAAGCTTTTGTGTTCCGTTATCTTCGCGTGTCCCTCTTCGACTATGTGGTGTACTTGTAGGCAACCGTTCACCTCGGCGTCTCGAACCAGAAAGAGAGCGAGCTCTTTTGACGCAAGTTCACGCCACGTCCGTATTTCCACAAAAATTTCCTGATTGGCTATGGCTGAGTGCGTTCAGAAATCCTTTTCTGACTTACGCCATCTCTTCGCCACTATAGAAACTACGTGTAGGGCCTAATGTCGGGTATTATTGCTTCTATTTTCCGTTGGTCATAAATGTGACCGACGACAAGCGGTTACAATATATATATATATATATATATATATATATATATATATATATATATATATATATATAATGGGGTTATGGGGTTATCTAATCCCATGACGTCACAATATATATATAAGATATTGTAAGATGACTAGTTTTATGAATACTAGTTTTGTTAATGAGATTCAAATTTGTGATATGATAGTTATATGAATATTTTTGTAAATTTTCATCTTATATGTTTTATTTCTGGTAAAAATAAATATATTTCACTGTTTTTAGTAATGATTTGTAAAATTATTTCGATCATTTTGAATTCTTACAATTTTCGATGAGAAAAAAGCATAAACACTTCGATAATCGTTGCCTCCTTGTAAGCTGAGTCTTGAAATTAAATAAAAGCAAAGTTGAAGCATGTACGAGAGAGAGAATAATATGTGTATCTGGTATCAGTATGTCATAAAATACTTATATAAGAAAGTTCATTGTGTTAATGTGTTTGTAAGCGATGTGATGTATTTACAAGCAATTCATTTCGTATAAACTTCGAATACATCTTGAAAGATCAGCCGTCTAAGAGAAATATGATGCTAAAAAATGGACTTTAATTGTCGCTTCTTTCACTCGAAAACTTGACTCCAATAAGGGTTCAACCCTAAAGAAACATCAACAAAACAAACATTGTTACTTAAAATATCAGAAGTTCGTTCGGTGCAAAGTAAACGAAGTAGAACAAAAGAGCTTCCCCTCACCCTAATTTTTCACTTGCGTCTTCCCAACTTTTTTACATAAGCCATCCATTCAGCTCAAAAACGCTTTTCATTTGGCTGGGAACAAACAAAACGCTCCCGTAGACGAAAACTTTCGAGGCACCTTTCGAAAGTAATTTGCGTCCCAAGTCGCAGCAAACTTTTTGAAAGACATATTCCGCCTTGCGAGACAGCTTAAAACACACCACTCAACGACTATACCGGGCGTCTTCACGCGAGTGGACGCGGAGGGCTCCGTCGGCTCGCGAGGGGCTCAAGTTGATTTTCACGCCGTCAAAGCTTCCGTCGGCCCGATCCTTCGGGTGCTAGCAGCGCTAACACCGGGCAGGGCGGGAAGAAGAGGGGGTTAGGACAATGCGGGGTGGGAGGCACTTTGTGGAGAAAGGCAGTGGAATGGAGCGGAGAGAACGGGACGGAACGGTAAGAATCAGTCGAATTGGGGAGAAAAGGGTCAAAGCGGGGAGAAAGAGGTCGAAGCGGGGAGCAACGGGTTGAAACAGAGAGAAAAGGGTCGAGGCGGGGAGAAACGAGTCGAAGTGGAGAGGACGGGATCAAAGAGGGGAGAAACGGGAAGGAACGAGGATAAAAAGATAGGAGCGGGAAGAAACAGTGCGAAACGGAAAGAAAGGGCGCGGAGCGGGGAGAAACGATGGGGGATGGGGAGAAACGGGTCGGAACGGGGTCGAACAAGGAGAATCAGGGTGGAGCGAGGAGAAACGGGTCCGAACGAGAAGAAACAGGTAGAAGCGGAGAGAAAAAGATTGGAGTGAAGAAAATAAGATTGGAGGGGAGAGAAATGGTTGGAGCTGGGAGAAACAGGTTGGAGCGGGGAGAAAAGGGTCGAAGCGGGGAGAAAAAGGTCGAAGCGGGGAGAAAGGGTTTGGAGTGGAGAGAAAAAGTTGGAGCGGGGAGAAACGGGGCAGAGGACGGAGAAACGAGGGGCGGAGAGAGGAGAAACAGGTTGGAAGGCGCAACGTAGTGGAGGGGAGGTGTAGTGCGAAGCGGGTCCGACTCGGGCGAAGTACGATGACCCGGGCAGGAACGAACTAAGAGAGAGGCTGAAGAGGACGGGTGCCGCGTAGGGGCCAACGCCGTGCCGGAGGTCGACTATCGATAGAAACATCGACAAGCTGGACAAGGCGTGCACCTGGCGCAACCGCTGCCACCGCCTCAGCCGCCAAGCTCATGTATTTATGGAGATAGCGCACCCACCTTCGACCTCGCTGAGCCGACGCGCCTCTTTTTCTGCTTCGAGGAACTCGCCTTGCCTCTTCTTGCCTCGTGGGTCGCCGTTTTGCTTCTTGTTGTAGTGCCGTGTGCTCGTCACGTTCCACCGACTTTCTTTTGGCTGCTAACATCCGCAAAAAGCCCTTTGTATCTTATAATGTTTGAAGGAAGTTATCTCTCGTACTAAATACTGTGCATTTCCAGCTGTAGCATTTCTAGCCAGAAGAGTAAATGAATTTATTAACATGTAAAGTTTATTAAATTACATCAGGTTACTCAGACCAATATAAAACATTCGTTTCTCTGAATTTTTTCATTAAATGAAGCTAAATATTAAATAACTTGTTTGGTGTTAGGTAGTATAATGTTAAGGTTTTAATTAGATTGACTGTTAACTAATATATACACGAAATGTTAATTGGAAGTATAAATTCTTTGAAAAAGATTTTTGACAATATTTCCGTACATTATTTTGCTTTCTGAGTTTTGCCTTGTGCAATAGTTTTTAGCTTCGGCTGTCATAAGGCGCACTGCGCTGTGCTGCACGCGCATACCACGCCGTAAGTCGTCGCTCTCTTGAAGTACACTTGTTCAGCGCGATGCCGGGTGGATGAATGCGAGAGCAAATGAGAGCACTCGGGGGAGAAGGCAGGGAAGGCGAGCAATGCGAAGCTGCCGTCCTGCGAGGAAAATGTACGTGACTGCGTGTGTGAGTGTGCTTGGGAATGCGGGGTTGTGTGCGTATATGGGCTCGTGTGTGTGTGTGTGTGTGTGTGTGTGAGCGCATGAGTGTGCGCGAACGTGTGTGTGTGTTGTGCGTGTGTGAGCGAAGAAGAGGCCGCGTAGGCAAGCGCTGAGATCGTCATGCACGCGGGCGGGTGAGGGGTTGGGCGGGTGGGCGAGGCGGGAAGCTGTAGAGCGGCTGCTGAGACAGGTGTGCAAGCTGTGCGCGCCCGATAACACGCGCCTCTTCCGTGGGCCCTCCCGTCTCCACCCACTCCGCCACCCCCTCTCCATCCTCCTCTCACCCTTCACCTCCTGCACCCTCCCCTCGCCACCATGTCCTTTTCCCGGCCGCCATTCCCCCTCCTCTCTTTCACCTCTTGCTCCCTCCCCTCTCCCCCACCACCCCCTCCTTTTCCCCACCGAAACTCCCTCCCCCTCTGTCCCTTCACCTCTTGTTCTCTTTCTCTCTTCTCCCTCTTCATCTCCTCCCCTTCTCTGCCCCCTCCACCACATCTACTCTCCCAACCCCTCTCCCTCCTCTCCTCCAATCTCATTTCCCTTCTCTCCCCCGTCTTCTCTTCCTCACCCCCTCTGCCTCTGCCCCCTCTCCCTCTTTCTCTCACTCTTCTCCCTCAATCCCTTTCACTCCTCCTCCTAACCCGTCACCTGACCTCCTCCCTACTCTAGTTCTCCCCTTCTCACATTCCTTCTTCCTTCTCTTCTCCTTTCCTCTTATACCCCTTTCACAACCCTCCCTAAACCCTTTTCCACCTTTCTCCTTCTCTTCTATCCCTACCCTCTGCCTCCTGCTCTTGCTTCCCATCAGCGCCCTAGCCTCCCTCCTTTCGCTCTGCCCCCCTCTCCCCGGCGCTCCGACAAACGCGGTTGCTCGTTACGTCGCTGTTGAGTCGACGGCGCGCGGCTGTCGCCGCATCTCTGGGGCGCGCCTTGTCAGTCGCTGGCGGCGCAGGGCGGCGCAGGAAGTTGGGGCCAGGGGCGGAGCAACCGGCGGCGCCGTGATGGGAGGCAAAGCGACAGCCGCGCCTTAGGCCAGGCCTCCCAACTCTGCTCGTGGAGCCCTCCTACTCGGCTTCTGCAAGACTTACAAAAGAACCCTGTAAAAATGATGACTTCATTGTTTCAAACCAACTACTGTAACAAGCTGTTCCAAAATAAATTACCGAGAGACTGTAAATAATGACATTCAGATCACCGCCCCGAAATCAGCGTACACGGTTTTGGTGTCTTTTGGAATATAACGTTTCATAATTGTTCATGAAATTTAACGAACAAACAGAATAAAATGAATTATATCAGGAAACACAGAGAATGTTTTCAGCTAAATTCGGTTTGTCAATGCTCTGCGTAGCAAATATTTGGGTGACGATTCTAAGAGGGATTCCTGTGCAGAGATAAGAGGGGCCGATTAGCAGATAAGGGAATGAAGATTAACCAGTTCGTGAATCAAGCATTACAATTTCTAAGCGAATGTACTCGTGTCTGTGCTGTGCGATGGAGTGGTTGGTGAACGAGGCGTGAGGAGAGCCTGCAGGGGGAGGGGATTTCAACAGCCCCTTGGTGGAAGTGGTGACTGTAGGCGATGGGATATGATGGTGTGGGGGAGTAGGGGAGGGGACGCCGTGAACGCAACGAAGTCGCGAATGTAGGAGAGTTGAAGACGCGTGCGAAGGTGATCAAATTCACATTAAGGCTCCATTTGCACGGCATGTGTACTGGCTGACACACGACGATGTGTTTGCGGCGTAAGATTAAACGCGATATGTATTTCGCATGTGCCTTAATCTTGTTTTACGTAGTAGTGCAGTTAATTACAAACAAATATTAGTGGATTAATTATTATTATTTGCCTTTAAAAAAATCTGCCCCAAATAAAAGAAAACATTTTGACTTTAGTATGAGAGAGATTACTGCTAGGAGGTAATATAGACAAATGAACGTACGTGGACAAATTAATTGAAAAGTAGAGTTCACAGATGGGCATACCTTTCTCTGGATAGTTTTTTTCAATATCAATAAACTACAAAACATGGTAGCTGACTGCACTCGGTATCTACCAAAGTAAGTTCCTACGTACGGAAGTAAGAAAAATAAACTTCTGGAGCTTATCACGGATTCACAAAATGAATCGAAATATCTTGTTGAAAACTCGGCACTTTTTCTTGCAGAAATTCAATATTTCTTTTATATTTTAATTGCTATTTATCTTAGGGGAATACGGGAAAGTAAAATGAGAAGCAGAAGCAAAATGATGTATGCAATATGGCAAATTACTCATATTCTTTGTTTAATTTGTAGCAGTTTATGGGGAAAGGACACACGGGTTTAGCCCTTTTAAACACGCTATGTGTCCCTTTTCCATAAACTTTTGATAATCAAAATTAGTATCTCGTTAGAAAACAATTAAATATTTATTATTGCGTATTATTACACACATTCTCAAACTGTAAGATTGGTAAATATTAATTAGATTGTGTAATTACTTCAAATATCAGTATGGTACACGCATCAGATTTTAATATATGAGAATTATTTCCGTGTATAACACGTGTACTGTGTAATGTAAAATTGCAATCATATTAAATCGGGTGAACACTTTTTTAATTACACTTTTACATTATAAGAAATTCCGATAATTATTCTATCAAAACTATTCCAACGTCCGTCCGTTTTAGTACAAAACCAATGTCAATCAATACCTAAGTAGGTCATGAACATTAAGGAGATTATTAACGTCTTACCTGACACTCTCTTCGTCGCTCCATCACCTCGTTCCAAGAAGCAGACGCCTCAGATGTTTCGTCAACGTTTACTACTTCCTGGAAACGCCACAAGGCAGAAGGTGGAATCCTCTTTTTTGCTTTCGCGGTCCGTCGAGAACGGGAAGCCGGAGGGGTCGGTCGCCCGGTCGGTCGGCCCTCGGGATCGAAGGGAGGGCGGTGCCAGGAAGAGGTGGAGAAGGGGGTGGAGAGAGGGGAAAGGCGGGGCGGTGGGCGAATCAATGCGGCGCCGGAAACCGAACGCGTCCGGAACTTCCGGTCCAGAGGGGCGCGGTCGCGCTGGCCCGTTTCGCGCCACGACGCTGCCAGCTCAAGCCCACGCACCCCATACGTCGGCGAACATGCGCTTTTCTGGGCCTGACCTTGAAAGCACCTCTCCTAACTCATCGTACTCCTTGTGAATTTTTACTTTCTCAATACTTACTCTTATTACAGGGCGTTGGTATCGAACGAATTTAGCAACTGGATAAATCCAGTTGCTAAATTTAGAAAAAAATATCTTCAACACGTTGTGCAGCAAGAACCGATGCTGTTTTGGTCGTTGATACCGAAAAATCGAGTGACGACAAAACGTCAGTCCGTCTTGTCTGCCTGTTAACCGTTCACCTAGCGGCTAAACCGTTCACCCGATTTCTTCCAAAATTGATATTCCCCAATCGATCTGGTGATGTCGCGGTGATTGCATTTAACACACATATTTTAATTTTGTGGGGGGACTTTACATAAAGCCCCTGGGAAAATTTTCCAAATTTTCAAAAAAGTGGCTCCATTGTCTTTAATTAAATTGTGTTGTTGGATAGTTTAAGAGAATGGTGCTGTTCTCATGATCGTTGAATATCCTGTTCGATCGAAAATTGCAACCGTTCAAACTTTTTTCGGCGTCTTTCTACCACTAAAATATTAAAAATAGATATTTGTTCCCCTAATGAAATCTGTTCTTTAAGGATATATTTTGAAATAGGGTCACATTCTACTTTCCGAAAATTTGAGTACTTTTTGCGTAATTTTGCGTGAAAATTCCGACGAGAAGTGGCAGTGTTCTTTGACCGCTAGAACATGAGATTAGGATGCCGTCCTGCATGTCGGTTAGGTTTTCTCCTCACGTTATCTCCGCCAGTGGAGTACCGTTCGTTCGTACTTTTGCTCATCGTATTTATTTTTTTATATTTTATCCGCCTGTTGAATTTTTCCATCCCTGATCCAACAATCCACGCCCTTCGAAACCCTCTGAATCAATTCCTATTATCGGTGACCAAAATTACATCTATTGCGGCTGATGTCAGCTATAAACCGTCCCTCAGTGTATATCAAGTTTCATTATCACCTGTGATCTCCTAAATCTCTCAATACTATTTTAAAATATTATTGAGGTCAATCGCAATCAAGAGGCAAAATTATTGAACAATTAGTTCACATGAATTAATTGAAGACAATCAAAATTCTGAGCTACATTAATCATAAAAAATTGATGAAATGCAAAATAAAACAATTTACATGGTCTGATACGGTCACCTTCAGGTTTACAAACGTCTAAAAAATAAAACAAATGAAACAACTTAAAGTATTATAGTAACATGGATTTTTTAGGATACATTCTTAAATCTAATTTGCAAATACGAGGCTCAAGGAAAAATCGAAAAAGTACCCAGAGTCAAAGAAAACATCGCATCAAATCGTTAAATATTGTTTTATTTTCTATATTAATAATTTTGTGTTGTCAAAGAAGCTCACATTTATAAGATTTAATAATTTAATTAATACATGAGAAGCATTCTGAAACAAGTAACGTAATTAATAGGCTACATTTCGACGATAGTAATATTAAGGCAAAATTATTTTAATTTTTTTCACAAAATTTTTCCAAAACTCATTGAAATTCAAGTTAAATATCTTATTTATTATTTGACATATTCCTTCATGTTGTCCATGTCTCATTTATCATTTCTTTTCAATTTGGAAAATGCTTTATTTTTTCACCAACACTTGGTGCTTCAGGTTTTATTCAACTTCCCATCACAAATCGTAATACATTTTAGATACAATTACTTACTCCACGATCGAGGTATTCGTAGGCAAAGTATACCTAATATTTTCCTATTATTGTTTTACTGTGTGACTACTCCTACAACCAGAGAACTAAAATCTACTATTAATTCGAATAATTGCCGGAACCTACCAAAAATTTTAAAACCGTTTTTCAGAACAATTTAAGAAAATGAGTTGTAACTAAGGATGGCGGATAAGTTTCCTATTTCACGAACATATTTGTCTGTTAACACCTCGGTTTACAAATTTCAAATCCGTCAGTTATTTACTGTTAATAGATCTAACAGCAGAATATAAGAATAAAGGTAGTATAAATTAAGTAAAACAATTTATTTTCATTACAGGAATTGCTCAACTACCTCTCATTTCCCAAGGATAGATTTTAGTAACAGTCACTGAAAATTCAATTGCAAATAGAAAACTTGAGACAAATTATTTACACTAAAAACGGAGCTGAATGAATTTCAGTAAACAATACTAATGTTGCAAACTCTTATGGACGATTATTGAGAGTGACGTGTTTGTCCCAGTTTTTTTAACCTCTCTTACATTAGGGTACACTATCATTTGATCTTACTGATAGCTTTATAATGAACTGCTATTACTGCTATTTACTATTATCACTATTTTGGGTTTGGATGGAATTGATTTTGCCTTAATGAAAACTTTTATTTTCCAATAATTTTTATCATATAAAGATGATAATTGTTTGGGGAATAAATTAATATCATGGTTATTACGTACTTTTGTCCGTGAAAGACAAACAAATTCCAAACATGTTTATTACACTTCCTAATCAATATCCCATTGACAAACTATTCATTACTTCTCCTAATTATCTTCCAGATTTACGAATGCTTTGAGATCCCTTGAAATAAAATCAACTTCAAATTATTGGTTGAATTAATTCAGTGAGAAATTTATTCAGCTTAAATTTTTTAATAAAAACAGTTTATAATAAAAATTGGGATAAATAAGATTGCATTTTATTAAAATATCAGTAATTTCCTTTGAAAGTTACACATATCAAATGTACAGTAGATAGAGAAAAAACAGTGACGAGATTTTTCTGCGAATTGCATGGCAGCACTCCCGCGTTGCCTCGCCAATCCCTTCCATCAGGGCCGTGCAGTGAGCGCGACGTTCTGAAGCGATGCGTTGGCAGGCGGCGCGTTGCGCCCGAGTGACAGCCGCTTTCACGGAGAGTTACGAGCGGAAAAATCGCTCGCCGCCCCCTCACCCTCACCCCACTAGCGTAGACCCTCTCCACTCCTCACCACACGTCGCACACCACATGCCACACGCCCCACGTCACATACCTCACGTCGCACGCACTACGCCGCACGCACTACGCCGCACGCACTACGTCGCACGTCCCACGCCCCACGCCCCAAGCCGCACACCCCACATCGCACGTCCGAGATCCCAAGGCTCATGCCGCACATCCCTCGTCCATTGCCTTAGGTCCCACGCTCTACGCCACACATCCCACGACGCACGTCGCACGTCCCACGCCCCCACACCTCACGTCACACGTCCCCACGACCCACGTTACACGCCCCAGGCCGCATGCATTACGCCGCACGCCTCACGCCCCACGCCCTACGTCGCACGCCCCTCGTCCCTTGCCCCAGGTTCCACGCCCTACGCTGCACTCCCCGCGCTACATGCCCTACGCCCGACGCCCCATGCCGCACGCCCCATGCCTCACGCCCCATGCCTCACGCCACAAGCCCCACGCCCCACGCCTCACGTCCTGTCTCGTGCCCCACACCCCACGCTCACAACGCACGCCACCCACCGCACGCCCCACGGCCCGCGCCACACCCCTCACCCTTAGCCATTCGCCCCTCGCCTCACACCCCACGCCTCTCACTCCTCGCCGCTCTCCCCACGTCACAAGCACCTCATTCCACTCCCCTTGCCTCGCACCCCCGCCCATAAACCATCACCACTCCCCGCCGTAACTTGCCCCTCGCTTCCATCACCATCCCTTCGACCCTAGTTCTATGCGCTGGGCGTTCCGCTATCCGCTGCTGTTTACATCAGCATCTCGCGCTGTCTCAGTCTTCATGTCACGCTTGAGAGTCAACGGTCACAACCCTGCAAGTCTCCCCCTGTCCTGAGGCCATACCTTGTGGCTAAGTGGGATCATGACAACAACTGCCACTAAAGCAACTATGTAGTTGTCTTAGTCGCGCTAGGGGCGGGACATGCCTTTGAAAGTAAAATGCGTCAAACATATAACTGGCGGAAATAAATGGACGCAGCCTCTTTGTCTACTTGCAAATGTGCAAGCTCAGTGAGTTAAATTATTGCTGCAACAAAAAGTCATTGCTTTTCTATTGTAACTTTACTCAACTTCCCTAACACAACTTTTTCAATCACTACCCATTATAAAGCTTCTTCTACACGTCATTCGTTCATCTATTTGTTAGAGATTTTTGTCAAAGTACTGATCTACCAAAACATATAGTTTCTCGCATTATTTCTATTGCTCCGTTATATTATACTGCTACATAAACCAGCAAAAGTGTTTTCAACCAGCAATTTTTTTTCAGACACACGAACTAAGATCATCAGAGTTACCTCCCCGTCACTCATACCACTGCGCCACAGAAGCGTCTTGGTGATCCAAGTCGGGCCGACGCTTCGTGTATAGTACCCTCAAGATTTAAAATATCCGTTTCAAACTTCCAAAACCCTCGAGTTCATTCATATCGATCGAGAAAAATTAATTTCGGAAAAATCGTCTGAACGATTTAGGTGCTAGCGTTGGCTAGACGGACAGACAGACAGACAGACAGACAGACAGACAGACAGACAGACGTTTTGCCATCAAACGTTTTCGGTATCAAGGACCCACAAATCACGGATTCTGGCAACTTCACGTGTTAGGGGATTTTTTTCTTTCTTTAACAAATGGATTTATTCACTTTTTGGTTACCAGCGCCCGGCAATAAGAGTTTTCCTACCGAAAATTTGCAGTTTTCCGGCGCACGTTTACATTACTTTCTCTTCTTAAGCAGTACATTCGAAGGGCGAGAAGGCAAAAAAGTACTCGCGCACCGTCTCAACGCCAGAACCGCCTGCGGCCACACCTCCACTTCAGCTCCTGTCGCAGCTACAAATTCTTCAACTCCCACCGCCACTTCAGCTCCTGTCGCAGCTACAAATTCTTCAACTCCCACCGCCACTTCAGCTCTTGTCGCAGCTGCCAATTCTTCAAGCCCAGCCTCCACTTCAGTTCCTGTCGCAGCTATCAATCCTTCAACCCCCACCCCCACTTCAGCTCCTACCGCAGCTACCAATGCTTCAACCCTCGCTTCTACTTTAGCTCCTTCCGCAACTACCAATGCTTCAATCTTCACTTCTACTTCAGCTCCTACCGTAAGTACAAATGCTTCAAACTCCGCCTCTCTACCGTGCTATTCCTGTACCTTTTCGTACCTTTCCCTATTTGTCACCGAGTCATGTGCCCTGCTCCAAACTTCGCCACCTCGTACCTCTCCTCTCCCACTTCACACCTGAAATGCAACTCGTAACGCACCGTCCACCTCCAATGATAAAATCAACTTGCACTATCCACCGGAACTTCAACTCGGTAGGCAATGTCTCTTGAATGGCCTCACCTCTACAACTCTTTCACAGTTCCAAGAGGAAGCTAAATAATTGCTTCCTTTGCATCGCGTTCACTCCGAATCCCTAACTTCTTCTATTCTTTACCTTCAATTTTTACGTTACCAGAAACTACGTACTTATGTAGTAAACAGAAAATAATTTTATGCTGCAGCGTAAGTGCGCGGTTTTTCGTCAGACCATACTAATATTACGGAGCCCTGATAGCAAAAAGAGGATAAATCTTCTTCGTACACGTAGAAAATTACTTCCAAACGTGGGTCGACACTAGCTTTTCAGTTAGGTCGAATTCATTTACTGTCCGGAGGAGAATCCCTAGCGGCCGGCTACTCTAATCGGTCGTTTTCCGTGGTTTCTGCGATCAACACCAGGTGAATGCCGGAGCAGTACCCTACCCAACGACCCACGAGCCGCGCGCGATCTTTTCTTCCTCTTCCTTTTCTATCCTCTCCCGTCACACACACACACTTACATGCACTACACTACCACATTTTCCGGGAGACCGGTCAGGAGCTTAGAGCTTGTCCCGGCTGGGGCGGTTCCCCGCTGGTGGGAGAGTCCTGGTTTGGGAGAAACCCCACTAGCCGACGGTAGGTCGACGCCAGATCTCACCATCCAGCGGGGGAAGATCATCGCCATCTTCCGAGAACCAACATGCATTGCACTTACTCGACTAATGACCAAAGCAGTTGACGCGCCCGAAAACACGAAAAAATCAATCAATAATCAACCAAACGTGGGACCGGGAGCGATAGCTCAGTGCATCGACTGGTGCCACTGCAGTCCCTGTGATTGGGAGTTGCTAGGTTCAAGTCCCGAGAGTAAGATATTCAGATTGATTGATTGATTTAGAGTCGTAGGCTTCCGCGGCCGGAGTCATTGAATTCTTGGCTGTCCGGGATTAGCCGCGTTATCTGTATAGCTCTATAAACTGTATAGCTCTGAAGAAGGCCACAACAAGATGGCCGAAACGTCAGCTCCATTGACCATGACGCGGCTAATCCCGGACAGCCAAGAATTCATTGATTGATTAATTTTTTCGTGTTTCCGGGCGCGTCAACTGTAGTCATTAGCCCTGTAAGTGTAGTGCATGTTTTTTTCTGGAGAGATGGTGATCTTCCCCCGCCGGATGGCGAGATCCGGCGCCGACCTACCGTCGGCTAGTGGGGTTTCGCCTGGTGTTAACCGGAACAAAACTACCTATCAGAGCAGCCGGCCGCTAGACGTCTCCTCCAGACAGCGACTGAATTCGACCTAGCTGAAAAGCTAGTGTCGAAAATCCTGCCGCCGTCAAGACTCGAACCTAGGACCTCCCGGTCAGAGGTGCTGCTGTGACATCAGTTGCACTGAGCTACCGCTCCCGGTGTAAGATATTCAGCATTAGCTTGTCAGCTAGGTCGAATTCAGGCGCTTCCTTTGGGAGAATTCTAGCGGCCGGCTGTAGTAGTTTTCCGTGGTTTCTCCGATCAACACTAGGCGAATGCCGGAGCAGTACAAACGGACTACAAACTTCGCTCGATCTTTCCTTCCTCTTCCTTGTCCTATCCTCTCCCCTAACACACAATTACACTAACATGCACTACACTGTCACATATTCCGGGAGACCTGTCGGGAACTTAGAGCTTGTCCTGGCTGCGGCAGTGCCCCGTTGGTGGGAGATACGTGGTTATTCCGCCTAATCTCATATTGCACATACAGTCTTAATTTTCATTCTCAGCTCAAGGACACGGCTGACGTTGTACGATAGCGAGTCCGTAGGGAGAGGTCACCAGACATTATTTTTATCTTTTTTACGTGTTGTGTTATGGGTTAGCAACCCTTTTTTAGATATGTTTGGTGAGAAAACAACTGCTGTACTGTCCACATTTTATGCTTTGTTATATTAGTATTCCTGAAGACTGTTTTTTGCGAAAATATTTAATTAAGTTTCACGTATCACAAGATTTCTGACAGCTTATTACAAAGATCCTATTATTAATTTGTACTTATATATACAGAATTTGTCTGTAAATTACAGAGCGACGTTTCGGGGAACCATGGGGAAAATTTTTTCCCATCTTCAGGCTAGACTGTATAACAGAGAAATTAAGAAATGATTACTGTACAATATTATAAGAAAATACTACAAAGAAATAACATTACAAAGAAAAACATATATAGCACTCGATATAGTAAACACACAGAGACTCGCCAATTTAAAACAAACAAAACATCAAAAAGAAATCAAAGTAATATACATATTTACAACGGCGTGGAAACACATGTCTGACATGGCAGTTAAAACATGATTAGAACTCAATGTAAACTATCAGCTGCCGGTTGGGAGGTATTCCAAGAAAAAAAGGGGAGGTGTCAAAGACGTTACAAGAAATACAATACACAAATTACTAATAACGTTATTAAATGTTATTTGTTATTCTGTATGTGAAATATTTAATTTATTTTAATATTTTTATTGCGTTTATTTGTTTTTCTTGAGCACTGTATGTGCTAGGTGTTGGAAAGTCATTTTGTGCGGTTTTATTCAGCAGCATTTTTGCCACTAGTTTTCTTCTTAATGTTTTCTTTAATTCACACCTGCCTTGTGCAAACATGTTTTTGTTCTACCGAAAGTCCACATTGTTTGCTCTCTTTTCAACGCATTTGCTCCGTTCTTCTAAAAACTTCGTTTCCTCTCAGGCCATTTGCAGAATGTAGGAACAATTCACTCACTTAACTCTTACATCTTTGCTGGATGTTAATCCACGTTATTACCTTCCGGCTTCGATTTTATCTCCCTTCTCTTTCTTCTCTGAATATTATTTCCCGCAAGCCTCTCCTAAAAGTGAAATGCTCCTAGGTCTCTTTTGCTATATTTTCTCCTCTCATCTCCCAGTCGGGTCCACCAACAGTATTAGTACTAAAAGTATTTCTGCTTTTTCGATAGCTCTAGAGAAATTTGCTCGTAACATCGATAATCGCTCGCATTGCTCCGGGATTTGGCAGTACTTGTTTGTCTATTTTCACATAACACATATGTCATTATATTCTGTTGCCTTGAAACCAAAATTAAGATAGACCGCAAATGGCAACAAACCATATTGAATGCTAACTATGCAGTAAATGGAACTCAATGGGATGTGGAAACTTATTTCGGGTCTTGAGAGTTCTAGCCCCTCTGTTTTACGATTATCTGATGATAGTTCTTTGAAACGATCTGGTTTGTTAAGAGTCCTCTGAAGGGTTTCGTCGACCGCTATTTTATTATTTGTCAGTAAGTGATAACTATCTCTAAATTAATTATTTTGGTAATTTAGAGAAAGTTGAAATTATTACGAGACAGAGACGCTTATGGTTCAGCTTTCTATGTTAATACCTGTTGAGGATATTGTATTATTTCTGGCGAGGAAAGTAAACAAGACGAAAATCAGAAAAGTGTTACTATGTGTTGAAGGTTTTGCATATATAAAGTTCACAATTCGCACCGAATTCTAAGACAATTTTTCATTTTACATTTATATTTTACGTTCGTAACCTGAAAAAGTGTCATTTTTCTAATTTCTGACAAAATTCGTATGTAATTTATAAATCCGTATTACACGAAATTATGTTAATCTTCGGAGATAAAGAAGATAATTATAAAGATAAATAAAGGATAAGATAAATAAAGATAAGGATAAACGAAGACAATTTTTTCGTAAGATATTGTTATGCGCATTCCTTATGATAAAATTCAAAAATGTCAATTTGATTTGTTCATAAAAATATATCGTTTCTACCCACGTATTTTTGTTCCTAGGACATTTGATAATTTAAATACATATTTTACAAATTTTTAAACTTTCTTTACCTTCCTGCAGGTTGTTTGCATGATTCTTCTTCTCAATAAATGCAACATTCATTTTCCATATCTTTTCTCTTTTCGAGAGAGTGAGGATCGCGTGAGATAAGTATGTTCGCGTGACTGAGCGGAAATGGGAAGTAAATTCCACAATTACGAGCTCGTTTCGTATCATTGAATGTGATTGTTCAATTTCCGCAGCTATCTCGAGAATGACGATGAAATCTACAATTACAACATGAAAAGCTGTAAAGTGAAAAATTTCTATTGAGTATCTCATTATCAGATCATTCAGTACATTGAATTTTCTTGAGATAGTGTTTTTACGCCTGCTTTTAGTTTGATAGCTTTAATTGGAAATTACTTCAAAGACAAGATAACATTTTATTTAAATTACTAGCAATTGTGGAACTGGGTTTATTGTAAATATTCATTCATTCAAATAGAAACAATATCTCACTGTGACTATTGTAATTTTATTATCACCAAATTAAAGTTTTTTCAGAGTCGTCAATAAGATAGACAAAATGCTCGTTTTTGTTAAAACTGGTAAATACCAAAAATCTTCGTTGTAGATTTTCTTCGTTCCTGTCTTTTTCATGTTATTTGTAGCTTTCTTACTGAAATAAACTCTCTCTGTTATTTTATGGCACAAATGTATTGACTTGATAAGATAAGAACAATTACGTAGAACAATTTTGTAGTCCAGTACCGTGACTTATACAATATATAAACGCTCTTTTAGAACAAGAGAACAAGAGTATTGTCAATTTTGAAAGGAACAACCTGTGAAAACTGTTTGATGAATATATGGAGCGCGTGTTTAGTAAATTAATTAAATTAATGTTGACGTTAAATTTCTAAAATGAATCTACTTGGACTACCGCATTTTCGTTTTAAAATAAAATGGTATTTTTCTCGAAGTTTAAAAAAATAGAACTGGGCATGGAAGATGGCAAGAGTTTCTTTTTTTAAGGTCAAACATGTGTATTGAGAATGATTGAGATGAGTACCCTAATGTTTTTATATTTAAAGGAAGAACGAAATTGGACATTCACATAAAGATATCCTTAAAGGAATTGTAAGATCTCCTGAATAGAAATTAATATTTAAAAATATGAAAAAAAATGACGTGTCATAATTATAAACGTTTTGAAATTTTTAATGATTTTTCCTTTTGAACTTCTGAAATTTATAAATTTATTTGTTGTGTACATATCGAAATATTATTTGTTAAGCAATTACACTTACACAATCCATCTCCTTAGGAAGATATTATAGACAATTCGTTTACATATTAAATTGTTTACGTTGCGTACGTATTGTTATTTGTATTGCGTTTGTATTGGTTTATCTAAAAAAATACCTTGCAGTAAACTACAGATTCCAAATAAATATATAACGTAAATAATTAAGCCTGGTGCATTCTGTAATATTTAGGTCGGTATTGTAGCTTGTACAGGGATTTTCCTGCCAGCTTACCCACCGTAAATCATATTTTTCATGATCGATATTGTTGATGTGGCCGCTATCTTTCGTGTCACTTTTTATTGATGACAACTCTCAATATATAAATATATAAGTTGTTATTGCTATTAACATAAGACGAGTCAGAAAAGGTTTTTATTTATTTGTTCACTCATACATTCATTTGAGGTCAAAAATTATTTGAAAACTGTGTGCCAGTTTACATGGAGAGAAGAGCAATCCCTGTTCACATTTTCTTGTGCCCAAGGATCCCCCACCTTAACTCATATCCATATTAAGTTGAATTGCGAATACTGGTAGCAACAAGCGTTTTGGTCAAGAATTGATAAGAAAAGATTCGCCCCCGGATAATAAAAATTATTTCCAAAGCCAAAGCCACGCTACAGTGGTTGTTGATTAATATTATCCACGTGAAGGAATCGACTTACTTTCGCGAGAACATTTAGAACACTCATTTAAAATAACTGTATTTATCACTAAGCTCGAGAACACTTGCTAGATACATTTATGCCCAGAGCAAAACAAAGACCCATCGCAGCATTTCCTCAAACGATCGCAAAAGGGACAAAAAATCTGATCGCCATATTTTTATGGGGGAGTGATTTTCCAGTTGACGAAACCAAAAAACAACAACATTAAGTAAGATCGTGACCATTTACGGAATTGTTTACAAATATTGGGTTTGATTTATTTCCGGTTTGAAAATGAACAAAAAAGGTGATTGGAGTTTCTAATGGTAGATAGTGAGCGATGTGATGTACGATTAAATGTCGTATAAATAAATGGCATTAAACAGTTGTGTGTATCTTTGGTTTTCTCCTTCATTTCGGAAAATGTATCAAAGGGAATTGTTTCAAATTGGTTTTAGGAATTTAAATGAAGCTTTCATAATTTTAATATGATATTTCCTGTTTAGAACGTGGAAATGGGTCAAGACCAACGCTGACGCAAACACCTTCGGAGAATTGCAATAATCTTTGTTTAGCCGGCCTGGATAGCCGAGGTCGTCAAGGATGTAGGACCTTAGCAGCCTCGGCTGGAAGGTTCGCGGGTTCGAATACCGCCCCAAATTTTTCGAATGGACGGTTGTGTGTGTGCTGTCTTCACGTGTTCTCCCTGCAGTTTCCCCTACAGTTTAAAGCTCACAGTGGTCGCTTTATGACCTAAGATGTGGAATAGCGATGTTAAACAAAATCTTTGCATGAGGGCGCAGTTGTTCCAAGGAAAGTGAATGTTAAATAAAGAGTCATTTATTAATATAGTAAACTCTGTGTTAATATATTAAGTGTTCCAAAGTAGATTATTGTACTCAACGAATACTGTTTTTCTTGAACAGTTTTTAAAGAAGAAAAATATGTATAATGTGTGGTAAATAAACGTCGAATACAAAAATCCAGACATTATAATCTGGTTGTGTTTCATTTATGTTTGTATCCACCTTCCCCAGCCTTATCCTAATTTGTCATAATTTATTTGCAACGGCGTATTGAGAACTAATAAAAATATAATTTCTCTGCAACATCTTAATTTTGATATAGGAATAAGAAAGAAAGCATTTCAATAGGAAATAAGCTCCTGTTATTTAGTACTGTCTTAAATATTCGATAGTCTGCCTCTCAACACAGGATGTTATGAAAATTCAGGAACGATGCTAGCCATATAAAACAGCTGTGTCACGACCATAAAGGAAATTCAAGAAATTCCTTGCATACTAGTGCTTTTGAAGAATTTCGTCTGGCTTTCGAATGCGGTTAGGCAATTTCATTTCCTGATCATTTGATACGTAAGATTATTTCAGTGGAGGATGAGAGTGACACCCTGTGTTATAATGTTGAGTTATTATTTGCACAGTTGAGAAAATGAAGCATTTATTGTGCGCAATATTATAAATTTGGTATGTATTATAATTACTTCGCTTTTAGTCACAAAAAATGAAATGAATGATATTACCCTAGATCACACACGACCTTAGGAAGATAAAGAATTTGTGTACTGGCGTAGCATTATAATATTGAAAAATAACATCATTCATTATTTTCTTATGGTACCTGGATTTCTAAAAAAAATGTTTAGCATTTTGGAATTCATTCAGGGTCCAGGTCAAAAAAAAAAAAAAAAAAAAAAACCCCGTGTTAAGAAACGACACTACGCGCTATTTTGCAAACTTTCAAATGGTATTTTGTAAACGTGACTTAACGAAATTTCCTTCCTCCGCGTTCTGCCGGAGACTCCAAAACAGTATTCGTTGTGAGGAACAGATATTTCAAGGACAGCAATTTTTTTTTTTACTTTCTGAAGGATTTGGACGCGATACTCTTCTCAGACCCGCTAACGTTCGAAAGGATTGGTCTTCATTTTTTAAGGCAAGGAAAACTTAATGTTTCCTTAAGTGGTTTAACTTACATTTGTTGCAAGAAATTGAAGGATGAACTGCATATAGTACGCTGGAAATTAATGTTTATAATTCTTATTTGACAAGTTATACTATGAGAATTGCATTAATATAAATTTATATCTTTAAATATTATTATATGATTATATTATTATATTATCATTATGTTATTACTACATTATCATTATTATATTTATTATTATTAGTATTCTTCTTCTTCTTATTATTATTATTATTATTTTTATTATTATTATTATTATTTCATCTTCTACCGTGACCCGTGCGTCAGCACATGCCCCGTTTCCGGAGACGAGTCGCGAAGAGCAGACGCCCCCGGCGAGGCGATGGCGGCCTTGTAACGCGGTTACTCTGGAAGCGCCCGGCGCCACGCCCTAAGTTAATTTGAGCATTAAGTTTGCCATTGGAGCCTGCGGCCACGCGCTACATCTAATCGCGTTACGCCGAAGCCGCCTGGGCCGCGAGCGCAAGCCCCGACGGCGCGGAGGGGGTGTGAGCGGAGGCGGAGGCGGCGACGGCGACGACGCGAGTGGCTCACTGGTCACAAAAGGAAGGTGCTTCTTTTCACCCACCGCCACCATTTTACCAACACGATGGTTTTGCGATACTTCAATCGTGTGAATAATAAGTTTTTATTAATTATTTTTTTAGAATAATATAATTGTAATACATGTTTTAATAATGTTAATTATAAAATAACAAAATTGTGTTTAAGAGAAGAAACAAACGGAACGGAAATAACTAAAAGTACGTAATGAAATTTGGGAAATATATCCCTATTATGATTTATGTAACCAGTAAGAAAGTACATTTTTCAAAATTCATCCTCTGGAGAGGTGAAATATTTCTTGATTTTTTTCTATCAGTAATGCTCCCAGACGGCGAGCGGGAAGAACAAGATGGGGGTGAGATCATTTGGGCCAGGGGAGCCGAGGTGCAGTGCGACGGCTCGGAAGGGAGGACGCACGAGACTTACAATGGAAAGCACGGCAGGTCGCAGATGTAAAGAAATACACTTCCCTTTTCTACTCTTCATTGAATTCTTTTTTACTACTATGACTGTGATATCCACGATATCTTAGAATGTGTGGTCGCTGCGAAGTTTTGTTTTTTAATAATAATAATAATAATAATAATAATAATAATAATAATAATAATAATAATAATGAATCACCTTGCTATGACCCTAGACAGTTTTCAAGGTATTCTGAAGTTACAGTGGAAGGAGGGAGAAATTGGAGTGACTTTCATGCAAATTGGCCTGATATTAGTAATTTGATCAATTTTATGCTAGAAATTGAACTTTTTGTATTAAGTGATCAAAATATTATAGGAGATGCAAATCTATATGAATGAAATCGTGAGTCCAAAATGGAAATATGTCATATTCCAGCGAAGAAAAATTAAATGAATATTGTATTTTGTAACGGGAGACATCTCAGGCATGAATGAGGTTATCCATATTTAAAATATTCCGGAAGATATTTTTGGAGTTAAGCTGTTAGAATCCAATGTATTTTAACTCGTTTCCGAACCCTTTAAGAAGTTTATTGACACTTTTAATAGTTTAGGAAGTTCTAATTAGAAAAATAAATTGAAAACATTACCAAATCATGTTTCCTGTTAAAGTAACAGAAATTCATGGAATTCAAGGTACAAAACCTTGGGCGACGACATACGAAATCCCGATATCCAGGATAGGTATGACATATCCGTCTGTTTATGATCGCCGAGGTCCATTGCTCCGCCCCCTCCGTTCGGTGCTGTCAAGTGCGCACGCTGGTCAACTCCGGCGCCGCAGCTGGAGGCGCAGCCGTCACTTATTAAGGAAGGTCTCATTTCCCCGGAGCCCACTAAAGCCGTCGGCGCCGGTCGTGATTGGGCCACACAATATTCATGGGCGCTGCGGGGGCGCCTGTGCACATCGCGTAGATATCCAATGCCACGGGGAAGAGCATTCAGATCCTCACCCGCCAGCCGAAATCTGCCGCCTCTGACATTTGAACGCTTTACTTGGATCTCGGATGAGTTAATGCGTAAAATTGGTAATCAGTCTCTTGGTTATTACTTTTTTGAAACAAAACACGTAACTTTAGGTGAGAAATATATTCGTTACATTTTCCTGTTTTTTCTGAGTGGTCACTTTTGAGACACACATTATTGATTCCAGGGATTTGCACAGGAAATTTTGATTATTCTGAAATAAAATGTTTACATTAGTAATACAGATCAAAGAAAGCAGTCCCTTATCCTGAAATGCAAATAAACGGGAAGGTAGAAACAAACGAAATGAATAATTTTTACTTTCCTTAATTTTGTTTCTGCAACTATATTTCTGATATGAAGTCTTTGTTAGTTAAACGTTGCAGGTCAAGAAAGGTAAAGTGAAACTTAAAGGTGAAAGTGAAGGCCGCCCATGCTCCCACCCTCGCTACTGCTCACGCCGTCACCCATGCCGCAGCCCACGCTGCCACCCGCGCCGCCACCCGCGCCGCCGCCCCCACCATCCCCACACCGCTGCCCACGATGTCCCACAGCACCGCTCTCGCCGCCGCCTACGCCGTCCCCACACCACTCCTCAAGAAGGAGCTGCACATACCGCAAATCGAGGCATTGTTCTCACTAATAAATGTTAAATCATCGTCAATTGCTAATTTGCAATATCTTTAATAATGTTTGAGAGAATCCAGCACTTCAGATAGTAGATGGGTGCTGTCAATCCCCAAAGTCGATTTTACCGGAAAATTGAGGTATCCTCTTAGAGTACTAGAAAAACGTTCGTACTATATTCTACAAACGGAAGAGAGATGTTAGTTTCGGGCAACTCTAAGAGCAGTTTGCCTCTCTAGTCTTATCGTACGGAATATCCAAGGTGATTCATAACGCTCCTCTCCCGCTGAATCCACAGCGTCTCATCACCTCAACGCTCATAGAACCCCACGACCACCGATACTGCCTCTACATCTGCGGTTTCCGCCGTCCTTGTCATTACCGCACTCCGCCCCTGTCGTTCCCACCCACCAGCTTTCCGGTACCTACAGTTACCGTTGCTTCTACTGTTATTCCCCACCCCTCTCCTGTTATCTCACCACTTTCCCAATGTCCGTCCCTCCGCACCATCTCCAATAAGCAAAACCTCATCGCTACCGTTTCCGCCTCTGCCGGCAACGCCACCTCCGTCGTGCCCGCTGCCCCAAGCTTCTCTCATACTTCCCATTTCCTATACTTGTTTTTTTTAACGTGACATTTGAGGGTAGTATGTCCAAGATGGAATATGGCACGACTTTTTGCGTCTTTCTCGGTCCTGCCGAAAGGTATCGCATGATCGCGACCGTATCAAGCAGTGCTGTAACTCAAAAGACTCTAGCGGCACGACAGAGAAAAACGCGAAAAGCCGTGCCATATTCCATCTTGGAGATACTACCCTCAGATGCCTCGTGAGAAAAACCCAAGTATAGTGCGAGGTCTGTCACAGTTCACAACCGGCCCCTCTAGGAAATCGTTGCCCTAGAACTTTTAAATATGATTGTGGTGGTTACAAAAGGTTGTAACCACCACGGGTTAAAGCAAGTAGAGAAATAGTTTTTAAAATAATTAGTTATGTTACATAACGCTGTTTTATTAGAAAGTATATAAAAATTGTAAGCTCATGTAAATATCTATAATGATAATTTCCAATGCGCGCAGAAATTGAAAGAAAACTGCAGCTTTAGGTCACCTGAGAGGTGTCTGTTGTGGTTTTAGATCCAGAAACTCGGGAACAACAATAACTCATACGTTTAAAAAAGAGGCATGACATCATTTAAAGATCTACAGTTGAATGAATTTACGCTGAAAGCATCGAAGCTACAATAACTAATATCGTTTACAAGAGATTGAAAAGTTGAGACATATCTTAAAATTTTGAGCAGCAAGGATGCACGATGAAAATTATACAGGTTTATATGTGGAATGTGGCTGTAGAAAAGTAAAACAAAATTACATATTCACCGTACGGAAATAGAAAACCCAATAATTTGTTTCGTGTTGTTCAGTATTGTCTCCAACACAATTGAAATAAAGGAGGTTTACACATTATGGAACAATATATCAACATTCATTGTGAACGAAAAGTTAATCATCTCTCTGAAAACGGAATAGAAATGTTTTATATTTACCAAGATATATGCATGTACGTTAGAGGATAATATGCTAAAGAAATCCTATCTTACAATAAAAACGTAATGCACCACATAATGAGAACCACTGAATTTTCATTGAATTCCTATATCCGTATTTTTCTCTACAATTCCTTCTTTAATGTTAGACGAGTTTTCTTCATGTATGTCGACTTGGAAATTATTTGCTTGCTAACAAGCATTTTGCTTATTTCCACTTACATTTGTATTGAAATAGGATTTTTTTTTCATGCTCTGTACGTACGTCGTATTTCCGTTAAATATTACATAGTTGTAGAGAATTGTACGCACATCAATAACTCCATGTAATGTCCCTTCCTGAAAATCCTGTTAACACTTGAAACAATGCTTAATGTGTCATAAGTGGTTACTGATTGATGATTATGTGATTGCATACACAATTTCATCTCCCAGAATCTAGCCAGGACTGAATAGACTAATTGGTCATTTGACAGAGGAATGCTCGCGTTGCCCTCCGAACTGGCATTCAGACTTATTGAAACCACTTTGACATACCATCACTAATCACATTTGATCGCTTAAATCGGGATTAACGTACCTAACCGGCGGAATAGCCACATGATCCTGGAGTACTGTGTATATGTTTGCACTCAATTTAGATCAAAAGATATGTTACAAAGAATTGACCGTTTTATTACTTTCTTTAAAAAATTTAATTGTAAATATTTTTGTATTACAAATATTATTGTACATTAAAGAATAATTTATTGAAATTACATAATACTATCTTAATAAGATTATCATGAAAATGATTCCATTATAAGTGGTAACATACTAGAATTTGTAAGAGATGTTACTCCTCTTTAATTTAAACCTCAACTGGTGCAATGGAGTCTACGTGACCCTCTAGATTGTCTTCTTTCGCAGAACTCGCTTTACCTTCGAAACTGATATAAACCGTCTCAACGTACTTGTGTGGCTCTTTGTTCATTGGAAGTGGCATATCAGAGGATCTCATCTTCTCTGAATGACGGTCGATAATGTTTACGGAGGAGTTTCTCAGACGAATTGTACCAGTTGCACTAGTACAATTTCGCTTATGCTTTAGATCCCAATTTTAATTTATAAAGAGTGAGAAATTTGACGCAGGATATGAAATACTAGGAAAATACCCGGAGTTGCTCGGGCTTTCTTTATATCCAATCCTTGTGAAAGAGGAAAAATATCAATTTTATATAAACCGGCGTTTAAGATTATTTTTAATGTAATTGGTTCAAATTTTAATAAAATACTAAAATTTTCTTTAGTTTTGTTTTACTTTGAATTGCTATTAGATTAAAACTTTATATCTTACGCTCTACTACTGCCCTCCAGTGAATCTATTAGGTGCCAGTTCTGCCTCACCGCTACTGGTCTCCAGCTGAATGTATTAAAAACCACAATGCTGTTAGCAACAAGCGAAAAATAATGATCATGGTGTACCTACCAATACATTACTTAAATTATTTATTTTCCGCATTTATATTGTATTAATCTTTACCATACTTTGCAAGGAAGTTGTTATTGAATTCACTTTATTAGTATAAATAACTTTAACAGAATTCGATGGCTTATATATGTACTCGTTTTGATAAAGAAGTCGGATCTGAAACTCCGTTCATAGTACAAATGATAAAAATACCTAGAAGTTAATTGATCCCGTAAATGAAGCATTGTAGTGACTGGTGGCGGTAATATTGATCCAAACAATAAGCAAATAATGGTTATGTTACCAAAAGTTTGTACATTTATGTGCTTGTGCAATGACGTAGTTTGAGAGACAAAATGCGCTCTGGTAGTATTTTTTAATACGTGAAAATAATTTTCTGATTGAATACCATCGCTGTGTTTAAAATGATACCTTATTACCAATGAAGAATCGTCACCACAGGGGAATTATCAGTATAAAATATTGTAAGTTTATGTAATGCTGATATTTTTTTAAATTTTGCACCTTTACTGAAATAATTCTTTTTATTTTGTCTTATATTAAAACATTAAAATATTAACAAATTAATTTAAAAATATTTATTAAAATATTATGATGTGCACATTGTTACAATTAATGGAATTTATTTCATCATCGGTGTATTGATTTAATCTGTTAGATTACAAAGAAAATATCCAAAACTCATCTACATTGTATTGAAGTATCCAAATAAATTGACGCAGTAATTCCAGTACTCACCCGTGGCGACCTGTGCACTGCTTGTCAGACATTTTCTCACCTATGCGTCCTTCCTTCACTAAAACATTGTCCCCAATCTTGCTGTTAAGTGCAGTCAGCATTGCCAACTATTCTCACTAATTTGTTTTCATAAATTTTAATATATAAAACAAATATTATCAATAGAAATTGTTTTTACAGCTAAATAATTTGTTTTTGCCTATTGTAAATGATAAATGAAAGAGTGTTGTTGCATGAGTTACGTAATTATTTAAGGGAGTTGAAGAGAGCGTTACCCGTGCGTTACAGGGGGAATGGTGGTATTCAAAATTCTCTAAATTTGCGTTACGTAATTTTTGAACAGCTCCTTAGGAATTTTCTTTGAAGGTAAAAAATGCGAGTTTTCTAAAAGTATCTTCAGCATGAAAATACAGAAGATATAATAAAAAGTATCATGGGGTCTCATATTGGACTGGATAAGTCAGGAAAAGAGATTGTACCATTTAAGGTTTAAAAAGTTAATATATGTGAATATTTTTCAAATTCAAACACTGCTTAATTTGCACTGCTTTATCTGCAGTTGTAATATTAGTGTAGAGGAAGTAAAATTCGTTAGGCCCTTAAACAGAAAATGAATAAAGCTAATGAAGTTTGAATCCGAGGAGCTTTGTAACTAGCAGGGTCTGTTATTTGTGGTATAGGCCCTGTGTTATACAGTACTTTCGGTAATACCATTTTCATACAAAAATAAATAACAACTACTACTCGTATTTCTTGGAATTTTTCCATTCTCCATCTTCAGCTACATCTTTTGTCGCTAGTTCATAACCTAAAGGAAGGCATTTGGGAGGATTTGGACCCCAGGCTATATTTTATTCGTTCAGTTTTCTTTAAGATTCTTTTACACTCTTGTGTTCACTTCATTCCCCTTAATCTTTTATCTGCAAAATATATTGTTCGTCAAATGGTTTCAGTCTGTCAATTCTGAGAATCTTGTTCTCTCTCGTGTGATCAGAAGTCCCAAAGTTAAGATTTATTTCACGTAAGATGTGACAAAGAGAGCTTGGCAATACCAACCTCCCGTAAACCACCCGCCATACAAACTACATTGACTTAGGGACTTTTGATTACCATTTAGGTTGGAGAAAGTAGGTGCCAACCCCAACGTAAATTCCCCACGTAATGGAAGTATAGCTGCCAGGGACTTTTTTTGGCTGGAGACTGGCATGCATGCGAGCGAAATGAATTTGTGCCAACTTCAACGGTTTCAACCAGCAAAGCGTTGTGTGGAGATTGTGAGCTTATGCGAGTGAGCCGCATGCGTGCGCGAATTGTTTCCTAAGGGAAATCTTATTGTGTGCTGGGCTTGACATTTTTAGAAATGTCAGGTAATCCCAGAAATAACTCTCCAGTGAAGCAGAAGGGGAAGTGGATTTTATCGAGTGGTGAAAGGCAGGTCCTTCTTAATGTTTATAAGTACAAGAGCGAGAAAAATTCTCGTAAAGAAGTGAAACTTCCTGAGAGCAATGTCATTGCAAAGGTAGCGGTAATTGTGGGGGTAAGCCATCAATGTCATAATAATTATTGACTTTTTATTGCATGCTTCAAGAACGTCTTCACAATGAACATGTGTGTGTGTGAATCATAATTATTTTATTGAAATATATTCATATATTACACGACGGAATAAAAGTGATATTCTTGTAAAATATGTAACTCAATATTTCAGATGTGCCTCAAATTATAAAACTCCTGCCCCCGTAAAGCAACCACCAAGTCAAGATGAAGAACAAATTTGGTTACGCTGTGCCCCAGAAAAGGTATAGCTAGAATGTACTCGATTATGGAATTGTGGTTATTGCAAGTTGTTACATTAATATTATTACATTACAGTCAATTGTTCCTGCCAGTGCTTCAGTTGTGTGTTTGGATCAAGTAGGGTTGCAAAAGTGAAAACAGTGAGTAAGCATTAAAGTGTTTGGAACAAAAGTGATATTCTTGTGAAATATGTAACTCAATATTTCAGATGTGCCTCAACTTATAAAACTCCTGCCCCCGTAAAGCAACCACCAAGTCAAGATTAAGAACAAATTTGGTTACACTGTGCCCCAGAAAAGGTATAGCTAGAATAAACTCGATTATGGAATTGTGGTTATTGCAGTGAGTGTGCATTAATAGTTTTAATGAGTGTGAGATCCTGAGTGAACTCCTGCCTTCTCAATTCAACCGAAGACACTAGTTAAGAGCACCATTTCATTAACATTAATTAACCCCAATGAATTAACAGTTAATCAATTTCCATTACATTATCCCTGTAATACAATTAATCATTACTGCCAATGCCTCTGAGTTTGTGTTCTGTTTAAGTACGGATGCTAAATGATATAAATGAATACACTTGAAAGATTTAGCATGTGTGTGAAACATACATTACTTTAATAAATGTTTCAGATATGCAATAATGGAGTTCAGAACATACATAATTTTATTTAGATATTTTGTTCAAATGGTAATCAGTTGTTAAGTGAAATTAGTAAGTACTTATTTCATGATATTATTTGGCATGATATAGAGTAAAATTTAATGTTTACTACTGATGTGCTATATTACTTTTTGGTAATTAACATTTCATTTTAAGTTATTTTTCAATGATTTTCTATTTATGTTTGTAAATTTTATTGGTTTTGTAGGTTGTTTTTTTTTGTTACATATTATATTGAATACTGTAATGTGAAGCAAAAATTCTTGGGCCAACTTTTCTTCTGGACAATTTTGTTTTTCATATGTTACTGGAGTTTGAAGTAATATATAAGTTAAGTAGCAATTTTTTTTATTTAAATGTGATAATGTCCTTTTTTAATTTTTTTGTTTTTCATTGCAAGAACATAATTTCCTCGGAATAATTTTTGATCTTATAATAATAATAATAATAATAATAATAATAATAATAATAATAATATTATTGAGTCACAGATACAATTTCAATCGTGTATGACGAGTCAGATATGGCAGAGTGAAGTTACATTTACTGTCCAGAAATCAAAACAAGGGGAACCATCTCAGCATTTGCTCAAAGGATCAAGGGAAACTGGACAAAAAACCCTGATCAAGTTGGTCATTGATCTTACAATACTCAATAATAATAATAATAATAATAATAATAATAATAATAATAATAATAATAATAATAATAATAATAATAATAATAATAATAATAATAATAAATAATAATAATAAAATACTATTCATTCAGAAATGATTTAACGATATTAATGATGCCTAGTGCATTTAGCAAATTCAGGATGAAGGAAATAGAATTTTGGTTTGGCATTCTCCTACATCAGTCCAACTGCAATTTAACACAGGCAGGATGGGATATGCCAGTTCTTTTTTCTTTGCTTCAACTTGAACAGTCAACATGAAACAGAGAATCAGTGGGATTAGAATTTTTATTTTTGTTTTTTAAGGGAGGTAGTGGTGTGATTTGTGTATTCCTTCACACTGTAGAATATGTTGTTAAGCAGGAAAGCTTTCAATTTACTTTTAAATCTATGTATTGTATTCATATCTTTAATATCATGGCTCAATTTGTTGTAAAGTGTAATGCCCTCTATTAGGGTACTTTTTTAATAAAGTGTAGTTTCAGAATGGGGAACATGTAGGTTATCCTTTTGTCGAGTGTTATAGTTGTGTACACCTGAATTTAGAGTGAAAGTGTCTTTGTTTTCCATGAGAATCTTCTTTGTGAAGACAACTATTTCAAATATGTACATGCACGGTAGTGGAAGAAGCCTTAATTTTTTGAACAAGGGTTTGCAAGACTCCAGCTTATGAGTGCTAGTCATTGTTCGCAGTATTCTTTTTTGGATAATAAATGTACGAGTGCTATAACAATAACATGTCTGTTTATTTAATTTATCATGATGGGACAATAGATACTGCATTGATTGTTCTATGTTGCAGGGTTGCTGTGTCTACCGGATTTTTCATTTTATAAATATGGAATGTTTTATGTATATTATTTCACGTATTGTAAATGTCTCCATTATTTTGACTTATGTTTCTGTATGCATGCTAGAAATCGGCCCTCAGTCGTCATCCTGATCGGAAGGATGGGTATGCTATCAATATATGTAAAATTTTAAAGTAGTTTATTAATTTGTAAAGTCAGCCAAATTTCTTAATGTTGATTTTTAATGATAATATTTTTACAATCCAATTGAGGATTAATTCACTTTCTTATTCACTTTTTTTTATATATATGGTAGCATACTCATTTGTTTTCCCTGGTTTTCCCTGATCGCTTAAGGTAAATGCCAGGATGTTTTGTAATGTTTGTAAGCCCAGGGGCATTAGGCTTTAAAATTGTTGTAAAAATTCAATAATTTTTGTGAAAATAAATTGCTGTGGACCATCGGTGTTCAAGAAATTTTAATGACTGCTCCTTGCAATTTGTCATTAAAATTGACCACCCATGGTGCATCAGTTTATTCTTTACTGAACCTTCGCATTATATCAAATCATATATCTGATCAATTCAATTTTCATTAAATTTCAAACATTGTCATTTTCATACAGTAGATTTGTTCATTCCTTAGATATGCTTTGATCGTGGTCATGTGTCGATATTACGTGCATAAAACTATTATTATACAAATATGTCTAGTTCAGTAAAGAATAGTTTTATTTCACTTCATTGTGTACTGTTGGAAAATTAAAATTATTTTGAGTCTTGTATTTCATTTCATCTCTATAAATCCCCTGTTTATACCTTTTTTTCCTATTGTATAATAAAATAACATATAACTATTTCATTTATTCTTCAGTTTCAATAAAATTTTATTAATTCTGAGAGTTCAAATATTTTTAAATTTATAAGTAATTTAATTAAAAGTATTATATTTAATATTATAATTAATTAATAAAAACAAATTTCATATATAAATTATAAATTAAAATATTTTACCATATGCCTGTTGCGATTTATAAGTCGTAAAACAATATTAACAAATCATTTCAGCATATCTGGATTTTTGAAGGCCACTACATACTACATTTAAACAAGTCGCGTCGGCGCTTTCGCGTTTTATTTCGATGAGGTTGGCAGTGCCGAAACTCCGCCATCTTGAATTTTTAGGGTATTTTCTTACGTGGAAACACCTATACTACGTACTCCGCTACGTTAGCTTTGCAATAATAAAGCTTAAGGAGATCCGGGAGACACTTGACTAAGTAGCCCTTGCGATGACTTTAATTTTCGGTATCATACTCTAACAAGTAATGATAAACTTCCAGGAGAATAAATCCACTGAACGAAGTAGAAATGAACGATACATTTCAGTTAATATTTTATTTAGTTACATTAGAAATTTGCATGAAAATCACTCGCTATTTATATATAGAAACAATACATGAAGCACAAGATTACGTGAAGAAAAGAAAAGAAGTGAATAAGTTTTGTTCCATAATTGATTTTTTCCACACTTTTTAAAAATATTCATACTTCTAAGTATGCGAAAAATATGTATGAAAATATAATAACTTTGTGTCGAAGCAAACATATCCTTTAAAATTGTAACCAAGATTCTTCATTTCTTAACAATAGCTAATGGAAAAGGCGTGTTCGCTTGTGAGCGAAAACTCCCTTGAAGGAAAACAGTTGCGCGGAAGAAAGTTTCGTCCGAACAATAAGCCATTGTAGGATTATAACCAGTTTTCCTTTTATTTCCTTAAGCAATGTTATACTGCCCAATTACTTGATAAAATAATTTAAAGAGAATATTATTAAAAGTGTTCTTACAACGGATATGCATTTCATTCTTTTCTACAAACATAAAAAGTAATTTTAATTATAATATAATACAGTGTAATACTGCTGGTAATAATACTAAAGTTATTATTATTATTATTATTATTATTATTATTATTATTATTATTATTATTATTATTATTATTATTTCGTCACCGATAAATGTTTCAAACAATGTATGACAAGCCAATTTTCCGTAGGAATTCATTATTTTCCAGAATTTTTTTACATAGACACTACATTATTTTGAACATAAAATTAATTACTTATATCATTCTCACATTTGTATAGGCAACGGAACCATTCGTAAAATCGTTTAGTAATTGAGAAACGTGCGTCCGTCTGCCACGGTTGCACCACTCGAGGTAAACAAGATGCCATGGGACGTCCCTCGGTCTGCTCATGGGGAACTGATTATTTTTCTTGTGAATCCCTCCAAAAAATTATAAGAATTTTCTCTAAAACTTGTTTTTTTTTGTTTTATGAGCCACTTCAACACGTTTTCGGTGACTTCGGTTGCACGATTTTGGTGGACACGTACAGAGATTAAAAATATATTATTCGATTCCTCTCAATAAGCCAAATCAATTGGCACAATTCTTAGTCGATTTCCTCGCGGATGTTGAGGCAGGATTCTAGAAAAACTCGTTTCAATTGATGGGTGGTACCTTGGATCCCGTTTCAATGGACTGCGGGTATCTTTGTGAGGTACACACGACTCTCATTACATTTACGTGAATCGTTACTACTCAAATCATCAGTGACTATAATTAAAATCTAATTTTGTAACGAAACAAAAATTTAAAGTCTTTTAATCGATGCTCTTTTATGTGTCTTTCAGTACCCGAAAAAGAAATATCTGGTCAACTGAAATATGTTTAAAATTTATTTTATGATGAATTTATAGGCAAATAACAAATAAAACTTGAAGTAAAAATACCAGCTGATGACGCCACGCTAAGATATTATTTAGTATTTAATTGGGTGATTTACTTACTACAGATAGTCCTATATTATATTTTACACAATATTAAATATTACAATCAACATAAATATAATATCAATAATATAATACTTGCCAATATTATTTATTATTGTTATTATTATTATTATTATTATTATTATTATTATTATTATTATTATTATTATTATTATTATTATTATTATTATTATTATTATTATTATTATTATTGTAACCGCTCATAAGTCGGTCACATAATTTAAATAGCGCGCGACAATGTTAAACTACGACCAAAGCAGTTATAGTACCGCTGAACTACAAGGGGGTGCGCCAGCGAGAAAGGATATTCTGTATCAGATTCTGAGTAAAAGTTCTGAACGCACTCACGTAGTAGAAATCAACATCCAATCAGGAATCGCCTTGAAGAATTTTTGACGGCGCGATCAGCGCCGAGGGGAAAAACGTTCTTTCTGCTGTGAACCTTCGGATGGAACGGACCTGTACTGTCTTGCGTTATAGTTCGCACGGACATTCCAAGTATTTTTTTCTTTCTGCTGTGAACCTTCGGACGGAACGGACCTGTACTGTCTTGCGTTATATTTCGCTTGGACATTCATATTCGTTGGAGACTGCCGTCGAGCTGTGTTACTTCGCGAAGTCGGCGTGCAACAAATCGACGAGGGACGGTTTTTCACGACGCAAGAGGCTAATTCCACCTTGGACGCAACGGACCATCGCCGTCTTCTGGAGTGGCAGGAACGTGTCATCGCGGCGACGTCGTGAGTCAAAAAGACCAGATTTTAAAACTTCGACAAAATCCCTTTTAAAAGAACAGGAGGGTAAATCACGCATAAGAATATATAGAATTCACCTTACGCCCAGACAGAGATAGTCAGGCATTTAAATTATCGGCTATTAAGCGTAACTTTTCAGTATTTTTTCATCGTAACGAGAATTCAGATAAATTGTTCATGCAAAAAGGTGTAAAATTTATTCTTTTAATTCTTTTGTTTAACTACTATATTTGTTCTTCTAATGAATATTCTTTTCCGTCAATTCATGATTTAAATTGTTTGTAATTAAATAGTAAAAAGGTTAATAAGTTGCGTGACAGTAAAACCGCTTATTAAAGGGATCTCATTCATTGTACCAGTTTATTTAAAATGTATATTCAAAGTGTATATTGCACATGTAAATTATCTTTCAGCAGTGTATGTGATTTGATGTTGTTTTTTTTGTGAATTGTATAAAGGTATTTCATAGTGTTGTGTAAAAGTGAAAGATTATATTGGGTCATTCAAAGTATTTTACAAATAGAAAAGGTACAACTGCAGTTGATCAATATTTAGGAAATTGCTGAACACTACAGGAAGTAATATGAATTTCTAGGTAATGTGTAAATTCTTAACGAAATTGTATCAGAAGATTTGGTAGAATATATCAAAACTTTGTTAAAGTTAAAAGTTAACTTGCCTGTATTTATTTTAATATTCAAAAGCAAGATAAAAGACGAACCCACTCCTGTAGGACGATTAGGACATAAGAAAATCTTCCTAAATTTTGATGTGACATTGATTTACCAGGTCAAAGGTCAAGTAGTAATATTAAGTTATTAGAGTGATCCGCTCATTTGTATCCCATAGTAGGGAGCGATCACATATTTGGTGAATACGCCAGGTTCGAAATTGATATAACCTCGTCATATAGTATTCCTAAAATAAGTGAAAGGTTACATATTTGGCGCCCAACTGGTTGGCACGAAATTTTTACAATTTCGCTTGCTTAGCTTAATATCAAAATCCAGAAAATTGTTATCTAATTTTCAGATAGTTTTTGCTAAGAAAAGGTTACGGAGTGTGGCATTACAGTAGATACCATTCTAATTTGTATTGAACATCTGAATTCTGATTACGATTAGACAAAATGGCAGATAAATTTGATAAGGCAAGGAATCTTGAACGAATCTCGTCAGATAGTGAGGAGGAAGATGTAAACGTGTTAGAACAGCCCAGGGATGAAGGTAGAATACAGCTAGGTGAAGAAATTAATTTGCAATCGACACCGAAACCTTCTCCAACGGAATCCGCATCTACTTCAAGAGATGGCATTCCTACAGAGACGGATATTCTGAGAGCGAATGATGTGATGACTAGGCTTATGGCACAGTTCATGACCCAAATAGAACACAAATTTGAACTAGCCACTGCTCAATCGATTAGTCTTAATGAACAAATTACTAAGAAATTAGAAGATCAGGAGGCCCGTGCAGTTGAACAAAATCAACAAGTCTTATCTAAATTGGAAGAGCAAAATGAGCAGATTTCAGTAAAGTTAGCGGAGCAGGATGAACGCATATCGGCCCGGTTATCTGAACAAAACGAAAAACTGGCTCAGATTGCAAGAGAGATAGTTGAACGTACGGAAGCATTAGAATTGAAACTTGTTCAATCATCTGATCAATTGAAGGCGGAAATTAAAGAAGATCTTGATGTCCAAATTCAACAAATTACTACTAACTTTAATTCAAAAACCAATTTAATAGAAACAAAATTAACTCAGGTTCAGAATGAAGTAGATAAAACCGCTGAAGAACAAAATAAAATTATTCAAACTATTTCGAATATTCAGACAGGAATTAGTCCAGATGTGAAGCAAATCAAGTCTCGTGTACAGGAAAATAGCGAGAAAATCCAAATTCTTAGCCAGGTGAAGGAGGAAGTAGAAGCAAGGGTGGCGGATATGAAAGAGAGGCTAGAAAGTTTACCATCTACTTCAGTTATGTATCACCCTAGCACTATAAATATTCCCCCAGGTCTAACATTTAGTGCGCTAGGACAGGAAAATCCTTGCATGTTTATAAAAGCAGTGGAAAATTTCTTTATGCTGTATAACTTTCCTGAAAGCAAGAAGGTTAGGATTATATACCAAATGTTACTGTCTAGTGCAAAGTTATGGGCAGATACATTAGACCCACTACCAAATACATTCCAAGAATTTAAAGAGAAGTTCTTCAATCGTTATTGGAATTATGAGACGCAAATTAATTTTCGATTAAATTTGATGTACAGTTCATGGCGAAAGGGAACTGTTAGTATGCAAGACTATGCTACAGAGAAGTTAGCAGGTCTTAATCTTTGTACACCACCAATACCAGAGAATGAAATTGTTTGCTTATTGATTAGACATTTCCCAGTAGGCATTCAAAACTTTCTAAAGAGTCAGTTGCCTATGACAGCTACAAAATTAATATGTCAATTAGGATTATATGATGCATCTTATGAAATGACGGAGAAATTTAAATCGAAGTCAACCCCAACTTCGACAGCTGTAGTGGTTACTGCTCAAGAAGGTTATAATAGTAGTAATACTAACAAGCAAAAGAGGAAAAGACAAGATTATAGGAGGGGCGAAGAAGATAGTTCGTCACAGCCAAAACAGAGTAAGACTTCGGTAGAGTCAGGAAGCCAATTAACTAAAATTTTTAATTCTAATACAACCAGTACGAAAAATGAAAGATATGATCCGGGACCATCAACTTCTCGTGATTCACGACCACTAATCACAGAATTAAACTAGAAAGGTTTGTCTCGAATGGGCGCCCCGGAACAAACCAAACTTTCGTTGATGTCGAAGAGGTGACTATCAGATCCATGGCCATTGTACATTCTGTATTGGAGACGCAAAATGATTTATTTGCTAATGTGAAAGTTACTACACGCAAGTGCCCATTGATAGAAGTAGAATGCGAAGGGAAAAGAATCCTTGCATTAGTTGATACTGGTTGCACTTGTTCTGTTATAGTCGAGAGTGTATTAAACGAACTCTTAGAGGTGCCAGAGGCAATACGGGAATTCCCTATGCGAAAGTCGTATTTAATGGGAGCGAATAGAAAGAAATCGCGGCCTATTTACCGACAAGTACTATTGCAGCTGACGATAGGACAAAAGGTATACGATACTGTTTGCATAGTAGCGAAGGAGCTATTGTACCCCCTGATTCTAGGAGTAGACTTTCTCTATGAACATAAGGTAGTAATAGACATGGCAAGAAATACTCTGCAGATTCCAAGAAATAATGTGATTTATTGTAATCCGCAAGATGAAGATGAAGATTTTACATACCATGTGAACTGTATAGAGGTCAACAACTTAACCACCATCTTAGAGAATACGGTGAGAACCAACGGAAATTTGGACCTTCAACAGAAGAAAGAACTATTAGAGCTGTTAGTAAAACATAAACAGGTCTTCGAAAAATGTGGGCTACCGATAGAAAATTTTGAATTCCACATCGAACTGACCGACGAACAACCATATGCTTCTAACAATTATCCCATACTAGTAGAATATCGGGGAGAAGTAGATAGACTTATTCAGTCTATGATAGATGATAAAATCATCTATCATCTATCTATAAGAGAGAGAGGACTCCTTATCTGAATCCCATCGTTATTGTAAAGAAGAAAAACGGGAACTTACGCTTGTGTTTGGATGCGAGAAAATTAAATGCAAAGACGATCCCTTATCGTGACAGACCTCCAAAATTAGAGATGTTGGCGAAACTCAAAGAAGTTAAGTGGATCAGTAGCACGGATTTTACAGCATCATATTGGCAAATTCCCATAGCGAAGAGTTCGCAAAAGTATACTGGAATCATGTATAGAGGTATCAGCTATGTTTACCAACGAGTGCCTTTTGGACTGAAGAATTCGGCTGCTGCTTTAATACAATGTTTAGATGACATTATTAATAAGCAATTATACTATGCATCATTAGTATATGTGGATGATATTGTCTTGTTTGCGGCAACGTTTCAAGATCACTTGAACAATTTGGAAACTTTGTTCAAACTATTCATACAAAATCACTTACAATTGAACATAGAAAAATCTAGTTTCTGTAGAAAAGAAGTAGACTTTTTGGGTTACCAGTTAACTACGAAAGGGTTGTGTATGAAACCGGAAAAAATTGTGGAGATTGACAAAATTCAGGCACCAAAAAACAGGAAACAGCTGAAAGGATTCCTAGGATGTGTCAATTATTACAGCCGGTTCATCCCTAATTATTCCCCTATTATTATTATTATTATTATTATTATTATTATTATTATTATTATTATTATTATTATTTTGTTTATTCTCAAAGTTTTTTGTTTCACAAGAATACCACACAGATACAATATCAAAGCATGGTAGCACTGGCATATTTAAAAGCTACATTATTATTATTATTATTATTATTATTATTATTATTATTATTATTATTAGTGTTAGTATTTTCCTGGAATCAACAAATATGTCAAATATTACAAGTTCAAAAATATTTATAAATATTAAATGATTGCTATAATTTATTATTAAAGCATGTTGATATTTCTTTGGGCCCGGTGAATAAAAAATAATATGCTGATAAATCAAAAAAAGTTAATTTTACATGTGTGCAAAAATATACTTTAAACCAATGCTGTAAATCAGAGATTAATGATATTAAACAAAACCTACAAACAAATAGTTTCGTTTGAATATCACCTTCGTTTCAATATCATTAATTTTTGATTTACAGCATTAGTTTAAAATTGTTTTTTGCACCCATGTAAAATTAAGTACTTATGACATCAGCTTATTCACCGGGATCAAAGATTTATCTTCAAATCAGTGAAATAATTCTAAAAAAAGTAATTATTTTCATTTCACTAAATTTATTGTTAGGAACGGAATGAATATATACACACTCCGGTTTTATAAAAAAAATGTATCATTTTTTATGGAATTTATATTACTCATGTCTTTTGAAAGGCGAAGATAGAATTTACAAATTCAAATATTAATACGTATATGATAAAAATACATGAAAAATTCACATATATTTACTGTAGAATACAATTTTAGAAAATATTTTGTGTTCTCGCAAGTGACATGATTTAAACGTACAGGTATTGCCAGCATGAGTTTACATTTCATAAGTCATGCGAACATCTTGACTCGATCAATATCTTCTTCTAGCGTTCACCACAATGACACTGTGCTGCGTCCCGGGGGCAAACTTCATCGGCTCTTTACAGCTTCGCGAAGGGGCGCAGTCTTGCATCTTCGACGGGATGCCGACAGACAAAGACAGTCGACGTTTCTGTGGTGTGTTCCCAGAGCGTGCAAGATTGTGCGAGCGAGAGCTGTTGGTTGTAGAAAAGGAAAGAGGACGGTCAACAAGAGAGTTGATAGTGAAGAGGTCTTGTGGTAGGATCTTGAGCTAAATTATCTGCCGGTATTTTGTATTAAAGAGTACAACGTGAAGCAGCATACCATATACAATATGACCCAAAATTTTATTCTCTACAAACGCGCGAAATTCAAAGTTATGTTAGAGGTGTATAAAAAAACGATTGTTTACCAGAATTAGCGAGTGTTTTGTGTAGGATACCAGTCACCTGCTCAAGATAAATGGAATTTGTTCAACGTTGGGGCAGTATTTGCTTTTGAATCTAATTTCCATGATGCACCGCCATGTTCATGGGCAGCTGTATTCGAGCAGCCGGAATCTGTGATCGATAGATTTTTGTGATTTCTTCGATTAATCCCAGGCGAATGCTCGAGTAGAACTCTAACAGCCGGTCGCGGTCCTTGCATGATATTTCCTTCCTCTTTCCTTCCACATCCTTCTTGTTTTCTCTTTCCTTCCATATCATTGTTGTTTACTCTTTCCTTCCACATCCTGGTTGTTTTCTCTTTCCTTCCTCATCCTTGTTTTCTCTTTCCTTTCATATACTTGTTGATTTGTCCCTTTGCAGACATTTGTATGTCCCGACCGGTCGGGAGATTAGATGTCGCCCCGGTTGAGGAAGTGTCCGGAGGGGAATCTTCGCAAGCCAACATGTAGGTCGGTGCAGGATCTCAGCTTCTGCTGGGACAAGAACAGCGCCACATATCGTGATAATACAATCACTACCTTAAAGGGACTAATGGCCGCAGCAGTCGACGTACCCGAAAACATCAAATCACACGACACGGGTCACGTGGTCGCCACATAACATTTCATGATACTGTAGCGTCACAATCGTTAGCGCTGCCAACGTCAATCATGTACCAGCTGACCACCAATCAACTCTTTCCAGAAATTAAATATCTTTCAGAACAACACACTTTTATTATTTGTGCTCCAGTATATAATTCAGAAACTATACGCAGCCACAGCCTCGTGGATCTGCCAAGCAGGTCTCCTTACCTCGATCTCTCAAAGAATTCTGGTTATTTATTTCATGTTCCCCAACAACGTCTCATGTAGCCAGGCAGGAACAAAGCACTACGTTACTACTCGCGCAACTTTTCTTGAACGATAGATTGAAGAAATGCTGGCGGAGTGGGGGGTATTAGTCAGCCACTAGAGTATTTACAGTAATGTCAACCTCTGGAAAACCTCTCAAAGTGAAACCTGCTACGTGTGCTGCCAGGTCATCGCTCTGGGAAGGCAACAGCAAGGACAGTCGATAGGAGATTTAGGTGCCTCCCTTGAATGACCTGGTCTTGCCCCAGCCATTTCTTTAGAAAATGGTAAAAAAGCTGAACAGAAGTTCTCGACTATGAAAGCAACTACCTTTGACTAGCTTCTGTTTCGCGCCAACGAAGTTTTAATGCTTGGAATGTTGTCATCAGTGCTCGCTGCGAGCTTTTGCCTTCAACTGTTTATTGCTTAAGGAAGGGGGAAGCAAGATCATCGTTCAAGAAAAGTTGCGCGAGTAGTACATACGCCGTGCTTTCACTCTAATAGCTTCTTCTACCGTCAGAGCAACGGACGGAAAGTGTCCTCATCCCCTCCTGAACGCAGAGATCACAGTGCCCGGGTGAGCAGCTCGAGGCGCGGAGGGTGCGCGCAGGTGAAGCGGCAGGTGGGCGGGGCTGGAGCCGCCCGCAGAGCAGCGCTTTCGGTAGCGGCCGTCATCCTCCTTGAGCAATGGCCGCCATCTGTCTCCCCAAGCCTCACGCCGAAGTTAACGGCTGGGATCTAGTGGAGCACCCACGAGTCAGTCCGCGACCGCCAAGAGCGAAAAGTGAGAAGGGATGTTTTCGAACTCGCGAATACAGTTGTTTTAATGCTTGGATGATGGTGTCACGTATTAATATGTTCATGGTACTTTACAGTACCAATTCCAAACGCTGGTAATAATGTACTCTATTTATTTTATTATTTATTTACTTTATATTTATGTTTTTATTCAATTGTATTCCTGGATAAATCAAAATTCTGTTTGGAAATACTAATTTATTCCCCCTTAACTTTTTGAATAATCGATAAATATATTACATTTAATAACTATAAAATATACATAAACGTTTGTTTGTGGCTATCTTCTGATATGTAAAAATTAAAAATTCAAATGAAAATTTATCTGAACTATTTTGTGGTTTATAGAGCATTATATCAATATTTTGTAGTTTTATTATCTCCATGTGGATCCCTAAATATTATGTAACTATTTATTTAGCAATCGTACAGGTGAAAAGCAATTTTTATTTTAAATCTTACATTACGAGTTCTTCAATACACTTGGGAAAACACCGCAAAGAGCAGGAAACCCGTAATATACTTTATTGTGATGAGACGGGCGAGAAAAACTTCATTACAAGACGTACGAATTTCTAGGAGGGCTGAATAGTATGCTAGTAATCATCATATGTTAGTGGGAAATAATAATGTTTTAGGAATAAAGGAGCAAGTGAGATGAAATAAGACATAGAGTTTAAGGAATATACAGAACTAGTCTTCAGAATCAATTTTTCGAATCAATATTGTAATGTCGCCTCCTCCCTATGCAACCCCGCCCAACTTGCTCATGCCCTCACGTTGGGCGCACCATGTAATGTTGCCACACACCTAATACCCTTTCTCTTAATGCCTCTGGGCGCACAATGCAACCGATTTCTCTTATATCCACCCCATTTGCCTTGCCCTTGCTCTTGCTCAGTCGCCCTTACCTCGGCTTAGCTCACTATAGTTATTCAATCTTACCTGGGCGTGAATCGCGTGCTCATTCCATACGGACTTGAGACGGGATACCTCACGTTCGTGACTGGGTCAATCTCTATAGAACTACTAAGAAACAACACACATATTCGAGGCAATCATGTGCCGTACTAAATGCTCATTTGTTTATTGCAAGCAAATTTTAACACATTGACAAATGAACACTTCGCTTGCAAAAAGAAAACAAATAACACAAAAACATAAATACAAACAACATAGAATAATCCCATTCACACTTAAAACATCAACAAACTTTTCATTCACACAGGAATGCGCATTCCGTCGTGACCTCATCTTATGGTTGTAATTTTAATTAATTTAATTACCAAAACTTGATCTTCGACAGAATCCTGGCGTATTTGTGTCTCGAGCATAAAAAAATAAAGTATATATGCAACTCATGCAACTTCCCTTTGCTGCGGCGTCGCACACTGTCAGCACCCGTCGTTGCCCGGTGTCTCGCGCACCGCCCGCGGACGAAATTCCAATTCGGCTGCCACCAGTTCCTGGACGCCACTAATTCACTTTCAAATCCGTTACTTACAGTCCCGGTTATTGTTTCTCGCGACTAATCGCATTCCCGTTAATGTTTTCCTATGTCTTACTTACGCGAAATAATGTTTTCACAATTTTGCCCGTGAATTTAACAAAAATATAATTCAAATTTTATCTCCACAATGTTCCAATGACTTCTTTTACTCGATAAAACTCTCGAAAAAACACTTCCACTAAATATTTTGAGAAAGTCTAGAAAATTTCAGTACGACGATGTAACGCGGGTACTCGCGACCAAAACTCAAGTCGTTCTCCTGCTTACCACCTTTTTCACATTGTTGGTCTATAATCCGACAACTTTCTTTTTTCTGAAAACACCCGCTCATCACGGTACAACATGTTAGAAATTCATACTTCCATCGTTTGCGAACGTCTTTTCTTTCTTAATCCCCCACGTTATAAATGTAAATATTGAAATAATTCAAGTCCCGTACAAATTACCCCGTGCCGTGACTAATTTTGCCCTAATCCAAATCTTCTGTTTTATAATTCCAGAAAGTTTGACGTTAATCCGTCCAAGTGTTCTTGAAATATTCAATAAAAACTGAGTTTCTTTTCAAAACAATGGGTGCCATTTTCTTCGTTCTTAATGTGTTACATACAATTCATACACTTTCTGATATTTCTTTGCATACTTAATTTCTTTTTGACCAATAAAGTTCTGTTCCTTTTATATTTTTCACGTTCTTGGTCTTGCAAATCATTACAATATAGCTTCAAATTCTCTACAAGTATCTACTAGGTAGTAAACTTGACTTGGAAAAGGAAGGACGTCTTACGCAAATGTATGAACACTTAACAGAAAGTTTCTGAAGCAGCAAAGGAAGCACTTGGAGAAAAGAAAAGAAGAAATCCATATACTGAAAAATGTTGAGATTAGCTGAAACGTTCTATAGAAGAAAAGAAAAATGCATGTATGAAATGGCTGAATAACAAAACACCGGGGCCTAGAAATTAATATGCTCAGAAACAACGAGAAGTAAAGGATTGTGAATGGCAGTGAACGAACACTGAGATATGGTGTGTAGTTACGTAAATGGAATAATATGAGTTATGATATTAACTGAGACCTGTAAGTTGTTAAGAAAATAAGGCAAAGTTATGTAAATAAGATTGTCACTCAAATAACTCCTTTTAAGAAATGGATAATTCTTTTCTCCGTAAGGAGAGTAGATTTAGATATGAAATAGAATAAGTAGTAAATAATTTCCAGGAAAGTGAGGAATAAATAACATAAAAATATGTGAAAATAGTGTTGCCTAAGGCCAAACAAAACTCGAGAACCAGGATATCTGAGAATAGTACTGCTGTACTTTGTCGAAAAAAGTATTATAAAATATTTAAAAAGAATGTTCATCAAAATAGAATTCGGAAAAACTTACAGGTGACAGCGTCGTCTATGTGGATGGGCGCAGCCAGGTTCACGATGCGCGTCTTCTGCACGTTGAGGTTGCTGAGTCGGAGAGTCGGAATTTTATCGAGTTGCTTTTGAATGTCGATCACGTGCCAAGCGACGTACGCTTTGGAGATAGCGTCACGTGGCTCCGTGGGGTGACCGATGTTTGAAATTCGCGAAAGATTAGCATTGAAGGGTCCGCTGTTTCGGCATTGGCGCAGATACTTTCCGTGTTTGTAAATCAAGTCTTCTACATCGGCGCGCACATCCTCGTTCGCTTGCATGTTTTTCGCCGACTTGCGAGTTTTCGCGCTTGCTCGTAGCGCGTGTCCACATTCGCCTTGGTGGCAACATCGTACCCGCCGTGGCGATTTTGCGTTTTCCGGACCGTTGCTTCCAGCGTTGTCTTCTTCCTCGCTTACTCGTACATCGTCGTACACATCCTCCTCTTTCGTGGAAATATCGTTGTTACACGTAGCTGGAGTAAGGTCTTCCATGAAATAGTCGGCGTTACACAGGAGTGGATCAAAGTCACAGACGATTGAATCAATGGTTGCCATCGTACTGTCACATCAGCTACCACAGAGTCTCTTATTGCGAGAGAGAGACTCTCCCCACTCCACAGCATTGTGCGATCTCCCCCCACCACCACCGCATCTTACTACCACCTAAGATTGGGAGTTTCCAGCCCCACCACGAGAAGGTCTCGACCGCCGAGTTGTTGCACGTCAAAGTCTTCAACATGGCGCACAGTACCTTCTAATCGTAATCGCCTCTGCAAATCGACGAGCGGCCTATAGGACGAGTTGCGAAGTCGCAGCGCATCGTTTAACCGCCGTCTCACTCTTCGCACAATATGACGACTAAAAGATGAGAACACGCCTATAACATAATCTTCTCCATCTCGTATCTCCCCTTCCTCCTTTTCCTCCTCCTCTTCCCCCACGTTTGATGATGTTGAGTTGCTCACGAAACGACCTATCGGACATGTTTGCTCTTCTCCCACCTCATTTTGTTTTTCAGCCACACTTCAATACAGTCTACAAAATACGTGATTACGTATTGTTTTAGCCAAAAAAAGAATGTGATCATTATATCAGATGGGACAATTATTTTCAAGTTGATATCTTGCCATACTGGTAAATGGAGGAGGAGGAGGAGGAGGAGGAGTAGAATCTGTTGTGCTCGAATCCATGGCGGAGTGAAAAAAATTCAATCGTTATCACAGAAATAATAATAAAAAAAGTTCACAAAAGAAAGCACACGATAGAGGCGGTCACCAGGAGCACTTGAATGATACTTCCGACTACCATCATACAGTCCACCCAATCCATGATGTTGGTGATGCTATATTATACACTTTCTTTCATCCCACGTCAACAAGCCGTGCAGTCCCGCTTGGTCGGCGCTGGTCTGCCGATGTGCGTGCGCCCGATGTTGTAATGTTTCAGACAAGGCAGAAGTTCGAGAATGCAGGGGAGCTTTTGAACATTTTCGGGTAGACGCCTGAAGACCGAACCCACCGCTCTCGCTGCCGAGGAATGGCAGAGAAACACGACAGGCAGATGTTGAAGACTCTCGCTGTCGAGTGTTTTTAGAGAGCGCGGACGTGATGTGTAGTATTGTTTGATGGCTTCGTTGATGCTTTGGAGCTGCTCTCTTTCAGCTAATTTGACGAGAAGTTCGAGCTCTTCGCTGCAACTCATGTTTTCCTTGTTGCTTTTCCTGGTGCGCTCCATCCGGCTGCTTTGATGGCTATGATTGGCAAATAAAAGGTGTTGTGTCTTATACACGATGTGGAGTGAGAACAGGACGTGGAAACCGGAAATGTGTCAAGGATGTCATCACACCCTGACAGTCTGATGGACTTATGAAACGGATGCGTTCGGGGAACGGAAACATCCATACAGGAAGTGCCATCGCGCCCGTCGCATTTCGTACGGGATTTGCTTCGATGTTGTCAATTAATTCTGGTCGATAGGTGGCAAGCCAATGCATTAAAGCCAGAACTTGGAGTGTACATTTTCCCTCGAGCAACCATAAGACAAGACGCCACGTCACATCTGTTTTATGGAGTTCACTGTAGATCTTTACACACGTGTGCAGCGGTGGACATTTAAACATTTCTAAGTCGACCACATAGCAATGCACGTACACTCGTAACCAATTTGACTTCGTTCCTCCTTTGCCAAATATTTTGGCAATTCCGTCCACAGCTCTGCGAATCGTTTCGTGCCTACAGCTGTACGGGATGTTTCCACAGTGCCACGGCGTACGGTGGTGGTGGCTTTGCAACCAATTTGCGGAGCGTCGATCGCAGGCGTTCAGTTCTTCGATTTCACAGGGCGGTTGAAAGGTGAACGTGCGTATTTTATACTTTGATGTATTATGAATGTTGCTCGGTATGCGTAGCACAGTGTTCTTAAGATGAACTGTCTGTCTCTCCAGAAGCCTTGGAGGTCAGCGATTGCGGTTGTCTTCGTCATTTACCTTTCGCAGTGATAGAAGTGGGGAGGCGGTGAAGTCGACGAAGGTTCATATGAAAAAGAGCGACCGTCAGCGCGGGTGGCGTTGGTGGGTCGATGGACGGCGCCAGTGGTACTTCGAAGGAAAAAGAATTGTTGGCGGTGGTGGTGATAACATTGGTTGAAATGGTGTCCTCATCCCAGGTTCGCACCTCGTCGGTGTTGGGGGCCGCGTCGACGGTTGGGATGGGATCGTCCTCTTCCCACGGACGCTCCTCTTCCCACTCTCGCGTGTTTAGAGTGCGAGAATGTTTAGGGCGAGGACAAAAAGTATCAAAGAAACTACACATAGTGCAGCAAACAGAAGATCTCTCGCACATCACGGACATCTGCACGCACACAACGTTCTGAAGTGACAGATTTAAAACGAAAGAACACGTGGAATATACCGTGAAATTAATGTTGACACACATCCGGTTTCCTGTGTGTCTTCACATCGTGTTTCCGTCGAGTGTTATAAACGTTTCTAACAAGTCCATTTCTTGTGTACGGAGAGGAAGTCATCTTTTCAGTTTCTTATGTAATCATGTCATGTTCACGTACCCACGAATTGTGTCGGGCGTCGAAGCCGAGCCATTTTACGAGTCGGAGCGGGCTCTTTTTGCGCACGACGCGCTCTACTGTACCGACGCGCGCTAGGTAGTTGGGGAAATAGAGTGCGTTGGAGTTCTTGAGCGTAGAAACGTCCCGTAATCGTTTTATCGTCAAGATCTACGAGTGTGTGGAATATGTGATGGGATTTGAAAGATGAATGCGTTCGATTTTGAAGAGTTCGGTGAACCACCGCGGTTCGTAGCCGTTGCGGAACGGGGAGCTCTTGTACGTGCTTACGCGGACGAGGTCTCCGACGCGAAATTTTTCAATTGGCGCTTGTCGGTAGTTTTCACGTTGGCGTAAATCGTCTCCATTAAACTGTTGTCCTTCACGTCTTTCGGTTTCACGTCGATTGTTTTATGTTTTGTGTTATTGTAGTCCTCGATAAGCGAGGGGAGCATGCGCGTCCAGCGACGCGTGCCCTTGGCAGAGAAACGCCTCCACATGCGCTCTTTCAGAGTGCGGTTGGAGCGCTCAACGACATCTGCCTTTATGCTTGAAAACGTAGAATAATGACGAATGCAACCCGCGCGGAACACCTTGGCAACAGTGCTATTGTAAAATTCCATAACGGCGTCCGTTTGTAAGAGCGTTCTGGGCCGTGCGCGTTTGAAAATGTGCGTAAAGGCCTTCGCGACTTCTTCCCCCGTCTTTTTTAAGCGCTTCCGCCTAAGCCATCCGCGCCCGAGCTGGCGCGTGTATTTCTCGCGCTAAACCTTCTCGCACGCTCGAAGTAGCGTTCTTCCTCTTCATGGTCTGTCAACTGTCTACACAAGAATACCAGCATCGCCCAGTTCGTTCTCTATTTCAATTATTGCCCCATCGTGACCGACCTTTCCGGCCTCTTTCGACGCGATTAAGAGACGGAGCCTTCGCACTAGCTTGTTAGGGTCACGTCTGTATTTATAATCTGGAGGGGTAACGAAACGAAAACTCCTTCCCGCTTTTTTCCGTGGTCGCGTTCTGTTTCCTCTTAAGGTACGCGGGGTACGAGGGGGAGAGGGAGGAGGAAATAGTGCTGCAAATACCTGATTGTATTTCCACGTGTTGCCAGCCAAAATATCGCCGTTCTTTTTGTATCCTCTATGCGCGTGCGAGTTCCGCAGAATATTCTTATCATTCCAATCTCTCTCATGCACATTTGCGAGATTCAGTTATTTTTTGAAAATTAATTCGAGCAAACCGGTGCACGCTTCGTAATTTTCTTTACCAACGGTGATGTACCCGCTGTCGTGTATTTTCATTTTAGAACGGCCTATGAAGAGTGTTCTCTAACCGCTGCTGGAATGAGAACGGAAATGAGGCCCGGAAACCGTATCAGGGCCTTCCTGTTGCGAGAGCGTGCGAAGACATTGCGACCACGAAGGCTCTCCGGAATTGAAAGCAGAATCGCTGCTGCTTCTAGGCGAACGGATTAAATTTTGCATAGTTTCGCCTGCTTCTTCTCGGTGAGAATCATCAATGTTAAAAACGCGCGGGTCGGTGGAGGAGGAAGTGTTGTCGTCCTTTTCCTGGGCCTCATTCTCCGTGTTCACGGCCCTGTCAACGCCTTTTTTCCCGGGGGCGGATTATAATCTCATCTTTTCCGTTCCTTCCGTTCCTTCATCGGGGTGGTGAGATACGTCTTAAGGAAGTCGTCGCTGTTTGATTCAAATCGGCGCAGCGCTTTGAGCTTATTTCTAACAATCGATCTTCTCCACTTCGATTTTCAATATTTCTTGTGGAGTAGAGGGATGGGTGGAATCGAAGAACGACTGTGTGGGGTGCGTTTACAACGTAACGAACTCGCTGTCTCTATCTGCCGAAAGCGTTTCGTTTTCGTGTGAATAGTGTCTTTTGTTTCCCCATTTTATTCTGGCAGTTTCATTTCATCGAGCAGTTTTTGTTTATTTTCGCGTTGCTCGCGATTTTCTCTTCCTCCCCTCTTCTTCATTCTCTTCTTTATGAATTTTTCATCACCCTTCCTCTTTTCACGCCCACTCCTAATTTAGATTTAAGTTTCATCACACCGGTCACAGCGAGCGCCCCTGCCCTTTCGCCGATACTGGCGTCACCCGACACGACCCTCTCCCACGCCCACTTCGCTACTTCCACGTCTGCTTTTTTTCGTTCTTCACCCACTTTGTGTTCGTGGTAAGCAATGTCGTGCGTCCTGCACGCCCGATCTAGGGAATTGACTCCCGCATCCTCTCACTAAGCGTTCGCTGAGTCGCGTTCCCGGTCCGCAAAACTGATAGCCAGCGGGAATGTGTAACTCAAAGGGAACGCATCGACAGCGCGATTGATAAAACGTCCGATAAAGCCCTTCCCTCTTTGATATCTACGTTGTCGCAGATACGCCATATTGCGACTGTGATGTATGAAAAGAAATACTATATTATAGAGATGGTTGGACTTCCATAAAGCGATCAAATCCAGCGCGATAATTTCCTTTGTTCACCGACCGTGTCTTATCAATGACGCAGAACGAAAACGGATTTTCGTTCTACACGCGGCAGCACATGGTTTAAAAATCGCGGAAAGACGGAAAGTCGTTTCCCACATGCTCGTTGTAAATAAATTCAACGTTGTCGTATTGTCGGAAAAATATCAGCATATTAGCGTTGCCGCGAATGAGTTGCTTCGGAATTTTGGTGTATGTCTGACAGAGGTACATCACGTCCGTGTGTTTATGGTGTCCGGTGGCGAAGTAGGCCTTTATACAGTTTTGCTTCTCGGTTTGCAATATCGAATACGAAGACGCTTCAGGGCTTCGCTCCGGAAGGGGGTATGATACTCTCGTGTTGCGTGAACGAATGAAAGGGAATAATTCTTTCAGTACTTCTTTTAAAAACACGTACATAAGCTGCCCTTCTGTGGATGAATACAAATACACGTTTCCAAATTTGCGTCCGTTTGGTGTGGTAAGAAGTGTCATGACGACGTTCGTCTTACCGCAGCGCGACGGTCCGACGACGAGGGCCCGAACGCTGTTGGGGAAGAAGTCCTGGTGTCATTTCCCATGATCTCTGCTTTGATTGCTCTTCAACCATCCGGTCACGTTCACGATAGGCAGTTTCTTCGCTTGTTGAACGATGTTCATGCTGCTGGAGTCACTGAGGCTACATTGCCAATGTACACTGTTTTATTGCATTGACAAACGATGTATATTTAAAATTAACGTCTGAATAGGGGATTGAACCCTGAAACCCTAGGTTAAAAGCCAATTGCTCTACTACTAAGCTATTCAGACTCATCAAATTATTGAAGTTGAAAGTTTAAAGATTACATTTATTTGCATTGCAATGGTAAGTATTTCGACTTCAGATTTGTGTACACACGGCGATCAGTACGGAAGTTGCATCCGGTCGCGACTGGGACCGGCGGCGCCAATGTGTACTTCCTATCGTTAATGATGCAGCTGCACAGGAAGTCGATTGAGGTTGTCGTCAGGAGCGACTACGTCGCCCATTTTGTACTTCGCGTTGTTAATGACCCAGCTGCGCAGGAAGTCGCTTGCGATTGACGCCAGACCAAATGCCGAGTGAAATAAAATAAATAAAAAACCCTACCGTCAAGCACAACCCGGATAACTCAGGCGACCCTGCATGTGTGTAATAAAGAGTTGCCTCAAAATGTAATATTGTTTCAATGTGTCGCGCTAGCACTGGGCCAGCGTGCGAGTGTAACTAGTCAATGAGCAGTTTCGAGCACACTGGTTGGAGTCCTACCACGACACATTTTTTTAGTTTTTTGACATATTATTAGAAGCTCATTTTTCTATATAACGAGCACAAAGTGTTTAGTTTTGAAAGATGAACATCTTTGGTCGCACCAGTGAAAAGATGAACATCTTTGGTCGTACCAGCGATGGCAGTGTTGGTTCGATAAAATTCAGAGGAAACTACATCTTTCACGGTAAACGTCTCACTCGGATCGCTTATCCTCAGGAGCTCGACGATGCTGTTTCCAAACATTATGTTGACGAAAGGATTAGCCATGCGGTTGCAATAAAACGACTCAAGCGAGAGACAGTTGGCGATGATGGAGTGGAATACGATTATGACTTGGAAAAGCGGCGTCTCAAGAACAAGGGTGAGGCGGAAAACGAGACGGACGTCGTTTCGAAGACTTTCGTACAGGGAGGTCTCAAAGAAGACGACTCACGAGAGACGACCGCCTCGACGAGGTTTGTACAAAATAAACTTGAAAAACTTCAAAAAAATTGCAATGAACTACAAGAAAAATTGGGAGACTTGAAAGAGAAAATAAGAACTGACACGAATGCTTTAGTTGAAGGGAAATTCAACGAATTGCGAGACATGACAAAAGAGCTGAAATTAAAACAGAGGCACTGACCTTCAGTTCACTTTCTCGAAGCATTTTGGCAGAGGATCGTGCGTCATTAACAGATACATTTACAATGCAGTTATTGGAAGAGCGAAAACACGCCCAAGCACTTGTGGAAGCTGCTAGAAACAAATTTAAAAACATGTTGGACGCACACGAAAAGGAAATTCCAAGCGGTCTCTAGGAGATACTCCGAAAAGTCGGTTCGTCCGGAAATTACAATTTTCACGATAGACTGATTCGAAAAGTGGGCAAAGGCACGGCTCCCGTGGATGTGGTGAATAAATCGCAATTGGACGAGACGTTAAAACAAGCGAAAACACATGCGGACGGTTTATTTGTAGAGATGTCAACATCCTGCAATAATACCGAAGATGAATGTCGGAAACACGTAGAAAGCGCTAAAAATGAAGTCCAAGCTGAATGGAATAAACAGAGAGAAAACATTCAAAAAGAAATTCAAAACGACATTGAGAAACATGCAGTACGTGTTCACAATGATTTGATGATTTTAGAATCAGACGTGACAGAGACATTTAGAGCGGCACAAAGCTATGCGGATGAACTATATAATGTCATGGTAAATGTTGGAAAACAAATTAAACTCCTCAAAACAAAGTCTACGGACGGTGCGATAAACCCATAGAAATACTGCGGAAACCATAGAAATGAAACTTAAATCTGCTATCAATATTATTCGATCATCGAATGTACAAATGTACGAAATTATTGATGAGTCATTTCAAGAAAAGGAACTAACCTAAAATCGAAACACAACGTCCAACTGTCTATAATTTTGAAATACAAAACTTTCTAACATGATTGGAGGTGGGTCTAGCATGTTGTATGAGAATATATAAAAGGGACGACACGCAACAAGACATTAATTCATCTTCACTTGCTCTCACACATGGTTCGTTCTCGCACGGTGTGTCACGTCACATGAACACGTACGTGCCATGGAGTTGGGAGTACAACTCACCAAAATTCATCGTGTTCTTTCATTTAACCAAAGTCCATGGCTTGCCACTTACGTGGACCTCAATTCACGGCGACAGCGCGCGTCCTCAGATTTTGAAGATAATTTTCTTAAACTTATGAACAACTCCAATTTACGGAAAGTCGATGGAGGACGTACGTAATCAACGTCGCATTTATCACGTGAACAGATGGTGGGAAAGTGTGGAGCGAGGAGAGTTATCGCAGATCCCGCTTTCGTGCGAACTCGCCACGTGAAGAGAGATTTCATGACCATCGAGTTGCTGAAACAGAACTGAAGCTCTTTAAGCCCATTTATTGAGGATTTTGCAGAGTAGAAATTTCAAAATTCAGAATGTATGAATTCTTCTATAAGCAGCTTCGCGAGCTTCACCTTCTGTACAGGGCATTCGTTTTCTCTACCTCGACGAATGTGTACGCTGAAATGAATCGGTGTTCAGAATGATTCGACATATCCTGCTTTCCTCCCGATAATGCATTTCACATCACACCACACAACAAAAAAGTACTGAGACTGTTTAAGGACGATTGCGGCAATGATCCCATGGTTCAATTCGTAGGTTTGTGGCCAAAAATGCACTTTTCTCACCCGCTCTCAAGCTACCGTTTCCCGTGCAAAAGAAGTGCAGCGTTCGATTGTTAAGAAATACAAATTCGAAAATTACCTGGAGAGTTTATTTCAAAATAGTCCTAGAATTGACAATGTTGCATACGCTCCAAAAATCATCATAATTATTCTTTTGTTCAAAACAAGCGTTTGTTGAGTGTGGCAGACGACAAACGCTACTGACACGATAGGTTTTCATGTTTACCCTTGGGTCATTTCCGCATCATATGTACGCTTCCTCCGTTCCTTCAGCGTACACGTTCCTGCAGGCGGGATTGTAGAGTAGGCTTTCTCTATCTATTTATTCATTTATTTATTTATATTTATGAAAATGGCAGCTTTCCTTCGTTTGTGCTTTAAAGAGAGAAAATGGTGGGGAGAAAATAGTAGAGCATTTGCAATGCCATGGCTCTGGCGACATCTTTTATTCCGTCCACAACCGTCAACATGGCAAGACGTGACACGACACTCGTCTGTGAAAACAGAGCCGACGGCGACGACAGGGGATGGGAGAGCGCAGCGGCCAAGATGTGGAAAAACTTCGAGAACGTCGCAGTGGACGTCGCCGTCGCCGCCTCCGAGGAAAAGAAGAGGGTGAAAAAACCGTGAAGTTGTAGAAAGGTATCTCCGACATGGCTACTGACATTGCCATCACCGCGCGTCATATGCACGACGAACAGACCGCAAAAGACTACCTTGTGAACGAAAAGACTATTTACGACACTGTCGTTTCCATGCATGCTGAAGTGCTAGCAATCATGGAAATTGTCAGTCGGCTTTCAAAAGATCCGCTGCACAACACGGCTATGCAGGCAGGCAGTGGAGTAGACCGCATCCGGCAAGTGATTCAGACTCTCCCCTCCCCGAACGAAAATACCCCTGTCGCATATGAACAGGAAATATGATCGATGTAAAGTGAAAAATTCATGTCTCTCACTCTTCATTCAGTCAGTGTCGTCAACATGGCAAAACGTGAAGCGAAAATCACTGGCGCGAGGCTCGCCTACGAAGACGCCCTCGACGACAGCAGCGGGTGGAAGGGCGAGGCGGCCAAGTTGTGGATCAAAATTGCAAAGATCGCATACGAACTCTCCGTCATCGCCTCCGAGGAAAAGAACGATGCATGGAAAATTCATAGGCTCTGGATCATCTCCGGTTCCGTCGCCTACTCCGCAAAGCATCTTCGTCAAGAGCAAACCTATCATTTCAATGATAAAGACTACGTATGATCTTGCCGTTTTCTTACATATGGAAGTTCTTAACATCATGGATCAACTCATTGCCCGTCTTCAATGTTCGATAATGGACACAAAGTACAAGCCTTGCAGAAAAAGCTTCTGCAGAAACGCATGACCTTCATCTGGAAAGATGTTCAAGCTCTCCTTTCTGCAACCGTCACACCTCACAAAGATGAAGCGGAAGCGAGACCCACAACCTCACATGATGAGACGAAGAAGAGGAAGAGGGAATGGAAGGACGAACGAAGAGTTTATCGCCAGCACGATCATTCATTTGTAAAGATAGATTTGTATCACTGTGTGTGTCTATATTTAATACGTTTGTCATCAATAAACGCATATATTCTTCCCCTTTCGTTTGTTCGACTTTTCATTCACCCTACGTCACCGCATGTCAGGGCCTCCTCCCCACTCCTCCTCCTCCTCCCCTAGTCACCCAGTCTTTTTTCAAGGGTTGATAGACAGGCAGGGCACGCCACAGCGGCTGAGTGTGACGACACAAGGTCATGACGTCACAGCCGCGGGGGCCGACACCGGATGTCAAAATCCGGTGTCAACAAACCACAACTTCCTGTTTTCACCGGATGTTGTAATGCAGAACCGGCCTTTTCCCTCTACTACTCTGGAGCGCTCTAGATGCATATATTTAGCAACACAATAATAGGTTAGCACTAAATGTTCCAAAAAAAAAATGTTCCAACGGCTTCAGTGCGCGCACGAACACGATAACAATGGGCGAGCTCTACGTGCACAAAATAGTTCTGGGCTAATGATATAGCAACTTTATCCTTTATCTTGCAACAACTTTATATACCTTGAGTCATGAACAAGTAACTTTGGCTTTGGTACATATTCCAAAATAATAATAGGAAAGATAGCAACGAAGCATCTGCTCAGTGAGATCTGGAATAGCAATACTCTAAAAATAGTGTATTGCTATAGTGTATCGGGTAGAAAATATAGACCTTTATGAAGAGGAAATGTGGCCCCAAACTAAAAAAATAGAAACAGAATAAAGATATTGGAAATGGACAATATGAGAAGATTTAACACAATATGACTAAAACTGAAATGAAGATAAATAGAAACAAACGGAGGTAATAAGTTCAATTACAAAAATATTAGAAAACAAGGCAATCCAGTGCTTCGGACACGCTCATTGGATGTCTGAAAGATGAAATGGACGAAACAAAATATTGGAAAGGTAACCATTGCGAAGAAAAAAGAGAGAAAGGCCAACTCTGGATTGGGAAAATAAATCTAAGAAGCCATGCAGGACAGAAGTTTAAGACCTGATAATTGGGAAAACTGATATCTGAACGAGAACGGGGAACGAGATCGAGAACGGGGAACTCCTGAAGGGGAAAGGCAGAAAACGAATACGAAATCTTGCATAGATTACTCGGTGAAATTATTTTGTCACTTTGTCAACGGAACAATAAGAAACTACTTCTAAATCCTCGCAATACATATATGCATTTGTATAGAATAAGAAGTAAGTAAATAACAACGAACGAGGTTTTTATATTACGATTTTGAATGCAATATTTTTTCTAATGTAGTTGTAATTAAGTTCACACAACTTCTCAATCATTTCTCTTCTGCATTTTGACGAATATCGATATTGATTAAAACGTAGATTTGTTAAATAGTGTACTAATTTAAATAAATAGTGTTAAAACAGGTACTTAATTGATTTACATGAAACGCTACGCACGGCTCGTAGAACGTTATTTATTAACATGCATGGAATGACCTCATTAACACGTTAATCACTTATTTAGCCACTTATTGCTGGCTATTCTAGTGAGAAAGATTGGTGTCAAAACCATCTGCTTTGCGAATTTGGAAATGGATGGGCATTCAAAGGCTCTGAACAGAGGGTCTAGTTCGATATGTGCAATTAGGGTTTGCAATGCAGCACCAGCTAATTAAGGGGATTTTCAAAGCGTTCGATCAATCAACTCTTCAATATCGAATTTGCTAATATAAATCGCATCTCGTTAAGCATATTTTCATGCTCTAGGCCAAGCGCCGTGACGGCCAGCCATGGCCCATAACGACAGCAAACGGCGAGTTCAAACGTCGACCGCATGGAGCGGTCACGTGCCAGCGACACTTCCCTCCCTCTCTCTTCACCCCTCGTGCGTCCCACGTCAATTACGAGGGCGTTATAAAATACTTTACCTCTCAGTTGAGCATTTTGTATCGTTTCGAATGGAATGTTACGCTCTTTGGAATTGACATCGATTATAATTGTTTTTTCTGCTTTTTCGTCCATCGTTGATACATTTTATTAGATATTATTTCTGTCTTTAATTACACATGGTAAATTCGAGCCGATGTTTTATGTGACATTCTCTTTTCTGTAACAGGAAGCATTTATTTTCATTTTTTCGCTATTAAAACATACACATTGGAATTTGAAACGGATATAAAAATCATTTACATTTGCGTTTCTACGAAATATATCCATAATATATATCTCGAAACGATATTGAATTCCATCGATAAATGGCCCAATACTCTTCCGAAACTTCGGAGAACAAAGCAGTTGAGCTTTACTCGCTCCCGGTAGACCCCCGAGTATTTCATTAACCGCGCTGCCATTGGGTTAATCGTCCCGAAGCGAGAAACAGCGGCGAGGTAGGCGGCTTGAGGCGGCAGGATCACGGTCGGCCATGTTGAAGCCCGGGGATAAACCCCAACATCACTGACTGCAGCCCTACCACTCCGTTCCATAGTGAACGAAGCGGCATTCATGGTCTCAGAGAACGGAATATGGAGGAAAGCGACAAACGGGAATGGAGGAATGGTTCGGCATCCGAGGAACGATGATAGAGCGTAAAATGCCAACGTACTGTTGAACTCTTCTTAAACAAGAATATGAAGTTAACAAAAGGTATAGTGGTAGAACATTCAATGTGTCAAACACCGGGAAATCCAGTACCAGATTTCAGTGTTTTAGTGAGTTCAAGTATGTAATTTTAGGAGAGTAAATGCATCAATAACAGCTGAATGGTGTTCATGAGTGACGGGTGTAAGTCGGGAAGGCTTTAGCGATGTCAGGAAATCGAGGACGTGTGGATGACCGCGGTGTGATTGGTGACAACGACTAAAGCGGCTCTGGTACTGATGGTTCGCACACGGCCCTGTTGGAAGCGGAGGCATCCGCGACCGCGGGAATATCCCTCCGAGAGTCGGAGGCAAAGTTTCCAGCCCTGCGGTATTGTAGCTAATTGGCCTGGATTCCGCGGGTTTGCAGGTTGGCTTCAGGGCGAGCGAAGGCCGCGGCGAGGCTCCCCGCGCCGGCGTAGCCCTTGGCGCCGCGAGCGAGCGCTTTCGTGTGTTACGAGCAGCCTCGTTTTCGCCCTAATCCGCGCGTCCATCGGCCGGGGGTCGGGAAAGCCCTTGGCCAGCACCGCGCCGGCGCTCCATCTCCAGCCCCGCCCCCTCGCCCGCCGCCGACCATTGATCCAGTAGAGCCGGATTTGGCGGCCACGAAAACGCGCGCGTAGCGTACTCCCACCTCCTCGCCCACCCTCAGCCCTCGCTCCTCGCCCTTCACCCCTTTGCCACTGCTGCTCGTCCGTTCTCTTCTGTTCTCTGCAATTTCTCTTCCCACCAATAAAACAGTCCAGTTTCCTGTACTTCGTGCTACCTTTTTTCTTTATCCTGAACCCACGGCAGCTTCAAACAAAAACAACTGCCACTTGTTATATCAATACTCGGTCATCATTCCCACAACCATCACCGCTATGACCACTTCCATCAGGGATGTTGCGCCAACACCAATACCACAACTAACATCATCACCACCACTACTATCACCATCACCACAATCACAATTACCGTCACCATCACCACTACCACCATCAACACTACCACCGTCTCCACTACTATCTTCACCACTACCATCACAATCTCTACCGTTACTAGGACTACGAAAATTGATACGACTCTCCTCCAACCTATCTTGTCCCTATCACCGTCACCGTGAGGACCCCTTCGCTACTTCCACAATTCCATCACCTACGTTGCCACTGCCGACGCCGGCAACATGTGAAACTTGCCGTCGCGAAGTCGTGAGTTCGCTCCAACGCCGAGAGCACGCTAACTTCTCCGTGCGCGCGGGCGTTAGAAGCTGCAGCTGATTCCCCTGATTCTTGCGTCCCAACATCCCCCACCCCCACCATCCCACGAGCAGTGAAGTTCCTTATCGTCGCGGCGGAAGGTTTGGAGAAGTGAACTGCGTACTGTCTGGGGGATTTTCTTTGCTTCGCTTGTACTTGTGAATGTTGGAAATTCTTCCTGAGCGTGTTTTGCGCTAACTCGCCTGGAACCGCTACCACGTGTTCTTCAGCTCGGCTATGGAAAAAAGGAAGATCGAGGTTTAGGATCTAAAGCCACAAGTTAAATCACACCCAACTGTTGTCGTTAATAGAGCGTTATATCGTATGATTTCAAGTCATGATTTTAATCACTGGAAGTGAATCATATTTATTTCAACTGCACTTCTAAACATTTCTGGTTTTGAAAATTAATAATAGTTAAGAAATAAATATTATTTTTAAAACTTTTATTCGAATGTTTGTAATTTTTTCTGAAGATTTAAAGGGAGTTCTTTAAAATGGAAATGATTTCATTGTATCTCATCCCAAGTATTTTTTTCGGAGCAGTGTAATTTGAACTCAGATAAATATACAAGCAGAATGTTTACTGATTCCATCAATTGCTGTGAGAGAATCCTGAAATTTCACTTTACAGACTCTGTGAACTGCAAATCAATAAATTAAGTTTTACTAAAACACTCGATTAGAAAACTATCCTGATAATTGTTGTTTGGAGTATTTTCAGGTGTAACATTGAAAAGTCTAACTATGACAGGTAAACAATCAAATTGTTACTTCATAATCTGGTGAGCGTTATTTTCAATTGGAGGATGACACTCCACGTGTGTGTACTGCTATTCGCGGCACACTGTTGGGTGAAGTGATTTTAGAATGAGTCCATTTTCTTTCTCTTTAATATATTTTATAATTTCTAATTATACTTCCGAAATTCAGCATTTATCACAATAAGCTTGAATACTCCATCTATTATAATTTAATTGAAGCTAGTCACTTTTCTTCAAATTCTGTTCTTCCCTCTGTAATTTTATAAAGAGTAAAAATCAAAGACTTTTCTTCGTCTCTGAAAAAGAAATTATGTGCTCTCTCTCTGTTGCCCATGGTAGATACTAGTACAGTAACAAACGTAGTATTTTTGAGAATACCAAATCTACGTTATCTAAAAAATCAAACATCGTTCTACATCGTGGAGAGATGAACCAATTTGACATGCACGATATATTTCATGAGCATATATTTTCTATCCTGGGTATTCCTTAGTATAGCAATAACATAACAAAAGCATAAACAAACAATAACATAACAAAAATATAAACGTGTTTTTATATCAAGTAAGCAAGTGAACTAAATAAACAAAGTATCAATAGTATCAACATCATCATTACATTCTCCCCTTCTTCATTTTAGAACATAATCGTCCAAATAAGACGGCGGCCTCGTTTTCCTAGATGATCTTCGGAGTCTGTCGTCGTTAACTTCAGAGATTTTTAAATTTTGAATTTCAGGTTCTTCTGGAGGATCATCTTGTGAGGGTTGTGGATATTTCGTAATGTCTTTAATCGGTACTTTGTCTTCAACATGCCATTCATTTGTTGGAGCAAGATGCCGAAGGTTTACGGTCGATTCTCGACCATTAGGTGATTGCACGAGAGCATAGTTTTGATTTGCTTCTAGTAGAGTGACTTCTTCTACAAGCGGATCATACTTACTTTGTCGGATTTGTTTCTCATAAATACTTTACCTGGGGTTGTGAGCCACAAAGGTAGAGCTACACCTGAAGCTATTTTCGTTTATGATGAAACATTCTTTCGTGAGGTGTAGCATTAGTAGATGTACACAGTAGTGCTCGGATAGCATTTAAAGCATCTTATAGCACTTTCTCCCATTGCGAAATTTTTAGTCCTTTAGATTTCAAAGCTAGAGTGATAGCTTTCCATATTATACTATTATATCTCTCCACTTGACCATTTCCACGTGGATTATATGGTGTTGTTCGACTGATTGCTATACCATTGGAATGTAAGTAGTTTCTAAGTTCTTCGGATATAAATGAAAAACCTCTTATCTGAATGAATGTATGCAGGATATCCGAAGATAGCAAAAACTTGTTTGAGAGCTTCAATAACTGAAGAAGTCCATAAATTGGGGCAGGGTATAGCAAAAGGAAACCTAGAGTATTCGTCTATTATCGAAAGGAGAAATTTATTGCGTGTTTCAGATGGTATTGGGCCTTTGAAGTCTATACTGAGATGTTCAAATGGTGATGTGGCTTTTATGAGAACACTGTGTTTGTAGTTAAAAAATCGAGGTTTGAATTCAGCGCATAAACTGCAAGATAAAGTAACCTTCCTCGCTTCTTCAATCGTATAAGGGAGGTTTTGACATTTTATCCAGTGAGCCATTCGAGTAATTCCTGGGTGACGCAAAGAATCATGTAATGAAGCCAATCTCTCTAAGGTATGAATTGTACTACAAACTCGTGAAAATGCCTCAGCAGCCACTTTTCTTTTCTTGGGTGATAGATTATATCATAGTTATATGCAGCAAGTTCCAAGCGCCATCGAATAAGTTTTTCATTCTTGATTTTTCCAGTGTTTTGCATTATAAATATAAATGAAATAGATTTTTGATCTGTAATAAGTTGAAAAAGACGGCCGGTTATAAACGACAGGTAGTGTCTCCATCTTCGGAAGGCTTCGACTATTGCATATGCTTCTTTTTCTACAGATGACTGATGCAGTTCACTCTTTGAAAGAGCCGTGGAAAAGAAAGCTACAGGCCTTTTGTTTTGTGTAAGAATAGCAGCGATGGCATGATCTGAAGCATCTGTTTCTACACAGAAGGGTACATCATCTTCTATGTTCATCACAAAATATTTCTGAATATCAGATTTCAAATCAAAGAACTCTTGGATTAGAAGAGTGTTCATAGGAAACATTTTACAATTTGTTAAATTGTGGATCTTGTGGGAAAAGTTTGGGATCCACTTTGAATAATAAGAAAACATTCCTAATACTCTCTTCAAGGCTTTGCTATTTTGTGGAACAGGAAGATCCAGTAAAGGTTTCAGGCGATCAGGATCTGGCCTGAGAATGTTATTTTCGATTAAGTAGCCTACTAGTCGTATAGAGTTTAGACCAAACTTTGATTTCTCTTTGTTTAGAGTGAGTTTGTACTTATCACACATGTCTAAGAATTGGTTCAAATTTCTTTCATGTTCTTTCTCATCTTTCCCTCTAACCGTAACATCATCTAGGTATGTATTTACTCCTTCTAAGCATTCAATTTTTATAATCTCGTCAATTTTTCTCTGAAAAGCTGCCACACTATTAGTTACTCCTATTGGAATTCTTTTGAATTGCCAGAGTTTTCCACCCGCTTCAAAGGCTGTGTATAGCTTGTCTTCGTCTCTAATTGGTATTTGATAATAAGCACTTTTTAAGTCAGTTGTGCTATGTACATTATTGGCAGATACTTCAGATACTAAGTTTTCAATTGATGGAATAGGATAAGCATCTAACATGGTGAACTTATTAATTGTCTGAGAATAATCTACTACCATACATTTTCGATGTCTCCCATTTACAACAAGAACCTGAGCTCTCCACGGAGATTTACTCTCTTCAATCACACCAGCATCCAATAACTTATTGATTTCATATAGAATAAACTGTTCATCTTCTTTGGAATGACGTCTAGATTTTACAGCAATAGGTTTGCAATTTGGTGAGAGATGTTTGAATAATGATGCTGGCTTTAATTGAGCATACGCCAAATTACAAATTTTAAGGGGTGGTTTTATACCACCGAAAGCTATAGATAGGTTAGAGTGCTGTTCCAGCATGTCATGATCCAAAATGAAGTCTGAACATAAGTTTTGCAATACTCGTGATTTTATATTTTGATAAGTATTGTCCAAAATCTGTAACTTCACCTTACAATAGGCTTTTACAGGCGAAGTCAAAGAAGACGACAACTTGACTATTTGTTGGATATTTTCGAATGTTAAATTTCGAAACAAAATTATCACTGACGAAACTTTCAGAGCTTATCAATAAGACCATCAACATCGTATCCATCCACCTTCATCTTTATTGTGGAGTTTGAAAGGCATCTAGGAGATGCAGCAGATACTTTTGAAATATTTATTTGGCTTTCGGATTTTCGGGACATTATTGTAGCTGATACAGAGGCTGAAATCTGTTTACCAGATTTTCTTTTACTAGATCTGCATACTTTGGCATAATGTCCTTCTTTCTCACAAATTTTACAGATCGAATTGCGATCTGGACATGAGCTACGAGGGTGTCTATTTAATCCACAAAAATAGCATTTTGAATTAATATTGGCAGTTACTCTTTCTGGAGAACACTCATCAGTTCGTGGGCAGGTCTCAGATGATGCCAATTGAGACGAATGTAGAAAAGGTTGTGTTGTGTATGATTCTGAATACAATAAAGCGGTTTTTAGAGATCAAGCTTTAGTGAACGCTCCGTCTAGGCTTAGTGTCAAGTTTTCTAGAAGCCTCTGGCGAATGGAGTTTGAAGCAAGACCATTTATGAAAGCATCACGTATGTATTCATCTCTGTTTAACTCAGCTGTAACTGCTTTTAATTTGCATTCTTTACTCAACATGCGTAATTCTAACATATATTGATCAACAGTCTCATCAGTTTGTTGTCGTCTGCTAATGAGACGATGTCTTGAAAATATATCGTTTTTAGGTTTTTCAAAATTAGCTGTCATTATTAAACACTGAAAGTAAATTAAAGATGCACATTTAGAAAGATAAAAACTCAGGCACATTTTTCGTTTTATCGTAAATAATGTTCGAGGGAAAACCTCACGTATTATATATCATAATATACGTGTTTTTCATTGAAGTAGATTTCACTGCCAAAAAAACTTGCTCAACAACGTGTTTCATTCCTCAGCATGTACATTTATTACTAACAGTTGCCCGTCGAGGTGGGTTGGTCCACGTCCTGACGGGGGGATGCAGAGAGGGCTCTCAAGTATTCTTTTCTTTCACCAGACATTTTTTCTTCTCCCCAAATATCATTCTCGTTCCTTTATTACATCCTTTCTCTTTTCTTCTCCCTCTTCTATTTCATTGACCCTCTCTGTATGCTGAACGCCCACCCATGTGTTTGCCGTGCATGGCGACCCGTGTCGGAGGGAATGTGTGTCCTGGCGGTTGAGGAGTCTGTTTGTTTCCCCACTACTTACCTTGTGCTACGTTCTGCTTTGCACTTAGGGATACGTTGTTTACGTATTTTGGGGAACATTCCTTGTAGGCTTCAACACGCTTGCTTTAGCCTCGGACTCTTCTGGACGGGCGGTCGGGAGCTAACCCACTCCTGATCAATCGGCTTGGACTAGGTCTTGTACTGAACTCCAGGGTGAGCGGGGGGATACACGGTGGTGCAGCGCTGTGCTATTCCCCCACTATATCTCCATGGCAACCCTGGCACTCCGATGGAGTGTCCCCTTGTTGGGCTCCGTGGTGGGTGGGGACCACGGGGATGAACTCAATATACATCTTCATGGATACTAAACCTTCTCCCCCGCCCTCTTCCGCAAGGAAGAGGCGATGTCCAAAGAGAACTATTGATTTAAATAGTTTCTTTTTAAAAGAAGAAGACCGACCGAAGAAGCCTAGATTCCTCCTCATGGCATGCGCCGAGGAAGGAAAAACATTTAGATATGTCAGTGCTGTTCGTTTGGCGCGCGCCATAGAAGAAACCTTTGGAAAGCTCCAAGCTGTAGTGCGACAAAGGAATGGTACCATTGTCTTTGAAGCACGTACAGATGACCAGGTTGTGAAAATTATGAACACTAAGCAGATTGCCGGCCGCCAGGTGGATGTGACCACACACCCTACACTAAACCTCTGTAAGGGAGTGGTCAACCACGAAGACTTTTCAACGGAGAGTGAGGAAGAACTAGTTTTGTTTTTAAAGACCAAGGCGTGACTGATGTGTATAGAATCAATAGGAGCGAGCATGGGCGAGAAATCCCCACTTTCACTCTTATCTTGACCTTTAATCTTCCTACTCTCCCTGAGAAGATCTCGTGCGGTTTTTATAACCTCCACGTCCGACAGTACGTAGTCCGTAGTCCTTTGAGGTGCTTCAAGTGCCAGATGTTTGGTCACACACAGCAGCGGTGCACGGCAGACACCCCCGTGTGTGGTAAGTGTGGGAGATCTACGCACGAACCTGAACCCTGCGCCATTGCACCGCATTGTGTTAACTGCGAAGGTGACCATCCGGCCAATCACAAGCAATGTCCAACCTTTTTGAGAGAGAGAGCAATCCAGAAGATCCGAGCTGCCGGGAAGGTATCATGTCCCGAGGCCAAACGTCGGTACCTATCAAGGAACCCCGTTGATCTGTCTCGCTACTTCTCCGCCGCTGTGAAGGTTAGGACTCCGGGACAGCGGGTTGTCAAACGGAACGAGCTATCCCCCAAGTTGTGAGTTTCGCTTGTCAGGTGTCTCCACTGGACCTCCCTGTGGATACCTCACCCCTGCAGGGTGGGAGAGTGATTATCCCGACAAAATACAAGAAAATTGAAAAAAGAGCTCAGCCTTCGCAGAAGACCAAACCTCTTTCGAATGTTTCAATGGAAGTTGATAGACGAACACCTACTTCAGACCCGGTCAATAGAAAACAAAAGGCAACAACACCTAACGAAACTCGCAGAGCGAGCACCCAGCCCCTCTGGCAACGTCAAGGAGGTTTCGTCCTCGGATGAAACTCCCGTTGGGGCGGAACCCCGAGCATCCGGCTCCCAACGCCGGAGGAAAAAAGAAACTTAATGATTCTCCATGGCTCTTATGTCATGGAACGTAAATGGTTACTCCTCGCGGCGGGACGATCTCAAGCTGTTGTTGTCCCGTCACAATAGTCTTGTAATCTGTCTCCAAGAGACTCATCTTACTCCGAGCCGTCCCTTGTCTCTTCGTGGTTTTCCCCCTAGAAGTTCGATGTGGATGATGGCCTCCGTGCTAATGGCGGAGTCGCTTCATTGGTTCATGATTCTCTGCTGTCTTCAGAGGTACCTCTTCAGACCGACTTCCAAGCAGTGTGTGTGCAGGTCCACCTTCCATCCCTCACACTCACTGTTTGCAATATCTACATCCCTCCAGGACTGGGTGTATCTGCTCATGAACTTTTGGGTCTGATCAACCAACTGCCCTCTCCGTTTGTGATAGTCGGGGATGTAAATGCCCACAGTCCTCTCTGGGGTTCTTCCCGCACTTGTCCGAGAGGTAGTGTATTAGAATCAGTTATAGACTCAGCGAACCTGGTTATTCTGAATTCCGGTGAACCAACTCACTTCGCCGTCGCCACAAACTCAAGCACGTGTATCGATCTAGCACTCTGCAGTCCTTCTCTTGCAACCATTCTGCAATGGTCCATCCTAGATGACCTGTACAGAAGCGACCATTACCCCATTATCGTCCACATTGATGGGCTAGCCCGTGGGTTGGCGCGCCCCCCTCAATGGTGTGTCGGACGTGCTGACTGGCTGACATTCCAAGCGAACGTCAGTGTATCGGAGGAGGAGTTTGTCAGTGTGGAAGAAATGGTAGCACATTTTAACAAAGCTGTATTACGAGCTGCGGACATTGCAATCCTCAAGTCGACTGGTAAATCGCGACACCCTTTCGTCCCGTGGTGGAACTCGGATTGCTCAAGGGCTGTTAGTGCTCGTAAGAAAGCTTTGGCGAGATTAAAACACTATCCAACCGCGGATAACTTAATCGAGTACAAAAGGTGCAGAGCAAAGGCAAGGAACACCGTTTTAAAAAGTAAAAATGCATCATGAGGGTCATACGTCTCCTCTTTGAATTGCCAAACGCCACCACGTCTGGTATGGAGGAAGGTGCGTCAAATCAAAGGATATCCTTCCCCAAACTCTTGCCAGGTCTTCTAAAAAATGGTCAGGTTATCACAGCTCGAGACACCATTGCAGAGGTACTTGCCACTCATTATGAAAACATGTCGAGTTCGGCAAACTATGCTCCAAACTTCATTCTTCTCAAAGAAAGAATGGAAAACCGCGCTTTGGATTTTTCTAGCAGAGCACATGAGGATTATAATACCCATTTCTCCATGTTTGAAATGAGTTCTGCTCTAATGCTTGGGAAAAGAACCACACCAGGTCCAGACCAAATTCACAACTTAATGCTGAAACATCTTCCCGAAATGTCCATGCAATTTCTTCTCCGACTCTTTAACCGTATTTGGGAAGAGCACACCATCCCTACCTTTTGGCAAGAAGCCATCATCGTCCCAGTTCCCAAAGAAGGCAAAGATCGATCACTGCCATCAAGTTATCGACCTATCTCTCTCACAAGCTGCGTATGCAAAGTTCTGGAACGCATGGTGAATCAGCGTCTGGTCTGGACCTTGGAGTATAAAAATCTGTTGACACCAATCCAAAGCGGGTTTAGAAGAAACCGTTCAACCTTGGACCACCTCGCTTCGTTGGCAACAGCTGTTTGTATATCGTTCGTCTTGAGGCAACATCTTGTGGCCATATTATTCGACATAGAAAAGGCCTACGACACCACCTGGAGGCATGGCATTCTGCAAACCCTGCACTCTTGGAGATTTAGGGGGAAACTTCCTCTATTCCTTCAAAGCTTCCTTTCGAACAGATCCTTCCGTGGTCGTGTGGGTGATAGGCTTTCTTGTAGTCACCCTCTTGAAAATGGTATCCCCCAAGGATCAGTCCTGAGTGTCACTCTGTTTGCCATCGCCATCAATGGTATAGCGTCGACCGTGCGAGAACCTGTAAACGCGTCGTTGTTTGTGGACGACTTTGCCATCTTCTGTTCATCCAGCAGCATCAGTGTGATACAGAGGCAACTCCAAATGGTGCTCAACAAGCTCCACGAATGGAGCACGTCAACGGGCTTTAATTTATCTATTACTAAATGTACCTGTTTGCATTTTTGTAGGATATTCCATTTGCATAGCAACCCAGTTCTTTACTTGGGAGGAAATCAGCTTCCATTCGCTGAATCTGCTAAGTTCCTGGGGCTTACATTTGACAAGTCCCTAACATGGCGTGCTCATATCCGTGGATTACAAACCAGATGTGTCTCTCCCCTTAATCGTCTTCGAATGCTGAATGGTACATCATGGGGTGCCGACCGCACTACCCTACTGCGGTTATATAGATCACTCATCCGCTCAGTTTTGGATTACGGTAGTGAAGTGTATGGCTCGGCAGCTCCATCCACTCTGCGACCCATCAATAGTATACACCACGCTGGTATCCGTCTGTCAACTGGTGCGTATCGCACCAGCCGAATTGAGTGCCTTCTAGCCGAGGCTGGTGAGCCCTCCTTAAAAAGAAGGCGGGATATCTTATTAGCATTTTACGGTGCTAAAGTATCAGAACTTCCTAATCATCCTTGTCGCCAAATAATTACCCATCCTAAGTATGAAACATCCTATATTCTTCGATCATCGCTGCCTCACCTTCCAGGTATTCGATTGCGAAATCTTTTGCGTGACCTTAATGTTGATCTTCCCACACCTGTGAAACCCCAAGTCACCCCATTCCCCCTTGGAAACTCCTCCGTCCGAATATTGATCTCAGACTATCCAAGCTTCCCAAACAAACGACTAGCCCTCTTGTTTACCAGATGCATTTTCAGGACATGAGGATAGCCTATCCAGATCATGTATTCTTATACACAGATGGTTCATCGTGCAATGGCACAGTGGCATGTAGTTTTTACTGTATCAGAGCCACCAAATCATATCGGCTACATTCTCAGTGCAGTATTTTCACTGCTGAAATGTATGCAATTCTTGAAGCCCTAAAACACACCGAGTCAGAGAGTTTGCGCCAAGTAGTTCTCTGTTCTGATTCTCTCAGCTCACTACAAGCTGTTTCCCGTTCTTCATCAGACTACCTGACGCAATCAGTTCAAAACCTCATCCATCGCCTTTCCTCTCACCACTATGACCTGGTACTAAGTTGGCTCCCAGGCCATGTGGGAATCGTGAGAAACGAGATGGCTGATCGGGCGGCGAAATCGGCGACGGAGAGTACTCGTGTTGACATTCCTTTTGTACCATCGTCTGATGTTAAAGCTTCTTTAAAACGATCCATCTTTAGAGCGTGGCAAACAGAGTGGCACAATACCACCTATAAACTAAGTGCAATAAAGGATTCTGTTAATTCTTGGCGTTCCTCGTCCAGACCTTCTAGGCGCGAGGAAGTTATTTTAACCCGTCTTCGTATCGGACACTGCCACTTTTCTCACAGTTTCCTCCTTCGAGGTGAGTCTCCTACCTGTGATAGATGCAGGGCGGATCTTTCTGTAGAATACGTCCTCCTGCAGTGTTTGAAATTTGTTGGCAGCCGACGAAGACATGGTCTGGGCAACTCTCTACGAGAGGTGCTCGGAGATGACGATTCTGCGCTCTCAAAGCTTTTTTGGTTTTTGAGAGAAAGCGGAATATATAATTTTATCTGACTTATAAGGGCAATAAATATTTTCTCTGCCCCAGATTTGTTTTTAAAATTTGTCTTGTTTACCTGATTTTTTTATGCGTAATGGATGGTTTTCTTTTAGAGAATATATGAGCTTTTAAATTAGCTGGAAAGTTGCACCAGCAACCCTTTTAACAAACTTTAATTGATTTTTTTAGAAATACTTTGACATGGGCGCCAATGACCTTAGTAGTTGAAGCGCCCTTTAAACCCAATCAATAAATCAATCAACTAACAGTTGTTTTTTAAATCTCTATATATATAAAAGAAAGTCGTGTTAGTTACACTATTTATAACTCAAGAACGGCTGTACCGATTTGGCTGAAAATTGGTGAGCAGGAAGCATAGAGCCAGGAGACGGACATATGATACTGTTTATCCAGTTCGACAGCTATCCTGTGTGAGAACGCACGTTTTCGCACGTTTTCGCGTGATTTCGCATGTTTTCGCGTGAAGGTACTTAACTGAAGAGTGCACCAAAATATAGGAACAATAATGAATGATTAATCTACTTAATTTTTTTATTTGTATTTTCTAATAAACAATTTAACTTAATAAATTCCAAAATCTGCTTATTTATTGCCTTTAACAGCCGGTCCCTATGATTACAGCTTCGTTTTTCTCTCTTAAACAAAACTAAATTCCAAAAAAACGCTCTGCTACTCAATAGATTTTTTAATTATCTATTTAATATCAGAGCGTTTTATTTTTGTTTGAGAGAAAAACACAAATCTGCAATTCCTTTATTATCACGAGTGCAACAAGGATAGTACAGTTTCTCACAGTGAGTGCGAGAAAAAGATGGGACCGGCTGTTAAGGCGGAACAGAGTTCGCCGGGTCAGCTAGTCTATAATAAATTTGAATGCAATACAATTAATTTTAATGTTGTAATAACCTTGTTTCTACTATTAACATTGAAACGAATAGAGTCAATCATTCAAATACATACTTGACGCATACTTCATAATGTCATTTAAATACATTTAGATAAAGATTAAATGATAGAAAAAATTTACAAGTCGGCTTATGCATAAAAGGGTCACCTTTAATTATATTATTAGATATTTTAGTAATTTATTAAACGTATTGTGTATGTACGCATCCAGTTATAGATAATATATTTTTAATTGTTTTGCTGGTGATAACCAATGCGCAAAAATTCCGTGCACTGATTTTAAAATAAGTAAAATTCCATGTCTTTCTCGTGCATATTTAATATAAACAAAAGAAAATAAAGTGTAATATAAAATTTTTAAAGAAAATCGAATTTCATGATATGTATATATTTTACATAGATTAACTCGTAATTTATCACGATTTTAAAGGATTGAATATGCTATGGATAAGTATATAATATTGATTTATTACCTATTATTTCATTATTTTTTTATTTCCTGATTTCTCGATATAGGCATTTCTTAAATTGCATCTAACGCATATTACATTGTGTCGCCTCCTTCCCAGTTCTTTAATGTACTTTCTCTGTATGTTCTAATGTACTTCCCAGTTCGTTAGTGTTCTTTAATGTACTTAATTTGTCATTTAGTCCGTGTAAATAAGAAAATATTATTATTAATAATAATACTAATACTAATAATAATAATAATAATAATAATAATAATAATAATAATAATAATAATAATAATAATAATAATACAATAGGTGAAAAGAGTTTCATTATGTTATTCACACTCATCTGTTCGTATAAACACTTTTTTCATTCAAAAAATTTATGGCACCTAGTAAAATTGCACTGTAAATCATAGAGAAGATTCTCACACGCAATAGCGTAGTATCCCAATTAATTTTTAAACACCATATCACACCTCATCTTCACTCTCGCTTCGTAGAAACACGTCCATTCGACGTGCATCCAGTAACCGCTCTCCATTGCCAACTCCTCTAGATTTTCTCCCCTACCCACCTTCTCTACAACGTTCTCAGCGCAGAAAAACGGCGTTGTGCCCAGCTTCTTTTGTTCGCAAATTCCCTTTCATTTGTTTTCATACGCGCGTGCCAGCGCGGAGCGGCCGCATACATTACCCATCGACCCCGAGGTCGAAAACAGAGCAACAAAAGCGGCGCGGCGCGCGTTAATTCTGCAATAGGAGAGACGCTGGTTGGCCCCCTCCCCACCGACCCAGGCCACTCGCTCCGCGCCGCACTGCTCCACACAGTGGGTAGAATGACGCCGAAATCCCACAGCCATTTCCTCTGATTTCTGATTGATTGATTGATTGATTGATTGATTGTTAGTGATTCCGGGCGCGTCAACTAAGGAGGTCATTAGTCCCGCAAATGTAGTGAATGTTTTATTTCATCGGGAGGTGGCGGTGATCTTTCCTCACTGGATAGTGAGATCCGGCGCCGACCTACCGTCGACTAGCGGGATTTTCCTAACCAGGTAACTCCCACCAGCGGGGCACCGCCACAGCCGGGACAAGTTCTAAATTCCTGACCGGTCTCTCGACATGTGTGGTAGTGTAGGGCATGTTAGTGTAAGTGTGTGTGTAAGGGATGAGGATAGAGCAAGGAAAAGGAAAGAAAGATCGCGCGCGGTCCGTGACCCGTGTGTGAGGGTACTACTCCGGCATTCGCCTGGTGTTGATTAGAGAAACCACGGAACACTACCGATTATAGCAGCCGGCCGCTAGAATTCTCTTCCAGACAGCGACTGAATTCGACCTAGCCTAGTCAGAAGTTCTGCAATGACATCAGTTGATGTATTGAGCCACCGCTACCGGTCACTTGATTTCCGAATAGGGTCGTCCAGTGACCAATGAAATCTGTTGTTAAAAAAAATGAAGAAAAATATTAAGCATCTTAAAAATCTATGAATGGGGTTTTCGAAATCAAACAAAAGAACTGATTCTTTTTCTCTTCGTGTTAAGCTATTCAAGGGGAAAAATATTGCACATATTTCAAAGTCATCAACGTATCGTCTAAATAAACTTTGAAATTACCAAGTAACTTTGAGAAAAGGGGCCAAAATAAGTTTGATATTGGTATATTATTTGTATAACAAATTTAATTTGGTTCATGTTTAAAAAATTATGTATTTTTCTGAGTGTATGTACATGATGAGCTTGAAAAGAGATCCGCGAATATTTTCTCTTTCATTTTGCATATTAGCATGAAGTGCAAAGGTGTGATAAGGGTACAGTACTTATGTTTGCCCTTGAATCCCCATTCGTATGGCTCCATGAAGCAATTTATATTACTGCACTTTGCTATTCGTATTTATTCTGTGATCTGATAAGGATTTCAATTGAAGTTCATACAGTTCTCTCTTTTAAACTTGCATTCAGTTTTTTTATTAAATATTTTTCTGATACAGCATTCCTCGACACTTTATTTGATTTCATTGATTCGATTCCATTCGGTACAGATGTGCAGAATAATAGAAAAATTAAGAGGAAGAATGTCTCCACTAGACTCCTCGATGGTAAATTAGGGTCAAACGCTGAGGGGTGTCAGCTGGAGATTTGTGAAATGTTTGATATTAAAGAGGCTTAAGATGAAGAATAAAATGCCAATTTATCGTTGTTACCAAAGATTCGCCCAATTTGGTTCATTTTTTTATTTTTTACTGATACATTATTGCTTGTTATTGCCTTCAATACGGAGTTCGATATACGCTGCCTAACTTACCTGGATCGAGAGGCATGAAGAAAATTAGAAAATAGTTAAATGAAGAAAATTAGAAAATAGAAAATAGTTATCTTATGGAGGGAATTAATGAGAGGGAATTATGAAAGGGAATTGTGGGAAGTAATTATAAAAAACAAACCGAGTCAAGTCAACAACTAGTTAATTCGTAAACACTGAGATTGAAAGATAAACTGAATCATTAAAATTACGCAAAAAATAAAATCATGGAAATGTATCACCGGTATTAACTGGTTCTAATGATCTTGGTCGACAAAAAGTCGCCCTTCTTACCATCGCTGGATCATTATAACACTTATACCGCCCTTGGTGGATAAATAACTGGTTTATGAACTTATATTATGATCCTGGTCGACCAAGGCAACGATGGAGTGAAGACGGAAATGGGCTAAACCATGAAAGGAAGGAGAAGAAACCAGGAGCGGTTTCTCTGTACATCAACTGATGTCACTGCAGCGCCTCTGACCGTGAGGTCCTATGTTCGAGTCCCGAGGCAGCAGGATTTTCGACTTTAGCTTTTCAGCTAGGTTGAATCCAATCATTGTCGGGAGGAGAATTCTAGCGGCCGACAGCTCTGATCGGTAGTTTTCCGTGGTTTCTCCGATCAACACAAGGCGAGTGCCGAAGCAGTACCCTACTAAACGGGCCACGGACCGCGCGCGATCTTTCCTTCCTCTTCCTTGTCCTATCCTCTCCCCTTCCACACACACTTACACTAACATGCACTACACTACCACATATTCCGGGAGACCGGTCGGGAGCTTAGAGCTTGTCCCGGCTGGGTGCTCCGCTGGTGGGAGAGTCCTGGTTAGGGGGAAACCTCACTAGCCGACGGTAGGTCGGCGCCGGATCTCACCATCCAGCAGGGGTAGATCACCGCCATCTCCCGAGGAACGGGAGTAATGACTAATTATGCACTGCTTTATGCATTTATGCACTTACGGCACTAATGACCTCATCTGTTGACGCGCCCGGAATCACTAACCAAGCAACCAAAGAAGAAGAAGATAAACGTTTTCCTTCATGTGGCCTTTCGGGCCGACTGCGTGGAGCGGCTGCGCGGTGGCGGCCACCACGGCTCGCCATGCGGAGTGGAGCGGGCGTCGCGGCGCCGCGGCGTCGGGAAGCGAAGGGCGCCGAGCGGAGTCTTTGGGGCGTCGTCAAACGGACGCGGAGGGATGGAACGCCCCCCTCTCTTCCCGCGCCACCCTCCCACTCACAATCCTTCTACTCAATGCTCGAGGCCGTCTATGCTTGCGGCTCTTTCTATGCTCTCTTGCACTCTAACATTTCCGACATTTTTTTTTTTTTGACCTTCGGTTTCTTGGGGCGTCCTGCGATTTCGGTTAGTGGACATATTCGT